>CM033470.1:313297379-313675749 GCA_019447015.1 Hymenochirus boettgeri | reverse complement strand
AACTATCACTATCATTATTTAACAATACGGACATAACATAACTAACATTATCATTATTTAACAATACGGACATAACATAACTATCACTATCATTATTTAATACTACGGACATAACATAACTAACACTATCATTACTTAACACTACCGACATAACATAACTAACACTATCATTATTTAACACTATGGACATAACTATCACTATTTAACACTACGCTCATAACCTAACTATCGCTATCATTTTTATAACACTACGGACATAACATAACTATCACTATCATTATTTAACACTATGCTCATAACAACTATCACTATCATTATTTACCACTACGGTCATAACATAACTAACACTATCATTATATAACACTACGCTCATAACATAACTATCACTATCATTATTTAACACTACGGACATAACATAACTAACACTATCATTATTTAACACTACCGACATAACATAACTATCACTATCATTATTTACCACTACGGTCATAACATAACTAACACTATCATTATATAACACTACGCTCATAACATAACTATCACTATCATTATTTAACACTACGGACATAACATAACTAACACTATCATTATTTAACACTACCGACATAACATAACTAACACTATCATTATTTAACACTATGGACATAACTATCACTATTTAACACTACGCTCATAACCTAACTATCGCTATCATTTTTATAACACTACGGACATAACACAACTATCACTATCATTATTTAACACTAGAGTGTTTAAAATAATGATAGTGTTAGTAGGTTATGTCGGTATAAGTGTTAAATAATGATGTGTTAGTTATGTTTTGTCCGTAGTGTTGTTAAATAATGATTAGTGATAGTTATGTAGGAGAGTACGTGTTAAATAAATGATAGTGTTAGTTATGTTATGAGCGTAGTGTTAAATAATGATAGTGATAGTTAGGGTTATGTCCGTAGTGTGATAAAAATTGATTAGCGATAGTAGGTGATGAGGCGGTAGTGTTAAATAGTGCTAGTTAGGTCCATAGGTTAAATAATGATAGTGTTAGTTATGGTTTTATGTCCGGTAGGTAAATAATGATTAGTGGTAGTATGTTAGGTCAGTAGTGTTAAATAATGATAGTGATATAGTTATGTATGAGCGTAGTGTTACAATAATGATGTGTTAGTCTAGGTATGTATTGTACGTCGTGTAAAGAATGATAGTGTTAGTTATGTTATGGCGTAGAGTGTAGTGTTAAATAATTGATAGTGATAGTTAGTTTTGTCCGTAGTATTAAAATAATGATAAGTGATCGTTATGTTATGTCCGTATGGTTAAAATAAGGATAGTGTTAGTTATGTTAGGTCCGTTAGTGTTAAATAAGATAGTTGATAGTGATGTATGGCGTGGTATTAAATAATGATAGTGATAGTTAGTTATGTCCATAGTGTTAAATAATGATAGTGACGTTCTGTTCTGTCCGTATGTAAATAATGATAGTGATAGTTATGTATGTCCGTATGTTAAATAATGATAGTGATAGTTATGGTATGACCCTAGGTAAATAATGATAGTGTTAATTATGTTATGAGCGTGGTATTAATAATGATAGTGCTAGTTATGTATGAGCGTGGTGTTAAATAATGATGTGATAGTTATGTTTATGAGCGTGGTGTTAAATAATGATATGTTAGTTATTGTTAGGAGCGTCGGATGGGTGTTAATTAAATAATGATAGTGATAGTTATGTTTATGAGCGTGGTATTTATTAAATAAAAGGATATTGTCGTTATTGTTATGCGCGTGGTGTTAAATAATGATGTAGTGTTAGTAGTTATGGTATGAGCTTGGTGTTAGATAATGATAGTGAAGTATGTTATGATGCGTGGTATAAATAATGATATTGATAGTTATGTTATGAGCGTGCTTGATTGGGTAAAATAATGATAGTGATAGTTATGTTATGAGCGTGGTATTTAAATAATGATATGTGATAGTTATGTTATGACCCTAGCGTTAAATAATGATTTAGTAATAGTTAGGTTATGAAACATTACACTCCTACACAACCCCGGATGCAGACTTCTCCAGTAATCCACACTCCTGAAGAGATACAGTTTGAAAGTTAAAAGATTTTAGGGCGCATTTCCAACTAAAATATACAACTTTTATTAGTTACCACACATCAAAAAAAATCACGAGGTTTGGGGTGTTGCATGTGCCCCTTCCTTAAGGTTGATGCTGTTGTAACAGTGCACTTTTTTGCTGCAAATTAAAAATGCAAACATGTTGAAAAGTTCCACCTCCTTTGATGCAGCTTCATTAAGGGAGAATTCCTCACGAGTGTTTAAAAAGTTGGAGAGAAAGGGTTTCAGGTAATAAATTCAAAAGAAATATCCTTGACTCGAAATAGTGGGCAATCCATTAGGGTGGACATAGCTGTAGTTAGATGCCTAAATAGACTATGCACAAAGTTTGATTACGTGAGGATATTTATTAAATGTGAACGAGTTAGAAATTTAATCTTGTGTTTTGCAGGACACGTTATAAGCCAGCTATGGTTTACCAATCATATACATTGTACAGATAGTCTATCTGGTCAATTTAGTCATGTGAGGAAAGAAATAGATTATGTAACTACGAAGGATCCATGTTGTTGCACAGTACAACTCACAGCCAAGACTTTCAATGAGCCAGGGGTTCACCTATGATAACCTCTATGCACGGTACCGTATATACTCGAGTATAAACTGAGGTACCCAATGGTTTATTCCCACTACTCCCGGATTCTTCCGGGAGGCTCCCGCAAAGCGGGGTGGTCTTACCGTTGTTCCGGCGAGGACCCCCCACCCCCCCCGGGCCATCCACACCACAATCCACACCACACCCCTACCCTGCCTCCCCAAACCCCCTAGCATTTATGCCCCCACCATGCCTGACATTCAATGCTGTCACACAGCCTAGTCACGCCCCCTCACCCACCCGGACCGGAGAAGGAGAGGCAGGGGGTGGATTGGTCGGTTGGTACCTATTTTTTACCTGAAAAAAGTAGTAAAAGTGATTGATTGAGTATAAGGCGAAGGTTATGAAACGAAAGAAATTATGACCACTACTGCCTTCTGATTCTGTTTGTTTGAGGCTTTAGTGGCCCTTTAAATGGACAGCAGATCAACAATAGATCCATACAGTAATAGCCAAATCCAGTATAACTTACGGCATGGGATACTGTAATGGGAATTCTGTGTCTATTTAAAGGGGCAACTAAATGCCTCAAAAACAATACAGACTCAGAAGACAATAATATATACCTTCTTTGATTTCTGTGATTGTTTTGAGGCTTTATTTTAGTTGCCTATAAATGGACAGTAGAATTCCATACTACAGTAGTCACCTTACAGTAATAACCATCTGGATTTTGGCTATACTGTATGAGAAATTCTGCTGCAGTCCATTAAAAGACAACTAAAACCCTTCCAATGTTTGGAAACTACAACTCCAGCATGCTTTAGTAGCTGGGAGTTGTAGTTTCCAAAACATCGGCACCCTCCTCCCCCCCCCAGTTCAGTGGAATTTACTTGGTAAGTGGGATCCTCCTGTAGTGCAATTCAGTCTTAGAGCAGCCTGTTTGGGGCATCAAAGTAGAGTAAGTGAATCCTTACAGCATTTTTTTCTGTTTCCTAGCAAGAAGGGAAAGGGGGAGACAACAGCTTGTTCGTTGGTGTGAATGTGGCTCCTCTATTGAGAACCATGATGTCTAATCAAATAAAGGGTTTGTCCACCCCCCCTCATAACTGTTGGGAGCTTTTTTGGTAGGAAATGGCTATAAACATTGACCTTTATAGCACTGATAGGTCCCCTGAAATGTACTTCCAGCCCTCTTCGTTCCCCCGTCTGCCTTCTGCTTACTTCGGTTGCCTTTTCCGAGTACGGACGTCAAGCAGGAGGCGGTGCTTGACCGAGCATCCGCGTCTTTGATTGGCTAAGCCGCAATGCCTTTCATACAGGAAGAGAAAGTGCCGTTCATGCGGCGAAAGCTTATCATATGGGGGTGAGCAACTTCTCAGACGAGCAATGGAAAAAAGGGGGAAAGAGAAAAACAAGCGAGCACTGGTATCAAGTAAGAGAGCTCAGCTTTGCCTCAAGTCGCCATTCAGCAATAGGGATTTGCTGGCCCAAGCACTGCAGATAGAAAAGGAGAAGATTGTTCTAAAATTTGCAGTGGTTTGGGACCAACTACGTTTTTGTTAAAAATAAAGTAATTTTGTGCCGGAATCAGTAGGAAGTCTCATTTCTTTAAGTACAATTAAAGTGCATTATCATTTTTATTTAAACCTATAAACTTATGTATGATATACTGAAAAATGACTTTTTAATGAAAAAAGGCCAAGGCAGCCCCCTCTAAAAAAAACAATCAATGGAGCACAATACTGTAAAGCAGCAAATGAATACTTTATGGTGCCCCATAAAAGAGGGTAAAAAAACCACCATAATAAACCGACATCAATAAACAAACACTTAACTCTAAAACCGGGTCCCCGTTTGGGTAAACCAATGTGCAAAGGGGGTTCTGGGATCCCTGTAGAATATAAGGTGTTGAAAACCCATCCCTCACCATAAGGTCACTAGAGAAGGTAACACAGTGTCCCACAACCCAATCACTGCCAGGTAAGTCGTTCCTGAGACTCGGACTCCCAATCCGAGAGTGCTGGATGAAAGAAGATAAATAATCTGGCAAATCACCATCATAGATACACTAGGTGAGGTATACTACCCTGAAACGGACGATGATTTTCATAACCGTCTAAAAAAGGCTTAAAAAAAGAGCCTTATTGCAACAGTAAAGGTTTAAAAGTGGGGGAACTTCTAGCTTGGACATGTACATAAAAAATGAGAGATCCCTGGGGACGCAGGATCAGGGTTGCCCACAAAATACTAATTTGGACTTATGAGAGAGGGTTTAGATGAAATGGGAAACAGCTTATCGAGTTATCATTAAATTAATGAACCTGATTAATTGAGGAGGATTAATAAAAAAAGTGATGGGGGGAACTTGAATTTTGAAAGAAGATTAGCGAGATAAAAAATCAAAATTAGAACAGAACTTTCAGGATTTTACTATAATAAAATGAGGTGAATAAAATACAGCAAGAAAAAGATAGAGAAAACGGAAGTTCCTCCGGGATAGTTGAGGATTATAGGAAGGGGGGAAGAATTACTATTGATAAGGAGCAATGCTTTGATAATACTTAGATGGTGATCAGGCACCTAAAAGGATTAGAGGGGGAAAGAAAGAGGAGAGCCGGAGACGTTTCGGCCCGCAGGTTGAGGGACAGGAAGAAAGGCAGTGTTCCCCACGGAAGAAAGTGGCATAGCCACTAAAAACAAACGACTCTTTGAAGGTGATCAACTTATAATGACAAGAAGGATGATGGATACCAAATCTCGGTACTGAGTAAGGGTTTATCGTTTGCCCCTATTAGTAAACTCAAATAAAATTTGAGTTTGTGATGTATAAAGACCTCAACCGCGTTCACTAGAAAGGTGATCCTCTCCCAAAATAATGATGAGAAAAGAAAAAAGAAGGGAGTGAGTGGGATTAAGTGATACTGACAAGAGATGTAACGGTATTTGGAAGCTCTGGTAAAAAAGGAAGAGAGTTCAGTTTGGATATAAGGAATAAGAAAGGTCTGGCCAAGCAAATTTAACCGACAAAAAAGCACTTGGTAACCCCGAATCTGATAGCCCCCCAATAGATCTTTATTTTGAAAATAGTCACACGAGAAATGAAAAACCTCCGGATAGGTGTATATCAAAGGGAATCTTACAAAATCTGAAAATAGAAAATAGGGCCTTGAGAAGTGGGGAAGAGGCAGGAACATCATTGTTCGTGTCGCGGATATGATAAAGCGGCCAACATAGTGGTGATGTCAAAGGAAAACAGTACAAGTGGGAAGTGGGACCATATGAGATCCTCCATTTCAATCCTTTGGAGATGATCAGAGGACAACTTGGGAAATGACGGGTCAAGGGCCTATGGGGCGTGGGACAATAAGGATTGAACGTGGACTTTAGTTTGTCAAAAATGCTAAGTTACCTATGTTGTACACCATCCCAAGTGCACAGCCCCAAGTAAAAGATTCCCACCTGGGCAGACCTAGTGTGTCTGGGCCAGGGGGGCCATATGAAACATATGTTTGTTCATCGCTCTGTGTTACAACCTTTTGTGAAAATTTCAGCTCCTTTCTCTGGATTCCACAGATTTGTGCTGAGGAAGCTTAGTAACCTCTATGTAGAGAGTCCACCTGTTGGTGGCCCTTGACGTGGAAGGGGACTGTACTATTCCAACCTTACAGAGGTTTGTCTTGCAGCGATTAAGCACTTTTTTGTGATCGGCTGCTGACAGATGAAGAAAACAGCCCCTCAGACAGTTTATACCCTGCTGGCCATTTGTACTTGAAAAAAATGTATTTGTGTATAAGACGATAGGCAGGGAGGGGCACTGCGAGGGGGGGGCTGGGCTTGTGACGCTCTCATAAGCGTGCCTCCACATGGGCTATTGGAGCCATCTAGATGTCCCCTAAGTGGCAATGTGTAAAGGGGGGAACAAATACATTATATTGTGGATTTGTTTAATTGACGATATTCTATGCTATGGAATGGGCCACCCCCCCAAGGAATGGGAGGGATTTATAATTGCCCTAACGAGAAACCAATAGGAATAGCAGGCTCCACTGATGAAGATAAGTCCTAAAGATAATTAAATTTTTTTTTTTGTGATCTTTAACAATATCTTCTTCTTGGTAAATATTTGTTGGGGTTCTGAATTGGTGACTTCCCAGTCGCAACCCACGGCGGTAAACCCTGGTGTATGCCTCCAGATCATCGGAAAGACACCAAAAGGGGGTGCGTAGGACAGTTCCTCCGGTCAGGAGGAACTTCTCCAGTGACTCACATTTTTGGAACAGGCGAATGACTGAGTCATGATTGTCCCAAAGGGGGGTATGGAATGGACAAGAAATAATCAAGAGGGACTGGCTGCGCGCAGCAGAAAAGTCCCAACAGATCTATTATTTGGGGGTCAGAATATCCAGCACGAAAGTGGCAATAGATTCATGGGCTCAGAAAGAAGGGGGGGGGGGAAAACTTTAGCGTAAATTGATAGGAATTTGCTCCCTGGTTTTTTGCCTAGTTTGAAGATATTTGAGATTTTGTGTGTGTGATATGGCAAGCAGCATAACCAGGTCCCTGCATCTGTTCCTGCCTCTGAACTGTCAACAATTGTCCTGTGTCTCCTCCTCCCTTGCCGCCACCCTGGTCCCTCCCACTCATGGACCCATGGTCCCTCCGTGAGGCCCACCATGTGGCCCATATCTGACAGCCCCATGTGGGACCGCCCACTAGCGGGTTTTTTTTTTGCCATGGGCCCGCCCATCCGCTGGGGGGGTGTGTTGGCCCCGTCCATTGGGGTGCCGTGGCCCCATCCATCTGTGGGTGCCATGGCCCCCCCATCCACGGTGCCAAGCCCTGACTTGTTGGTGCTAAACCCCGCCCACTCACAGGGTGCCATGGGTTACTCAGGGGAAACCCCCACCGTACAGAAATCTCTGTGGAAACATGCCTTTAAGGCAGAGTGAGAAACTTGAAAAGGCTGTTTCACACAGTGAAGAGAAGGGCTTGATTTCCCTTCCCTTCTCTGTCAGGACTTCACACAGCAGAGAGGAGGACGGGATATCCGTCCCCTCACACACCTGAGGGAGGTGAGCTGGTGCGGCAAGGTGCCAGGAGAAGCCTTAGAAAGGTCGCATGTCAGCCTCCCACCTATTAACTTTCTGCGTCATCTTTCTGTATATCTGGGCTGATGGAGCAGGAGAGACGGTGGTTAAATGGTCATTTAAAGCCTTTCATTAAGCTGGCTCATTTTAAATGGCCTTTCATTTAAGCTTAACGTGTTTGGGAGACCAACAGTTACCCTTTAATTATAAAATAACTACAGTAAGTGCACTTACTCTAGGTGTTGTGTTGCGCCTGCCTTCAATTACAATACTGTTTCCTCAGGCTCGCCACGGGACCTGACTATTTTTCCCACATACCAACTGTCAAAACTGCTACAGCATACAGCACACCAACTGTCAAAACCATTACCAGCTACAGCAAAAAATGCTTACAGAAATGATAAAAATGTAAAAGGTTTTTCAGATGGGATATCGAATGTAATAGGGGCAGATCAACAAAAATGTACATGATAGTTGGGATGTGAATTATAGTTTCACTAATGGGCAATTTAAACAAATTAATTTTCCAGTGTATATACTTATTACAAGTATCTGGGGCAGGGGTAGTTTCTTCATGTAGTGCTTCCAACTGCTTTGCCGGCTCTAACTGACGTTCGCACTGTCTGATAAATTGAATGCCCAGGGCAACTAACTGGCATTTTAAAAACATTTCTGTGTTCCAAACCAAAACAATATTGGGAGGTAGGAATAATCCTTTATCCCTGCCCCAGGGATTTTCATTTTTTAAAAAAAAAGGTGGTTTTACAGTGTGTTTAATATCAACAAAAATGTTACTTTGTAATGTTAAAAACCTCTTTCCTCACAAGAAGAAAAGCGCGTATGTCTCCGGTATGTGAAAAAACTAAAGTGCTAGTCGCACAAAGTTCAGGCTTATCAGCCAAAGGCCCAGTTTGTAGATTCCATCTGTTTTCTTATAAGCAAGCTTCTGGAAGTTGGAGACTTAACACATTTTAAAGATAGAAAGTCTAAGATTGGAATCCCTTTTCCCTTAAACAACATTTCCTCGAATCATCCAGAACGAGTCTTCTTCTTAGCCACTGATTATAGACCTTCAAAATTTTTTACGTTACATCAGGGAGAAACATTGGAGGTTTTGTGCTTCCAGCGCTTTTCCCCTAGAAGTTTTGTTGTATGTATTCCTTTTGTCTCGATCAGTCTCCCAGAGTTCTCCAAAGTCTAGTAATCTTTAATAGCAGAATTAATATTGATCTTTTTTATTACTACTATATGTACAATATTCTTACTCTTCAGAGAAACAAGTAATTAGATTGGAAAACAAGTAGTATTCTTCCAAATCAGCAGCTCATATTTCTAGGTGCCGTGTTTCCAAAAATTGAACAATGCCACAAAGTATTATCTGTCTTCTTTGTTTCTTTTAAACACTGTCAGTTTACTTGAAGTTTTGAGGTTATTAGATCTGATGGCAGCTGCTATATTACTATAGTGAAGAACTAAAGTGCCACTCAGACCAATCGCGAAAAGGAAAAAACTTATCCATTCCTGTATACATTAAACATATGATATGGTGGGACTTCATGTCAAAAAATCTGACTCATGGCCGTCCTGGGGAAGAGCCAGCAAGGTAACAGGAAGGACTCATCTTTTAGCAGCAGGGCAGAAGGATTAAGATCAAACGTTTAGTTACAGGGCAGGTTTTTAAAAAGCCTTCCTGGCTGTTTCTTACACATCATGTGAAAGATTTATTCAAATTATTCCACAGTAGTGACTTTAAAGTTTATAGCTGTGCATATCCAGGAAACTCAAAACATCAAAGCGCTTTATTTGAGCAGAAGTCCACTCAATGCAGACATTCTTTCTAATGTTATTAAGTTAAAAGATGGGGTATGCCAGTATCAATCCCATTACCACAAGTACAATCAGTGTTTAGATACAATGATGACTGTGTGAGGGGTTTCTCCTGTAGTCGTACCTACTGCATATCCACTCTTAATTTGTTGAGTCTAAGAAAGATCAGTAAGGACAAGAATTGGTAATTGTCAATACCAAAAAGAGCCATGGTTTCCCTCTACGAACATCCTTATTCAAACAACCCAACATTCCAAGGTGGTTAAGTCGGGTCCACTGCAGTTCTGTTGTCCACAAAAATGATGGCTTGGAAGGTGAGAGGTTAAAGTTGTTCATCTTTGATCATGACTACTAGTTATATTACTGGCTTCTTAAAAGGGTCACTATACCATTTAAACATACTTTATTTTTTGAACTACCAATTAAGAGAAGTATTTAAATGGTGGTACTCACATATTTTGGTTGCATGATTTCTAATTATTCCATGGTTATCAATTTTAGCTTCCCGGCCCTAAGAGCTAACAATCTTTGTATAATATCCTTTGTGTATTTATATCATGTCCAGTGGTTAATATTAGATTCTTTCTTGTGCCCTTCCATCAATTGCTAATGAGCTAGGATTCTATTGTTGTCCCTCATTAATAAACGGTGATGTTCGTTAAACAAGCTCATGCAGTTTGCTCTGAACTGTATTCTTCCCAGCCTGCCCCTTTTCCACTATCCATCTGCACAAACACAGCTTGCCAGCTTGGAAGTGCCCCGTAAAACTGCATGCCACAGATGATTAATGTGTCTATAGCTCACTTTCCTTGTCTAACTTCCACTAATGGTTTGTTACTGTAGTGCAAGAATGTTCTTGTCATCTACCGAAAAGTCTTGTTAAACGTGCAAGTAAACTGGACATTATCAGCATTTATTTGTGCCCCTAGTCAGTGTCTCCTCACTGAGGAATACCAGTAGGAAACATAATGTTCTTTACCTAAAACATCTGTTTCCCCCCCAACACCCCCGTCTGTATGAAGTGCTGTAATTGTGAAGTGCACATATCATTGTCTGCAACCAGTAGTGAATGAGAAATACAAGATCATTGTCACTGACTCCCATTCACTGTTAAGGAACAGGTAGTGCCATTAGGGACAGTTAATTTGTGGACAAGCACTCCCATTTGGCCCAGATAACTCTGTGTAGGAGAACATGTTTTTAGGTAAGCAGTTTGCCTATTCTTTTCCACCATGCACCTCGGGAAAGGTTGCTGTGACAACCATTTATAAGATGTTGGTGCCTTTGTTAAAGGGCAACAAAACATAATCCCCCCCCCCCACTACTGGCCCCATCATGTAGTGTAGTTACATTCCCTACCTCACATACCCAGCTCCATTGGTTCTCCTGTAGTCCCCCCCCAAAGTCCAAAAACTGCCCCCACCAGGGGATAGCAGAGGGTCGATATAGGACTCGGCTCATACCTGCCTCCGGAGGAGAAGTTGGCATGCGTTCTGCAAGCCCTTGCTCCCCCTCTTCTCCCGTTTTCTATCCCTCCCCCTACCATAAAACCCCTTGGCCACCTAAAAAATAGGTTCTACCAGCCCCACGCATAAAAAATATTTTTAGAAAAGCCCCAGAACTGTACCTACCATCCTCGTCCCCGGCATTCGAAGAAGGAAGCGGCAGCCACGTCCGTGATTGGGTGCCTCTTCAGCCAATCACGGACGCGGGCTGCTGGTCCTCCCCTGCTTGCAGGTCCGGAAGGCAGAAGGCCGGGGCAGGGCGCCAGAGGAGAGAGAGGAAGGTAAGTAAAGGAGTAAGAAGAACTGGGGAATTTTCTTAAATAATTTTATAGCGTTGGGGCTGGGGGGCGTATTCTATTACCTGGCAAAAAAGTTTGTATTAGAGTGGACATGCTTAGCGCGCAGGGCGACGCGTTTGACAAGTGAAGTTTTAAAAATATAAAAAGATAAAAGTAGGGAAGAAAAGTATATGTAAAATCAGGATTAGTAAAAGATTCCGTATATTAAACTTAAAAGAGCTTTGACCTTTAACTTACTATTTTGTGTGTTCCTCTTAATCCCCTTTGGTGTTGGAGGTTGCTGGTTCACAAGCCTGGGTTACTGTTTAGTTCCACTCACATATCAGGGCGGGTCACATGTTTGGTTAGTTTTAAAAGGATGTATTTCATAAGATAATCCGATATATAAAAAAAATAAACAAATCTGTGGTGTTCCCTTTAAAGGAACACTAAACTCATATTAAATAAAAAAATAACTAAGGGCCATCCGTTTCTAGTATTACAGGGAGAGTGAGACCGCGTAATTCTCACATCCCTGTGAGAATAGGACGATAGGGGGACCTGGAATTACCTTACACGCCGCTCCACTCGCAGCGCTCCTGCTCAACAGGCCGCTCTGTTCCAGACCACGCGCCCTCCTATCTTGTGTGCAGGCGCGCCAATTCAAAAATAGGGCTGCGCAATCGGGACAGAACAGCTGTTAAAGCGGAGACGTCTGCGAGTGGAGCGGGTGCAATGGTGAAGTTCCAGGTCCCCGATCGTCCTATTTTCAAAGGAGGTGAGAATAAGCGTCTAACCTCCATGAATAATAGAAACAGATGCCACTTAGTTATATTTTTGGGTTTTAGGGTTCCTTAAATATAAACACGGGGGGGTAACCTGCTGGATAAGTCTTGAGCTATCCAGTAATTAGAAGTTGATCTATGCGATTGCGCTGTTTGTTTTAGCATCATCAGGCAGGATCTTGAAATATTGCATGCCTATTTAGAAATGTAAATAAGGCAAAAATCTATAAAAAATAAAGACTTGCATAGTACACACTCCTGTTTGTAATAGGGAATATTCCCAAATGGAGTGTTTAGCAACCTACGAAGTTTTACATGGAGGCACTGTAAGCTTTTAAACGGGAACATTTTATTTCCACTTCCCCTTTTAGTGGTATCCAATATTGCTGAATATTAGATGACAAGCAGTGTTAGCGAAAAAAAAGTCAAAAAATTTCTGTAGTAGGAAGTTGCAACGACTCATATGTCACTTCCCTCTGTGTTAAAACACGTGAAAGTATCTCACCTACCCACCCTCCCCCCAATTGAAAAAAAAGAGAGCGTGCTGGACAGTAAATGAGTATCTATATATGATAGGGGGGGGGGTTCTAGGTTACGCAGTGGTTGCTGTTTGGTTTGAAGTGCACAATATGATTAGAACTGCCTGGGTCTTTTTTCAGATCTGCAGGTTTTTACATTGACATTTTGGGATATAGCTGTCACATAGGTGGTTGGATGTGTGACTCCTACTTGCCTGAAGGGAGGGACCTAAGTAACCTTCCCTAATCCAATAGGTAATTGTATGGCTGTAATGAAGCAGACAAATCACTTGCATGTTGAAACTTAGGATAGTAATCACAAAACATAGGCTCTAATGTTTGTATGTTCGTACATTGGGGGCTCTATTCCAGGATGTAAAAAATAAATTTTATAGCATTCGTGCTGGCAGGGTAATGGGTGATGAGTTGTAGTTTTAAACATGTGAAAAAGTCAACCACACTATCACTACACTGTATTGCATTTTAATACATCACTAGCAATTTTTAACATAAAGAAGAAACTACGCTAACAGAGAATGCTGGGAGTTGTAGTGTAGTTTTCAAATTTGTTGTTGTTAGTTAGAGTTTTGTTTTGGTATTTCAAACAGTGTGAATATTCAAACCCTTGGGGAGGAAATAGCTTTTCTTCAACATGGCTTTTTTTTTTGTTACTGTCTGTTAAGTAGTTAAAAGGGCTTTATTCCAGGATGTATGAAAATAAAAGTTCCAGCATTTTGTTGGGGCAGCCAAGGGAATAATGTTGGAGTGTAGGATTGTTATGTTAGTTTTAAACACGGAAAAGTTTCATACATCCTGCTCTATATCATTACACTGTATGGCATCTTAATACATCATTCGACAATGGAAAAAGAAGAAAACTACTGCTGAGAGAGAATGCTGGGAGTAGTTGTATTTTCAAAACTGTGCATTTAAATCTTGGTGTTAGGGAATGCTAAAGCATCAGCTTTTCTTTTAATGTCTGTACTGTAAGTCAGTTAAGTAGAAAAAGGGGCTTTGTTTGTATTACAGGATGTATGAAAAATAAATTGCCAGCATTCTGTGCAGCCAGGGCATGCTGTTAGTTACTAGTAGTAGTTTTCACAAGTGCCATATTAACCTTTGTAGGCATTGCTAAAGCATGGGCTTTAATGTCTGTAAGTTCAGTAAAACGGCTATTCCAGGATGTATGGAAATTAAACTGTCCGCATGCTGTGCAGCGGGAATTGCTGGTGTGCTTAGTTTTTCTAACAGAAAAGTTTAGACCAAACTGCTCTATATGCATTACACCAATTACATCTTAGATATCATTAGTCAATGGACTAAGAAACTTACTCTAACAGAGAAATAGCAGTTATTCAACTTATCCCAGGGTCATTCTCTCTTAATGTTGAAATATCTTACTTTCTAAGGGTTTGGGATTCGTCCCACACAGAACTGCGACACTTTCAAGCGCGATGTGGATTTATATCTTTTTCCGGCCGTCTCAGACGTAAAGTAATTTCACAGAGACCAGAAACAGGGACTTTAGAAGAGATCGAATACCACATTAACCTCTCGGGGATTAGTTTACTAGCGAAAAAGCATTTTGTGCCAACTACCACCTAGATAGGTTGAGGCTTTGTAAACAAAATTTAAACATGATGTATCTGTAACACTGCAAAAAAAAATGGTGGGTTAACATAATTAACAAAATACGAAAAGGAAAGCACTTTAAAACAATTGAAACTCCGATCCAAATCACGATCAAAAACCTCCGACAAGGGGTGCGATCGATCGTGATACTGGATACAGACTACTATTTTGAGAGATAATGGGTAACTTGGTGATGGAAATTTCATATCGTAAAATCCTAAGAGATCCAAAAGGACATTAAGAAAGAGGTAGATGCCTTCCTCACCAGGATGACAGATGAATTTGTAATCTCTGAAGATTCTTTAAAAAGGTTTAAGTGTGGCTTATTCCTATACGCTGATGGAATTGTGATACCCTGGCCAAGGTTCCCAAAATCCCACCAGCCTTCTGGTATAGCAACCACATAGGGCGGGGAATAGGTTCTGTTTCCCCATATGGCGGTGCTATGTGGATGGGATTCTTGTGCCCTTGGGCAGGGTACACAAGCATATCTGAGGGACCCCATCCCATTTATGGAGAAATTAATATTGGAATTGAGTGATTGGGAGTAGGGCATTATGGTAATATATGGACGTGTTCGGTCCCTGTACCACTCACATACGCTGGAGACGGGGGTGGCGTCTTGCCGCAGGTACTAGTGGTGCGGGAAGGACAGTGGACATTTCATATTGAATTCTTATGGAAGTGTCTGCAATTAATCTACATAAAGCTATTTTAGGTGATGAGAATTTTTATATGCAATGAGGGGGTAACTGCTATGGGGTCAAATCGCCCCGTCATCCTTGGGCGTGGATGGAGGAGGACTTAATCTATGTATTACCATCATTCACCCGGCATTGTCTAGTCTGGGGAGATACATACATGATGTCTTCTCGTTGTGGCGTGGGGGACATGGTTCCCTACATCGCTTTCACGAACAGGGAATTCTGGCCACCCTAATATAATTTTTCCATGCAATGAAGGTAAGGCGCGATAGTTTTTTGGATGGGAAGATAGTAATGGAAGAAGGATTTAGGAAACGGAGGTGTATACCAAACCACGGACCGTAACAGAATTTTGGCATATGAAGTTTTATCATCCATGTATTAAAAAATACATCCCTATTAGCAGTTCAAAAAGAGTAACAGAATTGTGGAGGATCCGAGATCCGTGATAGGACAACTGGACAAAGTATGTATAATAAAATTCTTGAATAGAGAATACCCTAGAGGCTATTGGATTATGGCAGTTAAGAAAGTAGGGGGAAGACAATAGGAAAAATTAAGGCTCAAAAGAAAAAGGATACCCCTCTGATCATGCTATGGAGTACGCCAAAGGCCAGCCATATGCCACAGCCATATGATTAGCGATGTGTTGTGATAGAAGACTTGGCATATGTTGAATCGGGGACATTACCCAGGTGTTGGAAGAGAATTTAAGAACCCACCGTTGATAACCTATCGGAAAAAGGTTATACTGTGGGGCAACAGCTTAGTTAGATCTTGTTTTCTAGGGACCAGGGAGACTTTCCGGGGTAACACAAAAAATAATAAAGATCCCTGTCTACGTGTTGCACGCAGTGTATGTAAGTTCGTAGATGAGATAGCGAGGGACCCTCTTTAGGACACCCTGTCTCAGGGGGAAAGGAGACAGTTAATAGGGAGTTTTGTACGTGCAAATCAGTGTACACTGATATGTGTTGTGGGTTCCCCTGTGGACTTTGTACGTAGGAGATGATAAAATCCCGAGTTCAGCACGTTCAAGATTTGGAAAAGGACATTAATTCGTTGCATAAGCCTATGTAGAGGGGGGGTCCACACGATGCAGATCTTAAATTCAGGGTTACTCGGAGGTCTGGTATTGAAATCCAAGTAGGGGAGGGGATCGTAGAAAGCCTTCTTTCAAAAAAACTAGAGGGTCTGGTGGGGGGCACCAGCTAAAGGGAACTAACCCAAAAGGGGCAAAGCAAGCTTCACAGACTTCTATAACTGTCACTTTTTTATCACCTCTCTGAATTCAGCCTCTAGTGTAGAAAGAAGAAATGCATGTATAGAACATTTCTGAGTACTGGCAATCTATGATGTCACGGATGGCTTCTTAGTGTGGCCTCTCTGGTTGGTCCAGGTTACCCCAAAACTCCTTCTGCACATGCTAACTTAGCACCTGTGTTGTTCCCAATCCCTTATTGGCTAAGACTGCATGTAAAAGTTGTGAATCAGAGTCCACTGCCAGTGGCTCCCAGCCATCATCAGAGATTAGCAAGGTGAATATTATTAGCAGGATTTTCTGCTTCAAAAGCGTGGGAAAGGTGTTGTTGAACCATTTCATATGTCTTTAGGAAGCAACTGTAGGTAACCCTTTAGTTTTGAGCCTTCCTGCCAAGGAGGACGTCGGTCTCATTTACCCAAACTCGCTGGGCAGGATATATGGAACCAGTTCGTCGTGCTAGCCGGTTCGATACCGGGTTAGCGGACTTTTACCCGCGAATCGGACTCTCACGATTAATATCACTTTTGCGCTAGTTTTAGTGCAGGATTTTAACACCAGCAAACAGCTGCCATTAAAAATCACGCAGGGATCCCCTTACCGGGATTTTACCAACATTCGCAAGCGTGTGATATTGAATTGCGAACAGGGACATAACCCACCAGCGATATCGGCTCTGGGTAAAGAGCATGTTTGTCTTTGTTGTGTTTATTTCGGCACTATACCATTTATATCAGTTGTGTGTATGTACGCAATGTACATTAGGGCACAGCCCACCTGCAACGCACGTGATGACAAGCAATTCATGCCATTTACATCGTTTGCAATTTGTCCATTTTCATTCTGAAAAAAGCATGTGATTGTAAATTCGCAAGTGTTTGGTGTTGCTGCTGCGATGTTGCAATACAATTGGAAAATCGCCAAAAATGCCTGAAAAAGGCTTGTGTGGCCCTTAGCCCTTATATAAGTGAATGCAAGCTGCATTGATTTCAGTTTAGCCATACAGAGTATTAATGCAATGGAACTAGCTTTGCTGCAAGTTCAATTTCCTGAGCTATGGGGCCCCCACTTAAGTGCAAGGAGATCGCCCGTTAGCAATAATGCATATCGCACTCGCTTCCGTGCAGGGGTGTTGCGCCTTCCACAATTGGACCCTAGCCAGAGCTCAAAACAGACAATAAATGGGTGATCGCATGCACTCCAATAGCACACAAAACACATCGAAGTAGTAGGGCGGTCCCATAGGCTATTTACATGCTTGCAACTCCCCACTAGCACAATCGGATCGCACAAAAAAACGCGATCCAAAAAGCATTGAAACTGACCACTTACAAGGACACTTATAAAAACAAAAACTCAGAGCTGAGGTGGCAGCATATGACGCGAACATGGTCTTAGCACCGCTCTGGCAATGCATTTTACAGGCCACCATGATTAAGATCCAAAACACGTATAAAGTCTACATGTTTGCAGTACTAATTATCATTGCATTTACAGTAAATGCAACTGTATCAGCCTGCATCATGCTTCTTAGAAAATTACTAACAACCTTTTGTTTGGTAGAATTATCTGCCTATGTATAAAAGTTCTTAAAATCTGATGGGTTGAGGCAAAATTGCACCATTTTAAAATAAGAACTTAAACATAGGCCTTGTATATGTGTTTGGGTTTTTTAAAGGAAAAGGTGGGAACCCTAGTTAAAAGAACCCACCTGCTGCATAATTTATATAACCTGTTTGTATCCCTCTAACAGTACCCCTTTAATTGCTTCCCTCCAATAATCCTATTATATGTCCATTTATAGAAACACACATGGTGCAGAGCTGAAAGGGGCATATCTCCAACATTTCCCCTTTAAATACGTACACTTAAGAACATGAGGCTGCAGTGCGGCAGGTGGCGGATAATATAAGGATAATCTAAGGACCCCCTCTGTGCAATGCATTCTGTGTAATTAGCTCTGTAGTTGCAGTTATTTTTAAACACTACTACTCCTAAATTCCCTCAATAAGGTTACATGATGAGAAATGCATTGCACAGAGCTGTGCTAAAATCGGTCACTTCTCTATACTCCCCCTACAGTTTCTATTAAAAATTAAAAACTCTTCCTACCTCAACATTCCCTTTAGAAGCTACACTTTCTATAATATGGCGAGCTACTGAAGTTGACAGAAGAGCTAGTAGAGACCTTCACACTACGGGCCAATTTATAAAGGTGTGGTTATCTCTTATTCAGCGATCGTTATGGCAATCGTTTTAATGTATGATCGCTGTCGGACTTGTTAAATGTCGATTATCGAACGTAAATCTACGATCCGCCCATAGAATATCTTACTGTTAGTGTACAGCATTGTCTATATGTACAGTCGTACAGTAAATAAAACCTGCGGTTATCGCAAGGGTTTAAATATGGGCCCTCTCCAACCTTATACACAATAACTGCGGTGAAACATACAAAGACACAGGTCGGTAACTGTGAATAGTGCAGGGTTATTGCATGCGTCCGAAATGTTTCGACCCATTTGTTCCTTCCTCAACTGCTTGAGTGGGTCTGAAACATGTAGAACGCATGTTTTGCAATGAACTTGCAATGTTACACAGCTACAGGACCTGTTGTTCTATGTTCACATGCAATTATTGTTGATATCAGATTCTAGAGTGAAAGCCGTAGGCAGACATAATGATTTCAGGTCCGGACACACTAGATACCCAGACCTATATACATCACACTACAACACTGCCATTAGGAAAGTGTTTATCAGCTGCACACCAATTTGAATATTGTTGATTTCAATTTCTTACATCCTAGGGGTTAATAGGGGGAGTGGAAATACCACAGGTGCTGAAAATGTAATCAATGGTAAAAAGTACTGGCAGGGAAGGGGAAATGTCAGACTTCGATTTGGCAACAACAAGAACCTTAAAAATGAGATCATAGAGGTAAAGAAAAGGCCGAGGAAGGAGGATGTTGAGGCACGTACTTTATAACTTTAAAATTTGATTTTTGGGGTTTAGAGGGTTGGGCGTGTAGTTCTCCTTTTAAGATCCTACATCCAGGGGAATTAATAAGGCTATGATTCGTTATCCACTTACTTAAGGTAATGTAAATATTGTGATTGTAAATCGTATCAAACCTTGTATCAACTTCGGTAGTAATGAGTGTCATAAACCATGATTGTTTCTTGTAGTGTACAAGATAAGTAACTATAAGGGAATAGACAACTAAGGGTTAATATCATGGTGAGCAGAAAGCTGGTGGTCCGTTCTGTGGTAAGGGTATAATGTTTCAAAAGACTCGGGGCAAGCATGTGATAGCCATTGTTTTGTTACATGACGAAGGGGATTGCCATCCCCGACGAAATGTAGTACGCTTGGAATGGCTGAAATAAAGAAATTGAAAGCATATAAATCTTGTGGCGAAGTATATATGTTTTCTGTATAAAATAAGGAGTCTACAGCTACCACTCCCCTAACTGGACCAGGTAAGAATAAAGAAGAGGGTGTGCGGTGAATATTCTGGTTGTATATATATATATTAGATATATGTCTGTATATTACAGGGTTTCAAAAATATTGGCCCCCTTAAAGTTTTCCAAATTTTTGTGCACATTAATGCCACAAACATGATATCATTTTATTGGCGAATTCCACGTGAAGACAATACAAAGTGGTGTACCGTGAGAAAGGAACGAAAATCATACATGATTCCAAACATTTTTAACAAATCAAAACTGCAAAGTGTGGTGGGGGTAATATTCAGCCACCCTTTGGTTCTGTCTGAGTGCAGTCAGTTGCCCATAGACATGTTTCTGAGGAGTGCTAATGACTAAATAGAGTTCACCTGTGTGTATCTAATTGTCAGTACAAATACAGCGCTCTGTGAAGGCCTCGAGTTGTTCTAAGAGAATCTTGGGAGCAGCAACAACACCATGAAGTCCAAAGAACACAAACCAGACAGGTCTGGGATAATAGTTATTGGGAAATTTTAACGCAAGGCTTAGGTACAAAAAGATTTCCAAAGCATGAACATCCCACATAGCAATGTTAAACGCGATTCATTCAGAAGGGAAGGGAGTATGGCCAACAACTGTAGTAAACCTCCAAGACAAGGCTGGCCACCTAAACCTCACAGGCCGAACAAGGAGAGCGCTGATCAGGAAATGCAGTCAAGAGGCCCAGGGTGACTCGGGACGATCTGCCAGAGATCTACGCACGCAGGTGGGGGAATCTGTCTATGGACAACTATTAGTCTTACACTGCACAAAGTGGCCATTATGTCAGAGTTGATGGGAAAGAGGATGGAGCCAAATACAGGGCAAGCTTGGCAGAAAAACCTCTTGGAGTCTGCAAAGACTTGAGAACTGGGGATAGGTTCACCTTTCCAGCATGACAACGACCCTAACATAAATCCAGGGCAACAATGGGGGAATGGTGTAAAACAAAACAGATCATGTGTTTAGATGGCCCAGTCAAAGGCCAGATCTAAAACAATTGTAGGAATCTGTGGCAAGGATCTGAAAAACGCTGGGTCACAAACGCTGTCAATCTTTCTAACTGAGGGAGCTGTTTGCAAAGAAGAATGGGCAAGGAATTCGTCTATAGATGTGACAAAGCTGGTAGAGAGACAGACCCTAAAAGACTGGCAGCTCCCCGTAATTGACAACAAAAGGTGTTTTACAAATATTGACTCGGGGCTGAATAATTACGCACACCCCATTTGCAGTTATTGATTTGTTAAAAAAGGTTTGGAATAATGTTATGATTTTCGTTTCCACTGTCTCACGTGTACACCACTTGATGGTCTTTCACATGGAATTCCAAGAAAATTGATTCAGGGTGTGGCAGTTGGGGGCAAAATAGCACCATTTGTACTCTAAGGAACCTTTTTACTATTCCCTGATTATTTCTTTATTCTATTGCAGCGCAAACGGAAAGTACTTCTTAGATTGGTGAGTCATTGTTGTGAATGTGAAAATGGAACAACATAATTAACACTGAGCATATTAATGGTTTCTAAATTTTACCAGTTGTCAGGGAGTAGTAGTATAGACGGTGCTTCTTCTAATCCTAGAATGCCCAACAATAAAGGAGTTAGGAATGTTGGTTTAATTCAAAAGCATAGCTAATTACCGAAGGGCGTAAAGCTAAATGCTTTTGGAATGTAAAGCCCCATAATTAAACATGCAACAATATTAGAAGAAATTATGGGAGCGGGGGGGACTTAACGTAATTATGTTGTGTCAATTAATTTCTAGGTACAAAGAGTCAGATTGTTAATGTTTATATGTAATGGTGGTACACATGCAAACTAATGGCTGATGCAAATGAAAGCTGCAAAAAAGTTTGCCCATGGAAATCTTCACTTGCAACAACTATTCAAATGTTATCCCTAACTGCAGTAACCGGCGCAAAAAAGCTGTTAACGGATGGTTGTGCTGAAAATTACTTGCATGGGCCCAAACATTTGCACCTTTTAAGTGCATATTACTTTAGGTCCCTATTCCAGAGTTCAGATTGCCACAGAACTGAATGATGCATCAGCTAAACAGCTGTATTTTTATACTTAACCTCAAACTATACAAAATACATAAACTTACTACAGGGTAGTCACCCTATTGGGAGTGTATGTTGGGTTGAGGGAAACTACAGTCTTTTTGAGCGTTATCCCTATGCTGTTGGTATATGCTTGTTGTAAAGAGAGAAAACCTCGGGAATGTGGGGATCTTGGATTTTAAAAATTACAGACCGACGGATCTTGCAGATTTTCCTGTCTGTCATTTTTCAAAAAAATATGTCCGTATTTATTGTATCCAGCTTCAAAGTGTCTAAAGTCAGTCTTATTTTACTTTATTGGTTCCTTCCGTGAAAAACCGCAAATTATTCAGTCATTCTTTCACACACACACCAATTGTTTTTATGTGATTTGACGCCAGTCAACTTGAAAGGACAAAGTCACTATGTACACAAATAGGTTTGACTGATTATAACCCTTTTTTGGTTCTTTATTTATTTGCCATTAAGAAGATTCAGCCAACATATTCAGACAAGGCATACAACCTTACGGCTGTTCATTGTGAAGATTTTATTTTAGAAATGAAACATTGTACATTTCTTGTGCTGAAATACTTTCGTTTTCTGCTGTCTGTAGGGGGGTCCATGGGTACTGCTCTGTGTGAAAACATTAATTTATCCTCTTCTAATTACGACCTTTTTGTTAACAGATTTGAAAATGGTTATCATATTTCATTTTGCAAGCCTTCAAACACCACTTGATAATATATATCTATAAAGGAAATTTTTTCCCTTCCTTTACCAGGTTAGTTGCTTGTCTCGGTACCATTTTCAGTGGTTCATATCTTGTGTGGACTGTGCTCAAACTTCACATTGTTTTTAAAGGCAGGTCCACCCAAAACCATATTCTCCCCACTGCTGGCCCCACTGTGTAAGTGTGTAAAAATTATTACCTTATCTCCCTGCTCAAAAGGGTTCTCCAAATGTTGCCCAGAATCCAGGAAAAACTGACTTACCCAGGAGCCTGGCCAAGCCATATAGGACTCTCCTCCCTCATGTT
The DNA here is from genome assembly GCA_019447015.1 of Hymenochirus boettgeri. NCBI lineage: Eukaryota > Metazoa > Chordata > Amphibia > Anura > Pipidae > Hymenochirus > Hymenochirus boettgeri. The sequence continues at coordinate 313,652,917 of CM033470.1, read as the reverse complement.
AGGATTCCTCTCCCCTAGGTTGTAACATTTTTTGGCGTGTAGTGTAGGCCGCCCTCCCGGACCCAACCGCTATGTAATTTGTTCAGAACTCCCTTCTCGCGATGAACTTACTTTGCCTGTTCCTACTCAGGGTCTCCCACTGCCGCAGCCACCGTCCATGATTGGTGTCTCTCAGCCGATCACGGACGGGACTGCCAGTACGGCCCCCTGCTTGCAGTTTCCTCTGCTGCCTTCTGCTTGCTGCGTGTGCCTTTCCATGATTGGAAGCAAAGTAGTAGAAGGGGCCGGGACCGGCAGCGACTCCTGTGATTGGCTGCGATGTGACAGTGGTAGAGGTCTCAGCCTCCTTTTGCCCCCCCCCCCTTCTCCCACCACCGGATCCATCCTCGGTCCTCATGCGTTCCCGCGGGCTTTCTCAGACGTCAGGAGAAAGCATGCGTTTAAGCGTCTGGGCAGGGGGCCATTGTCCTACCCTAAAAAAAGATTTTACGCTAGGATGCAGGGGGGGACCGTGATTGATCCGGATGGTGGGAGGAGGGGGGGACGCAAAAGGGAGGCTGAAGGCACAGAAAAAACGCGGCTTGAGGGTGACGCAAGAGAGCTGGGAATTGTGAAGGTGCTCCTGGTCTGCAAAGAAATGTTGGAAAAACGTTGTATCTTCAAATTGGCTCCTGAACGGATTTTAAATTTTAATGGGGGGATAGCTTGTTTTAATGCTAGTAGACATCATGGCCCAATAACAATACAATTTATAAGTTGGTTGGTGGGCATTCCCTTTAAATAAAAAGGGCATGCATTTAAAGTGTTGTAAATCATATGCATTATGTTGTATGTGTATTTAATAATCAATTAAATTTAGCAGCATTGACTATGCGGTGCAGTTGTTTTGTGGGGTTTTTGTTTTTAAAATCTTACTAAAGCTTTTATCCACAAGGACAAGCAGGTGCCAAATCTTTATTTTTTGTTTCTTCCATTGTTTAAATGGGCGTGTGTTATATTTTCAGAGGGATGAGGGATCGACCTTAGAGTCATTGTCTTTGAAAGCTACATCAACTGCAGCAATATTATGAGCAGAAAAACAGAAAGCAAAAAAAAACATTGGTAGCATGAAATAAGCCCAGCTGCAGAAAAGGTAAGGTAAGAAAGTCAAACAGGCTGTGGACGAAAGAAGTTTTTTTGAATTGAAATGACGTTTTAAGGGCAGTTGATGCCAACCACATGTCTAAACAATTTTTCTTTTTTTAAAAAGTGATTCATTGGAGGGTTTTTTGTTTAGGTGCTCATGGGACAGATTTAAAAGGAACAAAACCCCCCCAGCAGAACAAGGGTGTCAAAATATATCAAAGAACTGGAATTCAATAAAGCGAATCTCTAAGACGAAATTAGGATCATGTAAGGAACCGCAATATTTTTAAAACAGTTCTATGTTTTCGATAAAGACCCGATCAAACAATATTGATCGTGTATCGGCAAATAAGATCAGAACGAAGAAATCTGATCCCATTCTTCAGAAGTATCATCGGCAGTTTTCAGGTAAAATCTACGAAGATTGACAGCGCATGAGTGAGAAATTTCGATCGATTGTCTGATTTCGAAAAATCCCATCTGAAGGACCATTGCCCTGTGATGGCTAGCTTTACTTCTTATATTAATGAGAATAGGATCATTTGTACTGGTGCAAGCAAAACTGTATAGGTTCAACTTATCAACTATAAAAACTATTGGTATACTGATATCATTGAACTTCTGTTGTGTTTGCTGCTTTACCATACAACCCCTTTGGTCCCAAGATGAGGCAGTTGCTCTTTATGTGTAGAGATATGAGATGTTTGACTGCCATTCAACAGCCCATAGAAATGACTGTTTTTTTTAGTAAAATGGGAAAACAACGGACCATTGTAGAACCAGCAAGGGCCAGCTCACTACTGACCTTATCAGCATTAAAGGGTATCGAATCAATAGATTTTTCAAAACTGAAAAACAATATGTAGCTTATCGACCTGGTATGTGTAATTGTATTTATGATCATTACACCAGTAAGAAGTAGTATTTGCATTGGGAAACAAAAACTTTAAAATATTCTTTTAGTATGTATTGGTTATTCTTGTACCGCATATGAATGATATTTTAGAAATGACAGTTATATTACAAAGATAACACAAACAGACCCCAGGGTAGGTGGTAAATGTTGGAAAACACATGGGTACATTGTTGGATATGAAATTTTCTATGTCCTTGCTGGAATGTTTCATGGGTTTTTTACGAGTTTTGTTTTCGGCCCATGTGAGGAACATATCGACACTCATCTTATGTTGTGAAACAGGATTGAGAACATTAGTTCTAGTGATAATGTTTTAATGGGAAATACATGATATGATTATTTAACTGCATTTAGTTTGTCTCTTTAGGCTTACTTTTATCCTGTGCATCATACTTTAGTACCTTCAACTTAAACGGTCTCTCCACTGGGGAAAAGTATTTTTGGGTTTTCAGTTTATAAAGAACTGGAGGTCAAGGAGCTGTGTCTTACCTCCCATTCTTCAATAAACTTGCAGGAGCTCAGGAAGAATCTAGGAACTGACACGATGATTCTTACCTCCAGTTCTTTCAATTAAACTGAAAACCCCAATTACTTTTCCACGTGGAGATACCCTTTAACCTGTTTTCTCTTTTCGAAATACCAAACTGGTCCATTTTCTAAGATTGATAACATTATATCGCGGTCCTTTGCATTACTATGAACAGAGCGCATATTATTTATGTCTTTTTCTTTAGTGTTGTGGGGCATTGTCTACAATTATTTTGCTGTTCTGCTTCTAGATTAGAAATCGTTAATATTGTTCTTTCCGGCTTGCCTGCTCAACATTATTTGGATAGTTTTGTCTGTTATCATTTTGCTGGTGAGTTTCTTATTAAGATTACTTACATTTTTCTTAAAATGCCCCTCAAGTAATTCAGTAAAAACCCCATTTACTGTAATCATCTATCTTGCCTTTGATTGGTGATTTTTTATATTTACTGGGCATTAATATATCTTATAATGTGCAGGATGTGAAAACATCAAGTCTGTAATTGTTTGTGTTCCTATGAGTAGTCTGAAAATATGTTTTGGGTTGTTTTATACAGTAAAACAGTAAAAAAAACTACCGGATTGATTCAACCCATGAGATTGAATCCAAGGGACCAAAATAGAATTAAGTTATGTGGCCCCTAAAGTACACCACTAGGCAGATATTTTGGCCACTTTAACTGGTCAGCCTAGACCAAAATATCGTTTGTTGCAACAAACAATAGTCGTTTCGGTCTTGGTGATTCGTTTCACCCAACCGATGCTGTTGACCCAGCCATGTACAATCATTCTTTTGTCTGATTTGGACCAGAAAAACGAGCCAACATCAATCTGAAAGGTCGGTCGTTGCTGGCAGTCAAAAACTAATGATATTGAAGGGAACTGAAGATAAAAACATAAAATCTGGAATTGGGTAGGTGATAGTATTTCCTAATTTCTGCTGCTCTCCTTATATTGGGTAATAACAATATGTCTGTCAGAATGCGGGTAGAGATGAGAAACAACAGCAGTAAGTTAATATTTCTTTTATGACAAAGGGAGGAGGGGGACGTTAGAGAATAATTGGAGCTTGTGAAATTTGTGGCCAGGACACACTTGGGAAAGGAGAACTGCAGAAGAATTAATCAGATGATTTTGTATGATTGATGAATTTTTTTTTTTACTGAAGGCTATTTTATCCTTCTACATAAAGTCGAATAAAAAACCGTGTCCACACGTACAGCTCTAGACATATAGCAGATGATAGACAGATTCATGGGTTTTTAAAAGCTGTCTGTCATTGGCCTATTTTTTTTATTAACTCTCATATAACATTCCCATATACATGGCTTTGTTATAGGGAAATATGGTGGGCTGGGCACAGTTCTACAGGTTTCCCTGTGCTAAATTATAGGGGCTGTTTGTGTGTAACACACGGGTTATCAGTCTGATCACATTGGGTCTGACGGGAATAGCGCTTCTTTCTTTTACTGGGTTACTGTATTGTACCCAGCTTGAGGGTGGTCATTCTTACCTTGCTTTAATATCAGCCCCCATTCCCTTTTCTTAGGTCCCAATGCAGAGGACTGCTTGACCTCGAGGACCTGGCCTAGCATCATGAAAGATAAGCTCTGTGGATTATTACAGAGTGTGAACACAAATCCATTGGTTTGAGGGTTCTTGCATACTATGAATAAACACAACTACTTTGAATTAGTATCCAGAGTATGTCAGGATCACAAGATCCCAAGTAAGCATTGCATCCCAAAAGCTGGTGAAGGGGGGGGGGGGGACATTATGGAATTGTATGAGGTAGGTTACAAGCTTTGATTTTTTTAGATGTCAAAGAAGTATACAGACATTCTGCCTTGTATGAATTATGTTAACAATAGAAAATCCAATCTCATGAAATGTGGAATCTTATTAATGCTTACTTATTTTATTGCGGTGGTTCCGGGGTAAAGTGAAACCCCAGACCCTCGTTCCTCCAGATAGGACAAGATAGAACATTTCCAATTGGAATTCACATATATATTCGGGGGACTTACCAGTGCTCTTGGTGACCAGGTGCAAGAGTGCCCCCAGGGTCCGTCGTGAGACCAAATCCCCGGATAGAACAAAAGAGAAACGGCACTGCATAAACCAGGAAAAGAAAGAACCAAGAGAAACTCGGATACAACCATGATGAATGAAATCACAGCTTATTAACAATAGGCCTGACGCGTTTCAAGACCTCCTGGTCCTTAATCATAAGTAGGACATACGGTAGACATTTTGGAAGTAGGTAGGGTACAAGATTTAGATTTTTTAGTGTACAAATAAGTATAAGACAATTCTCCTTGTCTGAAGGTTGTTATTGAAGACTTCAGGACTATAAGCTCCTTCCTTAGAAATTTTCCATAAAAACTGCAAAAATTTGTTAATCAAGTACTTGTATTAAAAAAAAAAAGGATTTTTAAAAGGAAAATGGATTTATTTTTTTGTGCCCTGGGTTTTAAATTGATGCGTCTTTCCTCAACATGTTAATTAATTTCCAGAAGGAAATGAGTTGTCATTCGTCCCAGCAGTTGGCAACAGACTGGATTCTCCACACCAATAGCATTAATTAGCTTTACACGAGCACCAGAGGAATGTAAATCAGTCCTCAGTATGTAGAGGTTACTTTCTTAATGTTGTTTACAAGGCTTAAAAAGGAGATAAAATTACAGTAATCAATAACTGGCAGGCCAAAATGGAGGATTTAGGGAAAACAAGAGGAAAATACAAATAATAAATCAAAAACTGTTTACACTAAAAGTATGCCCATACATTGGTCAAACGTATCTACTGGCGCTTCCCTGTTGTGAAAAACTGGGGGTGGATGATTATTTTGCCACTGAATATTAAACTCATAAATACCGATCCACAAACCATTTAGTATAGTATTAGTATATATTGAAGTTGAATAAAGACCATATGTCCATCCAGGCCAACCCATCTGCAAATATCCTCATTCTGCCTACCAACCGTCCTTTTTGATCCAGAGGAAGGCAAAAAAAAAAAAAAAAAAAAAAATTTATGATGGAAGGGAAAAATTCCTTCCTGACTCAAGTGGCATTGGAAAATTTCCCTGGATCAACTCTACTTGATAATCATACAGTAACTTGTACATTAATTGTTGCAGAAACTCATCAGCTTTTTTTGAAATGACCGAATGACCTGCTATAAACAACGTCCACTGGAAGGGGACCGTTCCATAGCTTTATTTTCCGTTCTCACAGTGAAAAAACTTTCTGAACTTTGAAGCCCTAAACCTTTTTCTTCAAGTATTAAGGGATGGTCCCACGTGTCATCTGACAGTTCTATTGGTGAGCAATGCCCCAAATTGGTATTGTAGGGCGTTAATGTCTATCCCACAGTAATCATATCCCACGCAAGCGCCTTTTCTCCAGCATACATTAATTGTAATTTTCCAGTCTCGATTCATATTCCAGCTCCCCCAATCACCTTATTAATTTAGTGCCCTTTCGAACCCTTTCCATTTCAAATATGTCCTTTTGGACACAGATTCCAAAATTGCACGCATATTCAAATGAGGCATTTACCAATGCTTTGTGAAGAGAAGAGATATACATTTCTGCCTTGGAATCCATAACCTCTCTTGATAACAAGACAATAACCATGGCTGGCCCTGGCTGTGCCACCGGCACTGCGTGTCCTTTACAGTTTGTTATCCACCAAAAATCCAATCCCTTTCCAACTTAGTGTCGGCTTCTGCCACTCTACCCCCCACCACCGAGCCCATTTATAGTTTTTATAATGCAGCCACATAGGATTTTTTTAACGCCAAATGCACCCTATACAACTACCACCTATTTATCAATATCATTGAATTCTCACACCCCTATCCGCAACGTTTATGCCCCAGCCCCCAATGTGTCTGCGGACAAACCCTACCCTATTCTAGATGCCCCCTCCCGCACCACCCCGATTCTTGCTCATATGGCTCTTTTGACCAGTTTCTTATACTGGTAGACACACCAAGTTTTTTGTCTTGTCAGTCAAACACAGAAACTCTTGCACCTGTATCTAATTTCAGCCTCTCTTCCACACTTTTACCTCATAATTCCAAAGAGCCTTATCGTTTATTAATATGGAATTTCCGCCCCCCTGCCCGCCCAATTACACAGTACATCCCGTGCCGCACCCACTACCACACTTTTGTCAATACCCCATGCATATGTACAGACCCCCATTTTCACCCCCCCCAATAAGTCTTCCGCCCCATTGCCCCTGTATGTTGAACTATACACAAATTTTTCCCTATACACATGCCCATCCACATTTGTGATCTTCCAGACACATCATTGATACCTCACGAACATGATACATGTTTAGATGCCTCCATGGTGTGCACCTGTATCAACAAGCCTTGTAGTTTTGCAAAAAATCAAAGTTCAACCGTGAAGGTACATCTCACTGCTAGCAACCAGGGTTTTTACATTTGTTTGCTAACCTCACTTCCTCATTAATATAGCCATATTTTGCCAATTGTTAACGCTTTGACCCTCACCGCCATACTTAGTACTTCCCCAACCCTCCCCGATGCTGGTTACTCTTACTTTTATTTAATGTCCAGTGCTTGAAAGATACTCATAGTTAATCATGTCTTCCCCAATTGCCACCACCTTTCCTAGGATGCGAGCTTCTGGAATGGTACACCTACACCATCAAGCCCTGTTTCACAATCCTTAGTAGGCCACAACTTTCCGTACATGAGCCTGGGACATTCTTTGTGCCCCCACATAAAACTAAGACCCGGAATGTGCCCCCTAGATAAAACTGACATTTATTGTTTTTGTCACTACAGACACCTCCGAGGAGCCGACTTCTTATCTGGCTCCCCCCTTCCAGGCACGATTTGCTTTATTTAACTATTACCCGATAGCCTTCTTCTGTCACCGCGTCTTGTACCATATTTCCGCGGCTTCAACCTCAAAGTGCACACTCTGAATCTTTTTATACCATTAGTGCTTACTATTACTCTATGATACTCGTGACTCTAGGCGCCATCGTTTCTAGACGTGCACTTACAGAGGAATAAAATGTTATGTCAGGATAATTCCCTGCTTTTTGCCAGTAGCACGTATCCTCCTTTCGTCACACACCCACACCCGTCACTACCCAATTTCAATATGCGTTGCACAACATTTTAGCACGCCCATCTTATTTCCCCCCCTACATTACTTAACGTTACCCTAAAAAAACCATCCTTAGGCTCCGGTGAGCGTTCAGGCGTCATTTGCTCTTACCATTTTCTAACTTTAGTTCATTTAATGTTCTGTAAGCTTTTGATGCTTTTTTATCAAATTCCTTCGTTTACAGTTTCTATTCAATCTCACTATAAGGACCTTTACAGCCCTACCCCTTTCCTTTTACCTTGTAAATTGTTTCTTTCAATCGTGCATTTTTTTTTTCCTCTTTCCATTTTGAAGTTTGTCCCTGTACACACCTCAGTTACCATTCCACGCCTATTTCCCCATGCCCTGGGCGCGCGAGCGGCGCCCATCGACTTTCTGGGACATCCACTTGTGAGTTCCCTAATCTTACCACCTACCACAACTTCCCAAACCTCAAATTGTTAGTTTGCATTTCCGTCTGGAACTATTCTCACTTCTCTTTTTCCTTTATAGTAGCCTCTCTCCGTTTTATCCCCACCACTTATACTCGATTACCACTGACGCTATCTTTTCACCAGATGTTACGACCTAACACCAGATCACACTAATTACCCCACCGATTTCTCCTTTTTTTTTAGTTGGAAACTCCACTCTAACTCATATCCTGTGACCCCTGTACGCACAACCTCTATCTTTGACCATCAGCAAATTTTTTGACAGGTAACTCTTTCATCTGCTTAGTTCATTGTTTTTTCTTTGTTTGATGGTATATGTTCTTCACAACGATCTTAACTCAATCATACGCCTCCATTTTGCCCCCTGGGAATTATAACGTCCCCCCCATAATGTATGACACTCCCCCAACTGCACAGTCCCCCTTGACCAACATGCGAGCCATACGCAAGTCCGGACCTCCCCTACCTCAATTTCTACTACTGCAATTCCGTTGGCCCCTTGCAGTCATAGTTGCAGCCGGACCTTACCCAACTCCACTCGACCCACCTATCCCTCATACCCCACTTTTTCTTGCGTTGCCTAATTCCACCACCATATTGCCTCCCACTTGTGATCCTTTCACACCATCTACCCAGTTTATACACTCTGCAGTAGTTTAAAACCCATCCTCTGGCCGGTCCACATATCTTCTTTAAGTAAAACCATCATTCTCACCTGAGACACCCATTTTACCTGCTCTGTTTTCTTGTTTCCCTGCATAACACACATTTTCCCGTGCATAGCACTTCATTAATTATCACCATGCTACTTCACAAGTCATGAGTGACGGAATCGCCCTTCACATCCCCACGCTTTGTATTGCCCCCTATCGCTTACCCTTCACTCCATTACATCCCCTCACCTCTCCAATGATTAATATATTTACCACTACTCCTAGTTCCATTTTGCTCAGCCAGGCTTCTCGCTTTTTTAAACCTATCATCCACACCTGTCTTTGTAAATTATGAGTCTGTATTATGTACACTTGACATATCACCATCATTGACTCCATTATCCACAACCCCCTCCCCCCCCCCCCCCAGCGCCTTTCTTTTCAGCTTTTCACAACCCACTGTTTTACCTCCTCCGTCCCACCAGTCCAACTGGCCCCCCCTATCTACACCCCCTGCTCCGAGCCACTCTGGGCTATCCCTACACACACGGTGAGACCTGCATTATAATCTACCCCCATACATCAAAAACATAGTTTAAAAATCTTCTTAACCCCCACACGCCCAAGCACTTTCACTGCTTACCCTTTGTTGAAACACTTATTGACCTGTTCGACACTAGACACTCAGTGCAGCTGTGCAAACACCTCCCCTCCACTAACAGAGTTCCTGAGCACCCCCCGACACCGCAAACCCAACGCCTCCCCCTGCACACGATTGTTCTATATAAACAATTACCCCTTGCCATTTTAGTGTCCCAATGATACACCCATTTTTCCTATTTCTCCGCACCGCCACCAACCCACTAGTATTATGCTCCTAAGTCTCAACACGGTTTTCTCCTCTGCCGTTTATTCTTAGTTATTTTCCACCGCGTGCGCCTTTGTTCGCCAGCCCCGCGCCCCAGTTTAGTTCTGAAAAACCTCTTTTAACCTTGGTATTCCCGGCGCACACGCCCGCTCTCTACACCGTCCGGGCGGCATTTAAAACTCGTCCTTTGTTAAGGACCCTCACCTCACCATATTCGCTTCCCAGCTACCCTCCCTTCTCCCCCCCCCCCCCCTTTCCCCCCCCCATTCAACACCGTGTCCTCTTATTACCCACCCCGTGGCACACATCACCCCCCTAGTTGACTATTCCAATATTCCCACGCCCGCGTGTCACATCCCAGGCCCCCACACTACTCCCCTTTAACAATACCTTTTCACATCTGCCCGCTCCATACCCCACGACCTCCCCCCACTTACCCTTTACCCATCCCGCATGACAACCACTTTTCTCCATTTTGCCATACCATCGCATTTTTTGACAACACACAGTTCGCCGCCCCCCCCCCTTCACCTCCCCTGTAGGGTTCATGATCGGTCGCCGCCACGCCCTCTACCTTATCCTAGTATATACAATGGTCACCGTATAATGCGGCCACGGACCATACACCCATAACCACCCCTTTACATTACATTTCCCCGTACGTTATTTGTCCTCTCCCTTACACCTCCTTTACCCGTTTAACCCCCCTACACGCCGCGGCTACCAAATGCCCCTCCGGCGACCTCGTGCCGCCCCAAATCCTTGTGGAAGCAACGCCCCAAACACTACCACAACATGGACGTTCCCCCATACCTCCTCCACCCCGCTGCCCATGTCTCTCAACTACGTAAAACCAAAACTTACACCGCTCTCCACCGTGACATTATTCCTTACGACCCCTCTCCCCCCCATGGTTCTCCCCACCTTTCACCTTTCCACCACCACCTTCACGAGATATCTTGGATTACTTTTTCAGCCAAGTTTGTTTGCATGGCCGGACCCCCCCCCCACACTCCCCCCTGACTCTTTTTTCACACCATTTATCCCGCAATCGCGGGCCCTGGCAACCCGCCTGCCCACACTTTAGTTTCACTGTTCCATCTTCTCGCTTCATTTTACGTGGAATACCCTACGTCACCCCCCAACACTGATACAGACATACCGGTTCCCCTGCCGATCCGTCCCCTGCTCCATTGGTTCCCCTCATTTTTACAGTGGCTGGATGCACATTGATCCCCCCCTCCCCCCGTCGTAAATTGACCCATACGGTCCCTTATAAATTCACAACTAACCCCAAACCCAGTGACGCAACAAACTGTCCGTTAATTCTGCCCTTTACGTTCAATGTCCTTCTGTTTATACCCTGTCTGACCGATCAAAGGTCCTTCCTAGGCAGCACAAGGGAACGTGGTACTCACGCTCTCAATCTATTGTTCGTCCCATTCACTCACATAGAAATACTTTATCTGTTTGTTCTGCGGGTCCCAAACCAATTATTGGATCACCACCCACCAAATTGTGTGAATCCCTCATTTGTACTCCTAAAACCGGTCCCCTTACACCCGCCACCCCTTCCCCCAAACCCAATTATGCGTGCAACCCAGAGCAAGCTGGAAGAAAGCCCGGTACAAAAACAAAACATATTAACCCTTTCACACAACATGCCCCTGCTTCTGCCTGCCGATTTTTTTATCACAACAGGGCCCCTTTTTTTGCTACAATAGAATATTAGACAGACCCACTTTCCCGCGAAACATTCCCATTTTCACACTGGACGACACCACGATTAATACTGCTTACCTGCACACCCAATAGTTCCTCCTAACTACATTGCATCCCAAACAATATATTTTCACCCTTCTTGACCCCCACATTCACTTCTAATCACCACACCCATACCAAACCCATCCCCACAACTTATGATATCTCCCTTCCCCCACCAATCGTACCCTTTTTTGCCTTTTACCCCGTCTCTTCGTATCGCATCACGGTCCTTTTAGAGTCAAGGGACGTTGGATACGTTTCACTCACAGGAGGAAACTTCCTTTTTGTTAGGTCCAAAACCAACAGTCCAACAATGTGAATCCTATTTAACTAATAGGCCCCAGCCCAAACCAATTTAGTGCACACACGAGCCCCCCACGGCACCCAGACCATTTGCCGGGAAAAGTTTGGATTATACCCAACCCACAACCAACTACCCCTATTTAACATTTTACAATAACACTGCTTTCGTTTCTGTTTACTTCCCAAACAGGTGCTTCACCCCACTTTTTATGCGAGATATAGAGCCCCAGGCCATTCCCACTGTCACAATGGAACCCAATCCCCCCCCCTTTCCGAGTTTAAACAAGAAAGATTAAATCGCTTACGTGCACTAACACCCTGTCTTCAGCGCAACACCCAAACACCCCTCCCCCCTCACCCATTACCAGCCACCAATCCCCTTCACATCTCCCTTATTTTTCCTAATCTTTTTTTTTATTATTATCTTTCATTCCACACCACCCGTATTTATCAAACCATCCCAAATCGACCCCACTTTGCAATGATTCATTCCTGTTTTCTATTGTCTTGAGCCATCATAATATGTCCTTAAGAGCAAGGTCACTTCCACCACGTTCCCACAATCCCTAGCTTTGTTTCCCCATCACAGATGGAACACTTCATGTCTCGCTAGATTCCTTCGGACGGCCCATATTCACGCCGTCGGGGAAATTACAAGTTTCCCCTTTTTTCCTCTTCCTTTTCCTTTTTCGGCGCAATACCATTTGGCACTGGCCGACACACCCCCCACACACCTGTTCCGTATTTGTTTTTTCAATTGATTCAAACAGTCAGACCCACGCCGTTTCGTCGATGGCTTACATTGTCACTTTTGGTATCAAATCTTCCCCCCACCCAAAAAGTTCCTAGTAGATGATTATTCCTCACCACACACACATCAGTTTGGTCCAGCTGGTTCGAATTTTGTTCTTTCGTTTTGGCCTGCCGCGCACCCCCTGTCGACCCCCCATTTTTCCCCTTGTCGGCTGGTCGAGCTGCACTCGACACCGGTTTGATGATTCCACTTTTGCTGGCGTCATTGGGCTATACAAAATGTATGTGTGCTTGCACTTCCCCCCCACCCCCATGGGGCATCCTAAAGCCCCACACAAGGGATAACACCATAGTTTTTTCAATTATACCAACTTTCTATTGGTCCCAAAACACTCCCACATTTAAACAATGCACTCTTTTTTCCCATTATCCAGCTACTTTAAGTTATGACTGGGCGCTATAAAGTTGACCCGCAATTTCCATCCAAAGCCACCCCCTCCGTTCTTTTCCAAGAGTCAGTGGCTCCCATTACACTGATACCAACAAACTTCACCCTTTAGATTACTGACCCCTCCTACACTTAACTATTCGATTCCGTCCTCATTCGCTATATATTTTATACACCACTACACCTGCCTCCATCCTTTGCCCCAAACTAATTAAAGAAATAAGAAATAATTCTCACTTTTCCCCACGTATTCTTCCGACCACAAGTTTTGCCCGAACAGATACTTATGTCTACTAAAATCCCCTAACACTATCCTTTATACACGAACATGCCAATTTCCTCCGACGCCTTATCACCACACTGTCATGTGGGTTAGTGAACGCTTTACTTTTTATCTCTTGTGCCCACTGTTCTTCATGTCTTAGATTTCATGCTACCTCCCCTCATTTGTATTGTGATGAATCTTCTTTTTCCCCTTTTTCGGTGCCACGTGCAGTTTCAATGTGTTATTACCACGCCTGCCTGCACTTTACAAGGGCTATCTCGTTTCACCTTATCACCCTATTCCCACCAAAAACCTTCGCCTAGCCATTATTTGAAACAGAAAAAATTTCACCCCCCTATTTCCCCTTTTCTTCTTTTCTTTTAAAACTAGGTTGCGTTTTACTCTGCTACCTTTAGCACAACGATGTCCCCTCCTTCGCTGCTGCGATTCCAGGCACTTCCTTACACCACCCTTCAACCTCGATCCAGCCCCCGTTTATGTGGTATCACAGATATTTCCCTCCTGGCCTCGTACGGCCCTCTCACATGTCACCAGAGGGCGACTTCACGAGTGTATAGGCTATTGTTGCGCGGCTCCCCATTTTCCTAATTGCTGGTCTCCGGCTCGAAGCTTCCCTCCCCTCCGTTGCCCCCGAATTTTATCACATCGACTTTTATAACATATTGTTGGATCTCTGTAAACCATGATGTTTATCCCGGTGTTCACTAATTTGGCGCCCCCCCTGCACCTCCGCACGACCCTTTTCTTTTCGTACTTTTTTTTAATTGGATTCACAGCGCTGTCGTAACCAATTTAATAAATTTTTACGCCCCCCCCCCCCCTTATTCAAATCCTTACCATACACTTTTTTCCATTCTTGTTAATCGACCAATGGTGCCCCCCCGGCGGCCCCCGTCTCACCAGACAACGTTTTAGTCCCGCCTCTGCTCTGCACCTCATGCTAGTGCATGTTAACAGGGTCACCGCAGTTCCCCCACCGAAGGGAGCGCGGTAGATAGTTACCTATTTAGCCGCACCCCGATGCGCGGCAGCTCACCCCCCCTCGCTTTCCGCTTTAAGGCCATCCTTCCGACTACAGCTCCGGTTTTAGCCCACTCTTTGTCAATTTCTGAATGTACGTCTACAATCGATAAATTCATGCTCCTTCTCTGGTTTGTTCTGTTATGTACACTGCTACATTTTTTTTTCGTAACCAGCCCAGGCCCCCGCTCGCCTTTCCCCCGAATTATTGCCCTCGTTTAATATCCCCACAACACCAACGCCCCCACTCATTCCTTCCCTATACCCGCCGAGATAATTTAGTCTCCGAATTTAAGGCCTTTAAAATCTCCTTAGTTCCTCGAAAACTTTAACCCTTCTTTCCCTTTTTTTCCCCCCCCTCGACTTCCAACCTAGGGTCAAGTCGAAATTCTTAGCACCCAACTTTCCTTTCTGCCACAACTTGATCCAGATAGCTTACAAGTACCGGCCTGCCCAGGCTGCTTGTCCTTTCTTTTCCCCCCTTTGTGTTCTTAAGACCCTCGTCATCCCTAGACCATTTTTTAACCAGGAGATGACTTACTCTCCTTTTTAATATCTCATCCTTCGCTTCCTTGTTAGCTCTGGCGTCGCTTCTGGACCCTCCACCCCTCACACGCCAATTGCTTTAACCATGCTCACTCTATGCTGGTATAACTCCTGCCAGTGTTGGTTTTATTTCATGGTGGGTCCCGGTCTCTTACCCAACATCAAACCTAACAGCTCCTGACTGAGTACCATTTGTGAGTTTTCGCCCCAAACATGCATCTGATTTTCAGCGTGAAACTAAAATCTCTACACGCCGCTTCGTGACCATTTTTACCACATCCTACCTCACGGGCCGTCACCAAAGCAACCCAACCAAATCACGCCTTTAGCACTTACCTATGGCGGCCCCTTTTTCAGATGGGCCCCCTGCTACTACCCCTATGCATTGTGCCCCGTCACGAGCTCTCCTACTTTACTTGCATACTGGTTCTTGCCGTCTTTTACACCCGACCATCGGTTTTTTTGCCAGTTACTATATGGGCGGTCAGGAAGAATTGAAATTGACTTGGTTTCCACGGTTTTAACGTAAAATTTCCGTTAACTGCAATTCCCTTTTTTCTTGACACCCATGTGCTTTTTTTACGAAACTACTTTCGACACCCCACTCCACCATTACGATATTCACAACGTCTTATTGCGGGGATTTGTGTTATTTTCATATACACCCATATCTGGTATTTCATTTTTTTCCATTTGTAGTATTTCTTTTTCGTCTTAGTCCTTTACTCCCGTACCACAGGAATTTTCCCTGGTTATGCGGGACTGGTAATTGGAGTTGTTCTTTAATAATGCTATGGGCGATGTATTTTTCTTTCCCCTTCCTTTTATGTGGTAATCCTTGTCCCCGTTCAATTTCTATAAGCGTGCCCAACGAATAGCCTCCCCCCCTCAAATTTTAAATTAACATCCCAGATCAGAAGCGGCACTTCCCTCCAGTACCAGTAGCGTGTAATTTTACCTTTTACCGACTCCTATAACTTACGATGTACACATCACCGTCCCCGATCTCCTCACCCAATTTATTGCAGTTCCCACACACATATTTGGCCCACCTCTTGCCCCCTTATACCTAGCGATTCTTTCTTCCCCCTCCTCGACCCCCTTCTTACTTGGACATAACTATCACTATTTAACACTACGCTCATAACCTAACTATCGCTATCATTTTTATAACACTACGGACATAACACAACTATCACTATCATTATTTAACACTATGCTCATAACAACTATCACTATCATTATTTAACACTATGCTCATAACAACTATCACTATCATTATTTAACACTATGGACATAAAATAACTATCACTATCATTATTTAACACTATGAAAATAACTATCACTATCATTATTTAACACTACGGACATAGCATAACTAACACTATCATTATTTAACACTACGCTCATAACAAATATCACTATCATTATTTAACACTACGGACATAACGCTCACTATCATTATTTAACACTACAGTCATAACATAACTAACACTATCATTATTTAACACTATGGACATAACATAACTAGCACTATCATATTTAACACTACGGTAATAACAACTATCACTATCATTATTTAACACTAGTCATAATATAACTATCACTACCATTATTTAATGCTATTGTCATAACATAACTATCAATATCATTATTTAACACTATGGACATAACTAACACTATCATATTTAACAGTACGGTAATAACAACTATCACTATCAATATTTTATTTTTTTTTAACTTCTTTTTATTCAAGACATCATAATTAGACAAACATCAGCTCGTAGAAGCTTTGCTGTGTGAAGAAGTGTTTGCGTTTGGCTTTTTCATATAGGAGTATTTCGTATTGTTTGGTTGCGGTTTGCCAAAGTTGCCTTATAGGAGTATTTCGTATTGTTTGGTTGCGGTTTGCCAAAGTTGCCTATGTGTTTCTGTAGGGTTAGTTGTGTATGTGTTCTCAGTTAAGCACACTTTATTTGCCAATTGTGTTTCTTCTTTGTTAGTTAGCTTTTTAATATGTGATACGGTGACATGTAAGCATCCCCAAACGAATAACACTACGGTCATAACATAACCATCACTATCATTATTTAACACTATGGACATAACATAACTATCACTATCATTATTTAACACTATGGACATAACATAACTATCACTATCATTATTTAACACTATGGACAATACCCTACAAACCCTATCATTATTTCCACTACGGTCATAACATAACTAACATATCAATATTTACCACTAGTGTCATAACTTAAAGGACAATTATACTCACCTTCCCTCCGCTCCTCTTCCTTGTTCCTTAGCTTTTACCAAGGGTGAGGACCTGAACCGCTGCTCTGAGAGTCTGCTGTAGGCTGCGCGAACCCAGGGGTGAGGACTTATCGGTTCAGGTCCTCACCCTTGGTAAAAGCTAAGGAACAAGGAAGAGGAGCGGAGGGAAGGTGAGTATAATTGTCTTTTAAAGGGCAAGTCCACCCCTCAAAAAAAATGTTATGACTAAACTGCAGCCCTCCCTCTCCCACCCGTTTTGCTGTCCCTCCCCCTAGTGTAAATCCCCTTTGGGGTACTGTAGCTCTCCTTCCCCCAGCCCCAACCGCTATATTAGTTTTAGCAGAAACTCCCCCGATCATTACTTTACCTCTCTCCCCCAGCATTCTCCACTGCCAGCAGCAGCGCCCATGATTGGCTGCCGGCTGCCGGTCTGGCCCCCTGCTTGCAGTTTCATGCAAGTTTCATGCAAGCAGAGGGCCGGGACAGTACGCCGGAGGAAAGAGGTAAGGTAAGTAATGATCGGGGGAGTTTCTGTTAAAACTAATATATCAGTTGGGGCTTGGGGAGGTAGCTCTACAGTATATCAAAAGTTATTAAATGGGGTGGACATGCCCTTTAAGTTGTCCTTCTCTGAACTGCTTCCATTTCCAAGATGTCCCTTTTATAAATGGGATTCCAAAACTGCACTGCATATTCCAAATGAGGCCTTACATGGCAGTTTTCTACAATTAAATTGATGTGTGTATGAATAAGTTTAATGTTGGGAAGCACATTTCAAAAGCTGCCATTTTTAATTCCTACAACTGTCCTTCATTTATGAATTCTTAATCCCTTGGAGTGTCCGTCGCAGTAATGGTTGGCTGTTAGAGGATAATTCACGCTTAAATTACTACTGAGCAACTAATTGCCAAGATGGTTGATTAAAGGGGCAAGACAAAAATGGACACTATTAGGGGTCCTGCAAACAGAAAGTCAGTCAAAATGTATTTATTTGTGAACAATGAAATTGAATGTATGGGCAGATTATAGTAAATTCTGCGGTTTATTTTTTGAAAGAAAAGGTATTTGCACTGAACTCTTTAAAGAAAAATGTTTGGACTGTAAAATATATCACTGTAAAAACTTATGTGGAAATAACAGTTTATTTTTCACCATCTTACTGAATACTCTGATGTGAAATACATTAATGGGCAAATGTGGTCTCCACACTCGCTTTTCGCCATAGATCGCTGCGGTAACCGCTCAAACATATTTATAAAATGGAGAAAAGTGTTTTATTGCGTTAAGTTCAGCCATTTCAATTCGCCAAGTCTGAGGTGGCGAAAACGCATAAGTGGCCATTTATTTAGCCTGCCAATGGGTCCATGGAAGGTGTCAGTACATTGTGGAGTGTTACTCAATACTAATAAGTACTCAGTGGGATTTTAAACTATTTTTCATCATTTACTGTAATACGCTCTGAGATTTCGCTTTTTAAGGTTAATTTTTCACTTTTTACATTTTTTTTGTAAGGTTCAGATTTTCTTTATTTACTAATAAAGTCAAATGGGGGTCTTAGGGACATATTTATAAAGGGGCATTATACCACAGTTTTTTTAAACTTTCAACTTTTCATTCATCAAAGTTATTAAAAGGGCAAATTCTCATCAAAAGCGAAAATTATCTAGTAAAAAGTAGCACTAATAATGCTGTAAAAGCTCAGCACATAGGATGGTAAATAGGTAATACTCCCTGGTGGATTTTCAAAGTAGTATTAAATTGGTTAATAAACACTGAACACCTGTCTTTGTTATTTAAAAATAGCCTAACGCATATGGTGTTTTTTTCAGCCAAAGATATGAAAAGTATAAAACTTAAAAGGCGAATTGTCTCTATTTTATTAATAGGATGTGATAAATAGTGTAAAACTCACCCAGGTGAATTGTCTCTATTTTATTAATAGGATATAATAAATAGTGTAAAACTCACCCAGGTGAATTGTCTCTATTTTATTAATAGGATATGATAAATAGTGTAAAACTCACCCATGTGAATTTTATTAATAGGATATGGTAAATAGTGTAAAACTCACCCAGGTGAATTTTCTCTATTTTATTAATAGGATATGATAAATAGCGTAAATCTCACCCAGGTGAATTTTCTCTATTTTATTAATAGGATATGATAAATAGTGTAAAACTCACTCAGGTGAATTTTCTCTATTTTATTAATAGGATATGATAAATAGTGTAAAACTCACCCAGGTGAATTTTCTCTATTTTATTAATAGGATATGATAAATAGTGTAAAACTCACCCAGGTGAATTGTCTCTATTTTATTAATAGGATATGATAAATAGTGTAAAACTCACCCAGGTGAATTTTCTCTATTTTATTAATAGGACATTTGTTAGTTATGCTTATTTACAGCAAACAGCAGCTAATTACCAAACCAGTTCCATTAATATGGGAACATACCATAGTGCTGTGTAAGAAATAGTTATGTTAATGGAACATTCCAATAAGTAATGATGTTTGGCGAAAATTCTGGTAAAACTGCAAAAAATGCAGCAAAAGGGAGAAAAGTTGCAAAAAGGTGAAAATTCACCTATTTATAAATATCTTTAAATTAAAAAAAATAATAAAAATAGCTCTGAAATTACAATAGAGAGCAATCTCTCTTTTCGCAGTGATAACACACTTAACGCAATGAATAAGGCGAAAATTATTGCCACACATCGCTCCAACGATACTTTTACGCAAAGGTGAAAGCGAAAATGAGCAGTTTTATAAATAAGGCGAAAGTAGCGCTATTTGTCATTGCGATGTCCTGCGATAGTGAAATGGCGAAAATAGCGATCGTTTATAAATATGCCCCCTAGTTTCCGTTTTGTTAAAATGTAATAATTCTGCTCCCAGCCAGAGGAATCATACTTACAAGATCTCGATCCACTTCCTGTCTCTCCATTCCCTCTCCACTGCAGCTGCTCTGTTCTTTTTGTGTTCCTGAGTGGCTGCAGTGGAGGCTCATCCGGGAAACTGTTTTCTAGGTTTCCATTTAAACCCAAACTTTAGGGCCTGGCCACACTGGCACAATTCGCAGGAGTTTCCAGGCACATTTTGCGATCCAATTGCGCACGAGAATCGCATGCTAGTGCATGCCTATGGAAAAAGGCCACATTGTTTGCCTTACGACGCGTTATCGGAGTGAATGCAGACACCATTTTTGTGCAGATCGAATGCTCCACGATAACAGAATATTTGGAAAATCGCAGCAGAAACATGCGTTAAACGCTGTACATTGAGATCGTGCTTTTCCCACTCATTTCCCTACATTGCCACAGCCTCACTTTGGATTATACTGTTGTGTGTAGCTGACAGTTAATTGCATCTCCAGCGGAGACTGACTGTCTAATAAGATTATGTAACACACATCACATATCGACCACTGAAAGAAAAACATGTTGGCTGTCTCAGTAAATAATCCACGAGTTGCAATATAATAACCAGCTAGTTTTATTGCCCGGGTGCTTAAAATAAGCAACGAGTAAACAGATCACCAAATGAATTGTGCAAACAGTTGGTCAGCGTTGACAGGGGCTATAACAGAAAATAATTCGTAATGACTGGAAGCTCACACACACGTCTGTACATTCCTGCTGAAAACATACATACATTAAATGGGAAATCAATCTTGCAGTCATTAAACAAGCTCCTATATTTCGTGGGGTGACCTCTGTCTTGGAATATTAGGTTCTTGTATGGTAATAAAATATTAACTGCTACTTTCCCCTGGGAAAGGTTTGGTGGAAGCGTCTGCATCCACTTTTAGGCTATTCATTTTTTGTCTGTGAATACAGTTTGTGCTAAAACTCTTTTTCCATTTCTGTACAGGTAGGTGATCTATAATGTCCAGAAGGCATTTTTTGGGGTCTAAAAACATTTGTATTTTGATCTGAAAATTTTAATTGGAAAATAAACTATTGAATCAGAAGACCAAGCACTAAACTAAAACTGTTTATTTGTGTCTCGCCTTTCATTTTGCTTTGACTTTTAAGAAATTTCCCTTTTTACGTGTGAATGATGTGCCTTATCTCTCAAGAAATCCAGTTGCACAGACACACCTACTCATTAAGTAACCGACTGTTATGTTTCTCACACATGTCCAGTCTTAAGCTACTGCAGAAGTATAATGCGACAGGTAACCACTCTCTAGAAGTATCTAGCCAACCTTGTTACAGTCCAGTGCAGAAAATACAGATTGTAATTTTCACAAGAAAGCATGTGATGGATGTTTGGCTGTGCCTAGAATGTGCACAAGGGATCAAGGTGTACTCTAAAAAAAATATGGTGTCTCTGAAATTTAAAACTTTCAGGAAAGTACACTCCAGCACACCTTCTTTGGCACGGCCTTCAGTTATAAGGTGGCAATCCTCCCAGCCCTCCACCCTAAGGGCCACAGCAATATGGCAAAGTGCAAAAAGTTGGAGGAGCACACTAGTTTTCATTTCCGTGTTTATTCGCAACAAAGAACATAACTTTCGGGGATGAGGAAGGGAATTTACATCCCCCCAAACTTTGTAATGGTTCTTTTATGCTGAATAAACACTGGAAATGATATGTTGTGCTCCTCCACTTTTTTGCATTGCCATTTCTCTGAATTTACATTTTAATGCTATTAAAGGGCATGTCACCCCCAAAACTTTACATTTCACACCCACTTACGGGCACCATTCTAGTGCATAAAACTCCTTACCTTACTCCCAGCTCCAAAGCTGCCCTGCTATGGCCCCTCCAAATCCAAACTGGCCACCAGAAGCCTAGGCGATTCCATATAGGACTCTGCCTCCTGTCTCTCCTCTGGGAGAATTTCACATGCCCAGTGCAGCCACTCCCCCCCTCCTCTCCCCTCCCCCTAGCAACAAATCCCCTTTGATATATAAAAAGGTCTTCCCTCCCCCCGCCCCCAACCGCTATATTAGTTTTTACAGAAACTCCCCCGAACTCTACTTACCTTACCTCTTTCCCCCGGCGCTCTCCACTGCCAGCAGCTGTGTCTGTGATTGGCTGAGAGGCAGCCAATCACAGACGCGGCTGCCGGTCCGGCCCCCTGCTTGCAGTTTCATGCAAGCAGAGGGCCGGGACAGTACGCCGGAGGAAAGAGGGAAGGTAAGTAATGATCGGGGGAGTTTCTGTAAAATCTATTATAGCGGTTGGGGCTGGGGGAGGAAGAACTACTAGATACCAAAAATTTTTAAAAGGGGTGGACATGTCCTTTAATTAAATCATATCTCACATTCCACTGTTTTTAACAGGAGTGCTTTCAAATTATATTGACTAATAAATGTCAACTACAGAAATTGTGTAATTATGGCTTATTCATGTCTGGCCTTACACTTTCACTTTTGGGTAGGAAATCTGTCTCTACTCAACATCTGCTTGAAGAACCTTTATACTCCTTAAAAAAATGAATACCTCTCTTATTTGGGTCACTTGAATAGGACAGTAAAAGTAGATGGAAGAATAGTCATGTAGGTGGCAAAAAGCCTAGAATGTACTATTCATAGATAAGGAAAATAGTGGGTCAGGTTACCCAAAACTTGTCATCATAAGCCAATCAGAATTAAGAGTGAAAAGGTCAGAAATCAGCACGGTAACATACATTTCAGTGGCTTTATTTATCTGTTAATTATCATACCTGATTGAACGTTCTATGTCAAACCAAACATGTTGTACATATACAAGTATAAAGTCCCTATCATTTATATCTGTACGGATGTCTAGTTATAAGTAAAGGTATAAAGTTCAGTGAAAGGCTTTTTAGCCTTATAACTTTAAAAGATTTGCTTTGTTTTCAAATTTAGAGATGGACTAGAACCCAAAGTTATAAACATTACATAAATGTGGTGTTAAACTAATACAGAACCAAACCTTGGTTGGTATACTTCACTGGCCATGGAACCGTCTTTGGCCGCGACCGGTGAAAGTGCGGCAATGCAAGCAACCCATTTTCTGATGCTGATTTCTGTTGCAAGCCATCAGTCTATTGAGGCCTGATGACAGTGATGTCACTGCCCAATGACTTATACATAACGTGTCAGTCTAAACTATTTACCGAATTATTTGCCGATATTTGCTGTTTGGCAATTCTACAAATATATTACTGAACATCTTTGGTCCAGTAATTCGCTAGTACCCTATGGAATAGTAAACAAATATCTAAATATTCTACAAAGCCCAGGTTTCCCCCTTACCTCTTTCCAGCCTTTTTAAGAAGAATTTTAGATCTCCCCCTGTGACGTACTCCATTGCAGCATAGTGGTCTTCGTTCTGAAACGTGGCATATAACGGGATACGAAGTGTGTCCGGCAATCTTTGCCTATTTTCTGTTCCAGTTAACCCTAGAATTAATAATATCAGAAAAGAAAATGACTATTTAAATGAAGCCCTGTATAGGTAAGACACAAACCACAAAAAAAAAGGTTTACAGGGCTCCAAAGATTAAACACTAGAAGGTTCTAGCATATTGTTCCTTAAAGAAAGGGTAAATAGTATGTTATTTTGGGGGTGAAAATAGTTCAAAGTAAATAAATAAATTCCTTTTAAAAAGAAAGCCATTTTTCATGGCAAATTATGGTGATTTTGTGTTCCGGCTCGTACAAACCATCAGCAATAAGAAAGTAGATAAGGTTCGTTTGCCTGAATGTCTAATTGAATGTCTTAGTGTCTTTCGCAGAACAACGTGTTACTTACTTTACCAAATGTGCCTCTGCCCAGAAATGAGAGAAGGTTAAACTCTTCCATTGATTGGAACGGGACTGAAAGAATAAGAAAAATGAATTTAAGTTCATAGAAGAAATGAAGGATTCATGGAACACCGATTTTACAACATTGTGTCCCTTACACTTGGTTCTCCATCAATTTTCATTCTGACTCCCAAATCTTGCCCGATTGACAAGATGACCAAACTTTCCATCACTATTATATTCTGCCTTTATAGTAGCTGATACAACATTCTCCAGGACTGTGACATAAAGTGATTTTGCCATGCCCAAGTTCTCTGTAATTGTGATACACACAGACCCAGTGCGCTGATAGCACCAATAGCGTTGGTTTTCATCTTCTTGGTCATTCTCTACGTTTTCTGGTACTTTGTTGGCCTTCATGGAACTCCAGGTGCTTCTTGATCTGTACAAATAAATAAATGAAGCGAGAAACTGGTCATTAGTAGGGTTCAACAATGTCCTTATCTTTAGGTTTTTTTACTTGTAATCCCCAAAGAACCCTTTTTGTTACAAATACATTTAAAGGACAACTACAGTGTTGTTTTTCACTTCCCCTTTTTTTTGGCCTGGGGCCTACCAATGGAAAGATTAGAAAGATCCCCCAGAGAAAGGTTGGTTTGACACTATCGTTGTCCTTTAAGACCAATATTTCTACTTTCTGTAAACTATAATTTCTAAGAGAGGTGACTTCCCTGATTAGTCCTGGTGTCGCTCCAGTGCAGTATCAATCTCCTTCCATTATCGCGTAGAGGTTCACTAAGCCTTTGTTCCCGAAGCCTTATATTTGGCCAGCGCCTGCAGAGTGGTTCTTGTGGCATTGTAACAACTGCGCGTCTTCATGGCACCATGTCTAATCCGGTCTTCCTTTGTGGATTTGATCATTACATAGTCACTTAAATGGCTTTTAGGTAACATGCTGACTGTAAATCTGAAAGGCTTTTATATATTTCGGATATACTTGACTTAGTTCTTTTATTAGGGACAACAACCCTGGAGGTTCTACAGAAAGATAAAATTAATGGATTATAGGAATTTCCATTTGGATAGATAACATTGGAGAATAATTGGGATCATGTGCAGGTTCTGGGAAATGTCAATATAATGGTTTATAGTGGCCATAAACAGCACAATCTAATTGGAATGGGCGTCAAATTGTTTTTAACTAGCCGATGGAAAAAATGATTGTAGTACAATCAGTGTCCGTACGTATTGTGGAATTCCCATATTGTTTGACCAGGGGTCTAGCCCTATATTGGGTTTGGGTGTCTTCTCTTTCAGGATATAAAATCTACTATTTGCGGGTTGGCCATCCCTTTAAATTGTTTTCCCGTAGTCTTACCCTTAACCCCTCATGCAACACTTTTGATTTTCGAGTTTCCCATGGTGAAGACCCTAAGGATGAAACAACACCATTACTATTAAAGTACAAAAATATGCACGTGATCAACAATTTTTTATTAAATTTTTTAACCTTTTAAAGGGCAATGTCCACCCTCAAACAATAATTTAACCCACTACTACTCTAACTGTCCCACTTGTGAGTGTAGTAAAATCCTTACCTTAACTTCCCTTCCCCAGCTCCAAATGGTTCTCCTGTAATGCCCCTCCAAAGTCCCGAGAAACTGACCACCAGAGCCTAGCCACCAGGAAAATTGTTTCCACCGCTGGATATGTCCTCTCAGAGGTTTTTTTGGCTTGCGCATGAGCAGCCCTCCCTCTCCCCTCCTCCTTTTGCTCTCCCTCCCCCTATGAAACAAACACTTGCCATATAGTAGGGCTAAGTTCCCAGCCCCCAACTGCTATAATACTTTTCACAGAAAGTCCCCCGATCTCTACTCCCCTTCCGTCTCTCCCTCGCTCCCCCGGCGTTCTGGAAGCCAGCAGCCGCCGCTCCCGTGATTGGCTGCCTCTCAGCCATCAGAGATGTGGGCGGCATATCCGGCGCCGGGCCGGCCCCCTGCTTGCAGTTTTCATGCAGCAGTGGGCCGGGCAGTACGGTTGGAGGAAAGAGGGAGGTAGTAAAGATCGTGGAGTCTCTGGAAATTCTATTCTGCGTTGGGGCCCAGGCGCTGTGTCAAGGGCTAATACCATAACAGTCTCTACTAGGGGTCCTGCAAACAGAAGTTAGTAGTTTCGGTTGCATTTATTTATACAACATTCAAAATGCTGAATTGGCAGGTTATGGTCATTGGGAGTGAAAAAAAAATCAGCTCTTTTTTCTGAACAGTACATGTATTTCCACTGAACTTTACTATTCATACAAACCATTTTCTTATCAATATGCAAATAGCTATTTTGCAGACTTTGGTGGCACTGCATGCCCAAAAACCAATTTGGGCAGCTGGACTCAAAACTGAATTTATGGTGCCAGGGGTTCCCAAGTCTGTTCTGCGGTGTTTTTTTCAGTGGCCGCAAAGCGGTTTTTACCTATTGCATACACCAGTTTCTTATCAATTCCGAATAAGAACTCACCTCAGTCTGCGAATACGAAGCTAACTTGAAAAAGAACCAACTTTTTGATAAGAACCAACTTCAGCTTCGTTAATTCATGTTGATAATGTAAGGTGATGATTGGGATTTAATAATCCTGCCCACCTACACCATTAATAACTAATAATCTGTGTTTTAAGTGCCCTCTGAAATGGAACAAGATTTGGGGGTTTCTGGTAAATAACAGCACTTAGCTGTAGCAACACTGCCGGTAGCAACGGCAGAGCTAGCAAGATATTGTCTTGTATAAAGAGGGGATAATCCAGAGAGAAAATATTATTTTCTCCCTCTTTACAACAAGGCACTGTAAGCCTCATTTGAATATCAGTCAAGTTTTTGGGAATCCCATATACAAAAGGGACATCTTGGAATGGAGCAGGTTCAGAGAAGGGCAACTAAATTAATAATGGGAATGAGGGGCTTGACTATGCGGCAAGATTAGACAAGAAGGCGTTACATTAGAGAATGCGTTTTGCGTGGGGACAGATTTAACCTTATACAAATATAATTAAATGTGCCATACAGTAAACTTACCAGACACCTTAAACAGTGTCCTGGAAAGAGGGAGAATATTTTTTTCTTGAATCTATTCCCCTCTTTATCTAAGACAATATCTTGCATACTCTAGCCGTTGCTACCTGGCCATTGTTTGCTACAGTCGGTTTCTACCAGAACCCCCAAATCTTTTCCCCATTACAGCTGCACTTAACATAGAGTTATTTATGGTGTAGTTGGCACAGGGATTATAAATCCTAAATGCATAACATTACTTTCTCAACATGAACCGAATCCGTGCCACTCTTGCCTATTAAACAATGTCTTGACTCTAGCCCGCCTTCCTGCAATTTCACATTTTGAATTTCAATTTTTTCATAGTTTTCGGATATCAATCACTGATAGGGTGTAGCAGAAAGCAAGCAACAACGGTGAACTGGTAGTTAAAGAACTCCCAAGCCATAATGCCCCTAGGGATATAGGCGAGAGGGAGGGGGAGCAGTATTGCTAGGCAAGATTTTGTAATACGCAACGGTAGGGATAGGCCTAGAGGTTAAAGGAAAGAGTGGCTAGGGAATAGAGCAAACAATGTTGTCAATTAACATAGGAGAACGGTAAGCTCCATGCAGCCCATTTATGGTCCAGGCGCAGTGAAGCAGAGGGACAGAAGAGTTAACAAGAAGAAAAAAGAACACGAGCAAAAAGAAAATGAAAAGCGTCTAAAGGGGTGCCCAGCAGAGCTGTAACACACTCAATCGCGGGCTTAAACACACTTCTGGGCTTCCCCTGAGAGCCATGGAAACTCACAACCCCGCTTCCTGCAGGAACTGAGAGCGAAGGCCAATGGGCGAAGGAGATGACTCGCTACGAGAGAGCTGCAGAGTGAATCGACTCCCACCGAAAACCATAGCGGTCCGGAACAGGAGGAGAGCGTGGCGTCCTAACACGGCCCCGTCGACAGGAAGGGAGTATTGAGCAAGGCTGAAGTGCCAACCAATCCCGGCTCCAGGAAAGCGCGAATCCCGCGAGAAGAGGAATGGAGAGACCTGACGTCAGCAACAGGCACCGGAGCAGGGACATCGGAGCAGGGCGCCGGACCAGTGCTCAGCAACAGGAGCCGGAGCGGAGACGTGAGCATGTGCCGGACCAGTTACGTCCGCAGCAGGCGCCGGAAGAAGGAAGAAGATGCGGGGCTTAACACCGCCCCGCACAGCCGACAGCAGGGGGGGGGAAAGAAGACCGGTCCCCTCCGCCCAGACCAGCAGTACTTGCGGAACGAGTGGGGTTCACAACAACCCCGCCCAGCCAGCCAGGATCAACTGTATTAATGTTATTATCACAAGTAGTATCTTATAAACTCATTGGGTTTTTATGGGGTTGTTTGCAGATCATGTGGGTATATAAAAAGGTTTTTGTTTTCCTTTAGAGTGAATGTACTATATGTTCCAAAAGACATTCTCCTGTTTTTTCCTTAATTTGGGAGTCTCTCTACCTTTTTCCTCAACCAACACTACCAGACCGGCTGAGATTAGAACTATCCCCTGTCAGGGCTCATTAGTCACCCCTGACCACATTCTAAGTAAATGTTTTTTTTTGTGTTTTGATCTTTCTGGGCAGTTTGCCTCATTACATTTGGTTCTACTGGCAGCTGGTTGGGATTTAAAGTGCTTACCCCCATTGTAATTAATAGTACCTACCCTAATCATCGGGAAATGTGTGGCCTGTCAGAACTCAAGCTGCCTTTGGTTTGAACTGTTCAGCTTAAAGAACCCAGATTTACCGCGCACAGATCCCTCATAAATTTACCTACGTCGTCAGACTTGCCCAATCAGAATAATTGGGATTCAGTTAGATCAACTGGACTTGAAATTTTAGTTTTTGAAACCTTTTGCTAGCATAGATATACATGATCTGGATGAATGACGAACCTCATTTCCGTCTCCATGTATGTTTTTTTTCCGTTGCATAATTATATTGTAACATATATAAATTGAGGTTGAATAAAGACAATGTCCATCCTTATCCAACCTTTATACCCTTCCACTTTAACCCTACAAGAGAAGGGCAAAAAAAAAAAACATGCTAAAAAGGGAGGTTTTCCTTCCTGACTCCAACGGCAATCCGAGAAAGTATCCAACTGGCAATTTCATCATCAATCTGCATCCTGGGCATTTCAAATCACATACTGGTAGAATGGGCATTTTTTTTTTTTCCCACATACTAGTAGCCCATGGCAATTTCATCAATACTTGTAGGCCATGGGCATTCCCATCACTACTTGTAGCCATGGTCATTCCATCCAACGGATCATGCTTGTCAAGCCATGGGCCATTCATCACATACTTGTAGCCATGGGCATTTCATTACATACTTGTATATGATATATACATCATGGCAGCAAACTGGCATTTTCCTACCCCTGTAGCTGCTGGAGGCGGAATTCAATCCATACATGCAGAGGCAGCAGGGGGGCGGCAGTTCCCAATAGTCCCTTTGCGGCTGGTGCGGTGACATTATCACGAAGCCGCAAAGAACTACTGCTAATACTCCCAGTTATATTAAATGTAACGATACTGGAACTACAGTATATTATATACCAGTCATCTCAATAATTATATCCCTGTACACCAACAGTAATTTACCGATATTCATATTAATTATCCCTACCAACCAGACTTACGTATATGTTTACTCCAGTTTCCATATTATATAGTATCCCTGTACAAACCAGAACTACAGTATATGTTATTAATACCAGTAATTCTCAATATTATTAGTGTATCCCCGTGTACCACGCAGAACTACCGCTATATGTATTAATACCAGATGCAATATTCCCTATATTTATGCTGCATATATATTCTGCAGCAGAGAGTTCATTGTATGGCCCATTAATAATTTGGTATAAAGTGATCATATCTCTACACAAACATTGCTTCTTTAGTGTAAACATCCCTAACTTGTCTAATCTGCCTGCATAGTTAAAAGGGCGTGTCACCCCAAACTATAATTTAACCCACACTACTGGCCCCACTCTGTAAGTGTAATAAATCCTTACTTTAAATCCCTGCTCAATTGGCTGCCCTGCTATGTCCCTCCACAAGTCCCAAAAACTGCCACCAGGAGCATGGCACAGTCCATATAGGACTCTGCCTCCTGTCTCTCCTCCAGAATTTTGCCATGCCAGTTCAGCCCTTCCCTCCCCACCCGTTTTGCTGTCCCTCCCCCTAGTGTAATCCCCTTTGGGGTACTGTACTCTCCTTCCCCCAGCCCCAACGCTATTTAGTTTTAGCAAAACTCCCCCGATCCATTACTTTTACCTCTCTCTCCCCCCAGCATTCTCCACTGCCAGCAGCAGCGCCCATGATTGGCTGCCGGCTGCCGGTCTGGCCCCCGCTGTCAGTTTCATGCAAGGTTTCATGCAAGCAGAGGGCCGGGACAGTACGCCGAGGAAAGAGGTAAGGTAAGTAATGATCGGGGGATAGTTTCTGTTAAAACGAATATATCAGTTGGCTTGGGGGAGGTAGCTACTACGTATATCAAAAGTTATTAAATGGGGGGGACATGCCCTTTAATTTGTCCTTCTCGAACTGCTTCCTTTGCCAAGATGTCCCTGTTTATATATGGGTTCCAAAACTGCACTGATATTCCAAATGAGGCCTTACATGGAGTTTTCTCATTCACATGAATTGATGTGTGTATTAGTAATTTTTAATGTTGGGAAGCACATTTCAAAAGCTGCCATTTTTAAATTCCTACAACTGTCCTTCATTATGAATTCTTAATCCTTGGAGTGTCCGTCGCAGTAATGGGTTGGCTGTTAGAGGATAATTCCAGCTTAAATTACTACTGAGCAACTAATTGCCAAGAGGTTTGATTAATAAGGACAAGACAAAAATGGCACCTATTAAGGGGTCTGCAAACAGAAAAGTCATCAAAATGTATTTATTTGTGAACAATGAATTGATGTATGGGTCAGATTATAGTAAATTCCTGGGGGTTTAGTTTTTTTGAAAAGAAAGGTATTTGCACTGAACTCTTTAAAGAAAATGTTTTGACTGTAAAATATATCCTGTAAAAACTTAGTATGTGGAAATAACATTTTATTTTCACCATTTACTGAATACTCTGATGTGAAATACATTAATGGGCAAATGTGGTCTCCACACTCGCTTTTCGCCATAGATCGCTGCGGTTACCGCTCAAACATATTTATAAAATGGAGAAAAGTGTTTTATTTGCGTTAAGTTCAGCCATTTCAATTCGCCAAGTCTGGGGCGAAAACGCAATATTGGCCATTTATTTAGGCCGCCGGGTCCATGGAAGGTGTCAGTACATTGTGGAGTGTTACTCAATACTAATAAGTACTCAGGGGGATGTTAAACTATTTTTCATCATTTCTGAATACGCTCTGAGATTTCGCTTTTTAAGATTAATTTTTTTTTGTAAGTTCAGATTTTCTTTA
Organism: Hymenochirus boettgeri; assembly: GCA_019447015.1. Taxonomy (NCBI): domain Eukaryota; kingdom Metazoa; phylum Chordata; class Amphibia; order Anura; family Pipidae; genus Hymenochirus; species Hymenochirus boettgeri. Next base: position 313,621,617 of record CM033470.1, on the reverse strand, counting down.
TTACTAATAAAGTCAAATGGGGTCTTAGGGACATATTATAAAGGGGCTTTACCACAGTTTTTTTAACTTTCAACTTTTTCATTCATCAATTTTTAAAAGGGCAATTCTCATCAAAAGCGAAAATTATCTAGTAAAAATTAAGGGCACTAATAATGCTGTAAAGCTCAGCACATAGGATGGTAAATAGGTAATACTCCCTGGTGGATTTTCAAATAGTATAATTGGTTAAACAACTGACACCTGTCTTTTGTTATTTAAAAATAGCCCAACGCATATGTGTTTTTTTCACCAAAAAGATATGAAAAGTATAAAACTTAAAAGGCGAATTAGTCCTCTGCTATTTTTATTAGATAGGATCGGATAAATAGTGTCTAAAGGCTCCCACCAGGTGAATTGTCTCTATTTTATTAAAGGATATGATAAATAGTGTAAAAACCACCAGGTGAATTTGTCTCTATTTTATAATAGATTTTTATAATAGTGTAAAACTCCCCAGGTGAATTTCTCTATTTTATTAATAGGATATGATAAATAGTGTAAAACTTACCCAGGTGAATTTTCTCTATTTTATTATGAGGATATGATAAATAGTGTAAACCTCACCCAGTGAATGTTCTCTTTTTTATAGGATTAATACATAGTGTTAAACTCACCCAGGTGATTGTCCTATTTTATTAATAGGATATGATAATAGTGTAAAACTCACCCATGTGAATTTTAATTAATGGATATGTAAAATATTGTAAAACTCACCCAGTGAATTTTCTCTATTTTAATTAATAGGAATATATAAATAGCGTAATCTCACCCAGGTGATTTTCTCTATTTTATTAATAGGATATGATAAATAGTTTAAAACTCACCCAGGTGAATTTTCTCTATTTTATTAATGGATATGATAAATAGTGTAAAACTCACCCAGGTGAATTGTCTCTATTTTTTAATAGGATATGATAAATAGTGTAAAAACCCTCACCCAGGGTGAATTTTCTCTAATTTTATTAGTAGGACATTGTTAGTTATGCTTATTTACAGAAACAAACAGCAGCTAATTACCAAACCAGTTCCATTAATATGGGAACATCCCATAGTGCTTGTAAGAATAGTTATGTTAATGGAACATTCCAAAGTAGTATGATGTTTGGCGAAATTCTGGTAAAACTGCAAAAAATGCAGCAAAGGGAGAAAAGTTGCAAAAGGTAAAATTCACCTATTTATAATATCTTTAATTAAAAAAATATAAAAATAGCTCTGAAATTAAAATAGAGAGCAATCTCTCTTTTCGCAGTGATAACACACTTAACGCAATGAAAAAGGCGAAATTATTGCCACACATCGCTCCAACGATACTTTTACGCAAGGTGAAAGCGAAAGCAGTTTATAAATAAGGCGAAAGTAGCGCATTTGTCATTGCGATGTCCCTGCGATAGTGAAATGGCGAAAAGAGGATCGTTTATAAATATTGCCCCTAGTTTCCTCCGTTTTGTTAAAATGTAATAATTCTGCTCCCGAGCCAGAGGAATAATACTTACAAGATCTCGATCCACTTCCCTGTCTCTCCATCCCTCTCCCCTGCAGCTGCTCTGTTCTTTTTGTGTTCCTGAGTGGCTGCAGTGGAGGCCATCCGGGAAACTGTTTTCTAGAAGTTTCCATTTAAACCCAAACTTAAGGGCCTGGCTCACACTGGCACAATTCGCAGGAGTTCCAGGCACATTTGCGATCCAATTGCGCACGAGAATCGCATGCTAGTGCATGCCTATGGAAAAAGGCCACTTGTTTGCCTTACGCACGCGTTATCGGAGTGAATGCAGACACCATTTTTGTGGCAATCGAATTCTCACGTAACAGAATATTTGGAAAAGCGCAGCAGAAACATGCGTTAAACGCTTTACATTGAGATCGTGCTTTTCCCACTCATTTCCCTACATGCCACAGCCTCACTTTGGATTATCTGTTTTGTAGCTGACAGTTAATTGCATCTCCACGAGACTGACTGTCTATAATGATTATGTAACACCCATCCACTATCGACCACTGAAAGAAAAACATGTTGGCTGTCTCAGTAATAATCCACGATTGTCAATATAATAACCGCTAGTTTTTATTGCCCGTGTGCTAAATAAGCAACGAGTAAACAGATCACCAAATGAATTGTGCAACAGTTGGTCAGCGTTGACAGGCTATAACAGAAAATTGAATTGTCGTAATGACTGGAAAGCTCACACACAAGTCTGTACATTCCTGCTGAAACATACATACATTAAATGAAATCAATCTTGCAGTCATTAAACAAGCTCCTATATTTCGTGGGGTGACTCTCTTCTTGATATTAGGTTCTTGTATGGTAATAAATATGTACCTGTACTTCCCCTGGAAAGTTGGTGGAAGCGTCTGCATCCACTTTTAGGCTATTCATTTTTTTGTCTGTGAATACAGTTTGTGCTAAAACTTCTTTTTTCCATTTCTGTACAGGTTAGGTGATCTATATGTCCAGAAGGCATTTTTTGGGGTCAAAAACAATTTGCTTTGGATCTGAAAATTTTAATTGGAAATAAACTATGGAATCAGAAAGACCAAGCACTAAACTAAAACTGTTTATTTGTGTCTCGCCTTTCATTTTGCTTTGACTTTTAGAAATTTTCCCTTTTAACGTGTGATTGATTGTCCTTATCTCTCAAGAAATCCAGTGCACAGACACACCCTACAATTAAGTAACCGAATGTTATGTTTCTCACACATGTCCAGTCTTAAGCTCCTGCAGAATTATAATGGCGACAGGTAACCACTCTCTAAGTATCTAGCCACCTTGTTACAGTCCAGTGCAGAAAATACAGATTGTAATTTTCACAAGAAGCATGTGATGAGTGTGCCTGTGCCTAGAATGTGCACAAGGGATCAGGGTACTCTGAAAAAAAAATATGGTGTCCTCTGAATTAAAACTTTCAGGAAAGTACACTCCAGCACACCTGCTTTGGCACGGCCTTCAGTTAATAGGTGCAATCCTCCCAGCCCTCCCCCTAAGGGCCACAGCAATATGGCAAATGCAAAAAGTTGGAGGAGCCCACTATTTCATTTCCAGTGTTTATTCAGCAAAATACATACGTTTCGGGGGTGAGAGAAGGGGAATTTACATCCCCCAAACTTTGTAATGTCTTTTAGCTGATAAACACTGGAAATGAATAGTGTGCTCCTCCACTTTTTTGCATTGCCATGTCTCTGAAATTTACATATTTAATGCTATTTAAAGGGCATGTCACCCCCAAAACTTTAATTTCAACCCACTTACGGGCACCATTCTAGTGCATAAAATCCTTACCTTACATCCCAGCTCCAAAGCTGCCTGTATGCCCCTCCAAATCCAAACTGGCCACCAAGAGCCTAGCAGATTCCATATAGGACTCTGCCTCCTGTCTCTCCTCTGGGAGAATTTGCACATGCCCAGTGCAGCCATCCCCCCCCTCCCTCTCCCTCCCCCTAGCACAAATCCCCTTTGATATATAAAAGGTCTTCCTCCCCCAGCCCCAACTGCTATATTAGTTTTTACAGAAACTCCCCCAAACTCTACTTACCTTACCTCTTTCCCCCGGCGCTCTCCACTGCCGCACTGTGTCTGTGATTGGCTGAGAGGCAGCCAATCACAGACGCGGCTGCCGGTCCGGCCCCCTCCTTGCAGTTTTCCATAGAGGCCGGACAGTACGCGGAGGAAAGAGGGAAGGTAAGTAATGATCGGGGGAGTTTGCTGTAAAATCTATTATAGCGTTGGGGCTGGGGGGGGAAGAACTACTAGATACCAAAATTTGTTAAAAGGGTGGACATGTCCTTTAATTAAATCATATCTCACATTCCACGTTTTTTAACAGGAGTTCTTCATTATATGACTAATAAATGTCAACTATCAGAATTGTGTATTATGGCTTATTTCATGCTGGCCTCTACCTTCCTTTTGGGTAGGAAATCTGTCTCTACTCAACATCTGCTTGAAGAACTTTATACTCCTTAAAAAATGAATACCTCTCTTATTTGTTCACTGAATAGGACAGTAAAAGTAGATGAAGAATAGTTCATGTAGGTGGCAAAACCTAGAATGTACTATTCATAGATAAGGAAAATAGTGGGTCGGTTACCCAAACTTGTCATCATAAGCATCAGAATTCAAAGTGAAAAGGTCAGAAATCAGCACGGAACATACATTTCAGTGGCTTTATTTATCTGTTAATTATCATACCTCTGAACGTTCTATTTCAACCAAACTGTGTTACATATACAAGTATAAAAGTCCCTATCATTTTAATCGGTACGGATGTCTAGTTATAAGTAAGTATAAAGTTCAGTGAAAGCTTTTTAGCCTATAACTTTAAAAGATTTGCTTTGTTTTCAAATTTTAGAGATGGACTAGAACCCAAGTATAAACATTCACTAAATGTGGTGTTAAACTAATACAGACCATAATCACTCAGTTGTATATCCTAAAAAACATTATTCACGAAAGTGCAATATATTGGCAAATCTAAACATTTTTCAGTAATAACAGTTAAACTGGGCATCAAGTAATGTAAAACCTACTACAGACCATAATCTCTAAGTGTAAATCATAAAAACATGTTCACAAAAGTGCAATATATGTGCAACATGCTAAACATTTTCTAGTACGTTAATGACTATTCCACTTGTCCAATGTATTTCCACAAACAAAAAGTTCAATATAAAAGGCTCCATGATCTACTGGACACAAAGATGTACAATATCCATGCACATCTGAATAGTCGATGTTGTCCATATTGTCTAGTGATAAACATCCAACGTCCAACAGTGTGAAAAATATACATGACATGACAATGAATTACAAACGCAAATGATATGAATCTCCAGTATCGAGACATTTCAATTGAAACAGACACACACCATTGCCATCAGATGGGTAGTGCTGGAAAAAGTGTATACACCAACATGTGGGGCAACATAACCAAGATGGTTGCTCCAAAAGAATGCATTTGGATACGATATTTAATACATTGACACACAAATGGGATCAACGAAGCATGTGCACTTGCAACATGCTTTTATGAGGCTAGGAAGTGTACAGCAACATTGTTCTTATCATGCTATGTTCCCTACCTGCAATAGGACACCTTTGTATTAATAAACTCATTATTTAATGTCTTTTCAGATAGCTGCCAGTTGAGGTATAGTTCTAACCTTTCAAAGTGAGTTATAGTAGGCCTAGATTGGCAGGACTTCATGCGCAGGGTAGACTCGATGCGGAGTAGTTCCCTGCACAATAGTGATCTAAGGATCCAATAAAGTGTATATGTTTTTTATACACTGTATAGATATATGGGTATTTGTTTGGACTTTGAATTGTTATCACTAGACAATATGACAACATCGACTACTTCGATGTGCATGGACTATTGTACATCTTTGTGTCCAGTTATGATACTGAGCCTTTATATTGACTTTTAGTTCGTGTTTGACACTACGATGGGACATATATTATATGGGAGAACCGCACTTTATGTTGTTATTGTTACACTTGGAAATAATTTGGACAAGTGGAATAGTACATTAATCATACTAGAAAATGTTTAGCATTTGCACATATATTGCACTTGTGTGAACAATGTATTTTGCTATACACTTAGAGATTATGTCGTAGTAGGTTTTACATTACTTTCATGCAATGTTTTATAACGGGTTATTACTGAAATGGTTTTTTGCATTGCACATATAATGCACTTTTGTGAACAATGTTATTTTAGGATATTACACCATGAGTGATTATGGTCTGTATTGTTTAACACATAAAAAGCATGTGCAAGTGACCATGCTTCGTTGATCCCATTTGGTGTCAATGTATTTAAATATCGTATCCAAATGCATTCTCTTTGGAGCAACATCTTGGTTATGTTGCCCCCACATGTTGGTGTATACACTTTTTCCAGCACTACCCATCTTGACTGGCAATGTGTGTGTCTGTTTTCATTGAAATGTCTCGATACTGGAGTATCATATCTCATTTGCGGTTTGTAATTTCATTGTCATGTCATGTATATATTTTTCACACTGTTTGGACGTTGGATTGTTATCACTAGACAATATGGACAACATCGACTACTTCAGATGTGCATGGATATTGTACATCTTTGTGTCCAGTTATGATCATGGAGCCTTTTATATTGAACTTTTTGTTTGTGGAAATACATTTGGACAAGTGGAATAGTACATTAATCGTACTAGAAAATGTTTAGCATTTGCACATATATTGCACTTTTGTGAACAATGTTATTTTATGATATACACTTAGAGATTATGGTCTGTAGTAGGTTTTACATTACTTTCATGCAATGTTTATAACGGGTTATTACTGAAAATGTTTAGCATTTGCACATATATTGCACTTTCGTGAACAATGTTATTTTAGGATATACACCATGAGTGATTATGGTCTGTATTAGTTTAACACCACATTTATGTAATGTTTATAACTTTGGGTATTGTTTGACCGGAGGGTATATGGCAATATAGGGTTTTGGGGGTCTTTCTCTTTGCAGGATATAACAATCTAATATTTGCGGGTTGCGCATGCCCTTTTATTTAAATTGTTTCCCGTAGTCTTACCTCCATGCAACACTTTTGACTTTTCGAGTTTTCCCATGGTGAGACCATCAAAGGATTTGTGAAACACACAATTACATATTAAAGTACAAAAATAGGCAAACGTGATCAACAAATTTTTATTAAGATTTTTACCTTTTTAAAGGGCATTGTTCCCACCCTCAAAACTATAATTTAACCCACTACTGCCCCACGGTGTTGCTGTAGTTAAATCCTTACTTACATTACCAGCTCCAAATGGTTCTCCTGTAATGCCCCTCCAAAGTCCAGAAATGACCACCAGGAGCCGAAGCCAACAGGGAAAATTGTGTCCCATTGAGATGTCCTCTCAGCGTTTTGGCGTGCATCAGAGCAGACCCCTCCCCTCCCTCTCCCTCCCAATTTGCTCTTCCCTCCCCCTAGTTGAAAAAAAAACCACTTTGGCCCTATAGTAGGGTAGTTCCCCCACCCCAAATGCTATAAAACATTTTTTTCAAAAGGCCCCGATCTCTACTCACATTCTCTCTCCCCCGGCGTTCTGTGAATGAAGCCCGCAGCCGCTCCGTGATTGGTCGCCTCTCAGCCCAATCAGGGATGTGGCTGAGAATCCGGCCCCCTGCGTGCAGTTTCATGCAAAGCAGTGGCCGGGGCAGTCGTACGGAGGAGGAAAGAGGGGAAGGGAAAGTAAAGACCGGGGAGTCTCTGAAATTCTATTCTAGCAGTTGGGATCGGGGACTATCCCTAATAATATCAAAAAATGGAAAAAAAAGGGGTGGGCTGCACTTTTTAAATGCTTTAACGGCAAAAAAAAAAATAGTAGCCTAAAACGGAATTAGCAGAGCAAAAATAAAGTATTATACATTATTTTTGTTTATATAGTGGAGAATAACCCCTACTATCAATTATTAAGAAATTCGAAGTTAGCGAGGGGTTCTGTGACCTTATAAATCTGAGTAAAGGAACTGAAAGATCCGTGCCGTATTATGACATCCACAGATTAAGGGGCAGTTCAGCACAGTTCAGTGGAAAATTGTTCACTATTTGTTAACAATTTTTGAACGTTTTGTTTTTTTTTTTTTTTTTTTTTTGTTTTTTTTGTTTTTTTCTTTTTTTGTGGGTTTTTTTTTTGTTATGCCTTCTTAGTATTCTACATATCCTGCCATTTTTGAAAATCCAGTGATTTAATTACCCTTTGCTGTTCCTGCTGGGTGACATTAGTGAGTGAGATGAAATTCAGTTTTCAAACGGTCCTTCTTTTTTCCCAGGATGCACCAACATATCTTCTTGGAATATTGCCTAACAGGTTATTTCTACTGAATGGTTGGTTGTTCGATGGGTCAAGATGCTCAGACTCTTAATGAGCAATAAATCAACCAGGCGGCTGGGTCAAGGGCAAGGACCATAACAGTCTCTACTAGGGGTCCTGCAAACAGGAAGTTAGTATTTCGTTGGCATTTATTTATCCAACAGTCAACAATGCTGAATGGCAGGTATGGTAAGTGGGATTGGAAAAATACAGCTCTTTTCTTGAAAAGTACATGTATTCCACTGAACTTTACCTATTGCAATTACACCAGTTTCTATTCAAATATGCAAAAAATAGATATTGTGCAGACTTTGTGCAAACTTGTATGCCCAAAAAACCATTTGGCCAGGCTGGACTCAAATGAATATGTGCCAGGGGTATGCACAAGTCTGTCCTGCCGGTGTTTTTCAGTGGCCCAAAGCGGTTTAACCCTAGCAATACAAACAGTTCTTATTCAATACGAAATAAGGAACCAACCCTCAGTCTGCGACACACAAGAAACTACTGAAAAAGAAACCAAACCTTTTTTGAATAAAGAAACCCACACTTCAGCTTCGTTGATCATGTTGTAAATGTAAAGGTGATTGCATTCAGCGGATTTTTACTCATCCCTGTGCCCCACCTACACCATAAATATCTGTGTTAAGGGCTCTGTAATGGAAAAATATTTGGGGGGTTCTGGAGATAAAAAACAGACTGTAGCAAACAATGCAGGTAGCAACGTCAGCAGCTGCAAGATATTGTCTTGTAGAAAAGAGGGGAATAGATTCAGAGACAAAGATATTATTCCCCTTTTACAAGGAAATGGGAAGGCATCATTTGGAATAGCGGTGCCCAGTTTAGAGTTTTAGAATCCCATATAAAAAAGGGACATCTGGCTGGGAAAGGAAGTCAGTTCAGAGAAGAAGGGCAACTACTGAACATTAATAAGGAGGAATGGAGGGGCTTACGATGCAGGCAGATTAGACACGTAGGGCGTTTACATTAGAGAAGCGACGTTTGCGTGGGTGGATATGAATAACCTTATACAAAGATATAAATGGCCATAATACAGTTTAATTACAAGACACCCTTACCAGTTGTCTTTGTAAAGAGGGAGAAACCTATTTTTTTACGAATCTAGTCCCCTCCTTTAGGCAAGACAATATCTTTGCTAGACCTATGCCGTTGCTACCTGGACAGGTTTGCTACAGCTAAGTTGTGATTACAAGAACCCCCCAAATCTTTTCACTTAAAGATGCACTTTTAAGGGCATTTCACCCCAAAATTTAACTTTTGAATGAGGTAGGCATGCTCACCCAGCCCAACCGCATTAAAATAATTGTTAGCCCAAGTCCCCGATTCGTACTTACCTGCCCTCTCTCCCCTTGCTACAGTGTTCAGGCCCTCTGCTGGCATGGAATTGAAGCAGGAGGGCGGGACCGGCAGCCGCGTTTCTGTGATTGGCCAGAGCAGGGAGGGCTGCACTGAGCATGGCCTCAACCTTGATGAGGTTGAGGAAAGTATCAGGGCACAGCATGAGTCACAACAATGCTCCGACAAGCAGTTTTCTGGACCTTGGAGAGGGGGCACAGGCAGGGGAACTATTTTTGAGCAGGAATGTAGGTAAAGGATTGTTTTTGTTTTAAACGCTTGTGTGCCAGTAAGGGGTGTTTAAATTTAGTTGGGGGTGGACATGCCCTTGAACACAGAGTTACTTATGGTGTTAGGGGGCACAGGGATTATTAAATCCTAAATGCATAACATTACATTTACAACATGAACCTAATATGCCACTCTTGCCTATTGAACAAGGTATTGACTCTAGGCCCGCCTCTGCAACATCACATTTTGGAAGTTTTCAATTTTTTTCATAGTTTTCGGATATCATACTGTAGGATATGTAGCAGAAAGCATAGCAAACACGGTGATGATGGAAACTGGTAGTTTAAGAAATACCAAGCCCATATGCATAGGGATACATGGCTGAGAGGGAGGGGAGCAGTATTGTAGGCGATTTTGTAAATAAGCAAAGGGTAGTGATAGGGCTAGAGGTTAAGGAAAGAGATATAGGCTATGGATTAGCAACAAGGTTGAATTAAAATAGGAGAAGGGATATACGGAAGAAAAGGGAGGGTCAGGCGCAGTGAAGCACGGAGACAGAAGAAGAAGTACAAGAAGAAAAGAAAATGGCAAAAAGAAAGAAAGCGGCTAAAGGGGTGCCCCGCAGAGATGTAAACACTCACCAGCGGGCTGAAACACACCTTCGGGCTTCCCCCTGCAGAAGCATGGAGAAACATCAACCGGCTGCTGCAGGAGCTGAGAAGCAAAGGCCGCGGCGAGAGGCGAAGAGGAGATGACTGGCTACGAAGAGACAGAGAGATGCAGAGGATCGAGAATACCACCGAAAACCATCGCGGGCCGGAACAGGAGGAGGAGCGTGTCCGTTCCACCGGAGAAAGAGAGAGTCCCGCATGCCCCGCGACAGGAAGAAGGAGGAGCAACAGCGGAAGGCCCAACCAATCCCGGCAATCCAGGAACAGGAAAGGAACAGGCGCGCAGGGATCCCGCGAGCGAGGATGGAGAGACATGACGTCAGAACAGGCAACGGAGAAAGCAGGGCGTCAGGAGCAGGCGCCGGACCAGTGACATCAGCAAACAGGCGCAGAGCCAGGGACGTCGGGAGAGGCGGCCGGCCAGTGGACGAGCAGCAGGCAGCCGGAAGAAGGAAGAATGAGGGGGGATAACACCGGACCGCCACAGATGACAGGCAGGGAAAGAGATCCGGTCCGCCCGCCCAGACAGCAGTACTTGCGGGAGGAAACGAGTGGGCTCACACCACCCGCCCAGCCAGCAGGATCAACTGTAATTAATGTTATATCAAAAGTAGTATCTGACACGCATGTGTTTTTATGGGGTTCTGTGTTTGCGATCATGTGGGTATTAAAAGGTTTTGTTTTCCATTTAGAGTGAATGTTCATATATAGTTCCAAAAGACAATTCTCCTGTTCCTTAAATTTGTGAGTCTCTCTACAATTTTTCCAAACAACACGAACAGACCCTGCTGAGAGTAGACATATCCCCTGTCAGGGCGCTCATTAGTCACCTGACCAATTTCTAAAGTAAATGTTTTTGTGTTTGATCTTTCTGCAGTTTGCTCATTACATTTGTTCTATGGCAAGCTACGGCCTTGGGATGTAAAGTGCTACCCCCATTGTATTAATAGTACCCTGAATCATCGGGAATGTGCGGCCTGCAGAACTCAAGCTGCTTGTGAACGGTTCAGCGTAGACCCAGCCCGAGTACGGTACAGTCCATCACTAAAATTACCTGTTATTCAGACTTGCCCAAACAGGATATTGGGATTCAGTTAGATAAACTGGACTTGAAGTTTAGTTTTTGAAGACCTTTGCTAGCATAGATATACCATGATTGGCATAATTGAGAACCTTATTATCATTTATCAAGTAATGTTTTTTTCCAGTGCATATATATTTATAAAGATAAATTGAGGTTTGAATAAAGACATATGTCAATCTAGTCCAACCGTTAAACTTCCACTTACAGAGAAGGGCCAAAAAAAGAAAAATGCTACTAAAAAAGGGGAGGGGGGAAAATTCCTCCTGACTCAACGGCCATCGGAAAGTATCAAACTGGCAATGTTCAATCACATCCTGGCAGGCATGGGCATTTCATCCAATACGTAAGCCATGGGCATTTTTTTCACCACATACTGTAGCCATGGGCATTTCATCACCCCCTACTAGAGCCATGGGCATTTCATCACATACTTGTAGCCATGGGGCATGCCATCACATACTTGTATGAGCCATGGGAATTCCATCACATACTGTAAGCCATGGGCATTCATTACATTACTTGTATATGATATTACATAATGGCCAGCAAACTGGGCATTTTCTAACCCATGTGAGCTCTGGAGCCGGAAATTCCAACATTTACATGCAGAGGCAGCGCAGGGGACAGCAGTTACCAATAGTCCTTGCGGCTGTGCGGTGACATTATAAACGAAGCCGCAAAGAAACTAATTGGAAGACTCCCTTAAGTTATTTTTTTTAAAAATGTAACGATAATGGAACTACAGTATATGTAATTTATAACAGGTAATTCTCCAATAGTATATAGTATCCTGTACCAACCCAGAAATACAGTATATGTATTAATACCAGTAATTCTCAATATTATATAGTATCCCCTGTACCAAACAGAATAGAACTACTGTATATGTATTAATACCAGTAATTCTCAATATTATATAGATCCCCGTACCAACCAGAATACAGTATATATGTATTCAAACCAGTAATTACCAAATATTATATAGGATCCCCGTACCAAACCAGAACTGCCATGGGCATTCCATCACATACATTGTAGCCATGGGCATTTCATTACAAATTGTATGATATATACATAATGGCAGCAAAACTGCATTTCCTACCCCAAATGTGAGCTGCTGGAGGCGGAATTCAATCCATTACATGCAGAGGCAGCGCAGGGCAGCAGTTCCCAATAAAGTCCTTGCGGCTGGTGGTTGCGGTGACATTAGCACGATTTTGAGCCGCAAAGAAGAACTTTATCGGGAATTACTCCCTTAAGTTAGATAAAAGGTGGGTAGGAGTCGGTTTATACTGGAACTACAGATATGTAATTTTTATTACCAGTAATTGTCTCAATATTATTTTTTTTTTTTTATAGTATACCCTTTGTACCAACCAGAAACTACAGTATATGTATTAATACCAGTTAATTCTCCATATTATAAGTTCCCTGTACCAACAGAAATACAGTATATGTATTAATACCAGTATTCTCAAATTAGTATCCCCAAACCCAACCAGAACTAAAGGTTAGATGTATTACACCAGTAATTCTCAATATTATATAGTATTCCCCATAAAACCAGAACTAAGTATAGGATTAACACCAGTAATTTCAATATTATATATCTACTGTAGTTCTGGGGCAGTACAGGGATATGTATTAATTATCAGTAATTCCCAATATTATATAGTATTCCCTTTTAACCAACCAGAAACTACAGTATATGTATTAATGCCATAATTCTAAATATGATTTAGTATCCCCAAACCAACAGAACTACAGTATATGTATTAACACCAGTAATTCTCAATATTATATAGTATACTGTAGTTCTGGTCAGTACAGGGATATGTATTAATATCAGTAATTCCCAATATTATATAGTATCCCTGTACCAACCAGAACTACAGTAGATGATTAATACCAGTAATTCCCAATATTATAAGTATACCCGTACCAACCAGGAACTAGCCATGGCATTTCATACATATTGTAGCATGGGCATTTAATTACATACTTGTATATGATATAACACTATGGCAGCAAACTGGCATTTTCTTACCCATTGAGTTGCTGGAGGACGGAATTCAATCAATACATGCAGAGGCAGCGCCAGGGCGGCAGTCCAATAGTCCTTTGCGGCGTGCGGTGGACTGACATTATCTACAAAGCCGCCAAAGAACTACTGGCAGAACTCCTAAGTTATATTAAATGTAACGATACTGGAACTACAGTATATGAATTATACCAGTAATCTCATATTATATACTATCCCGTACCAACCAGAACTTACAGTATATGTATTAATACCAGTTAATTCCAATATTATAATAGTATCCCTGTACCAACCAGACACAGTATATGTATACATACCAGTACATCTCAATATTATATAGTATCCCTGTTTACCAACGAACTACAGTATATGTAGTATACCGTAATTCGCAATATTTTATCGTATACCTGTACCCAACAGACTACAGTATATGTATTAATACAGTAGTAATATCCAATTATATGCTGCATATTATTATTGCAGCAGAGAGTTCATTGTATGGCCCATTAATATATTTGTATAAAGTGATCATATCTCTACACCCAAACATGCTTCTTTAGTGTAAACATCCCTAACTTGTCTAATCTGCCTGCTTAGTTTAAAGGGAGTGTCACCCCAAAGATAATTTACCCACACTGGCCCCCCACTCTGATAGTGTAATAAAATCCCTTACTTTAAATCCCTGCTCAAATTGGCTGCCCTGCTATTGTCCCTCCAAAAGTCCAAAAACTGGCCACCAGGAGCGTGGCACAGTCCATATAGGCACTTTGCCTCCTGTCTCTCCTCCAGAATTTGCCATGTGGCAGTAGCCCTCCCTCCCCACCCGTTTTGCTGTCCCTTCCCCTAGTGTAACTCCCTTTGGGGTACTGTAGCTCTCTTCCCCAGCCCCAACAGCTATATTAGTTTTAGCAGAAACTCCCCCGATTTCCATTACTTTACCTCTTCTCCCCCAGCATTCTCCTACTGCCGCAGCAGCGCCATGATGGGCTTGCCGGCTGCGGTCTGGCCCCCGGCTTTGCAGTTTCATGCAAGTTTCATGCAAGCAGAGGGACGGGACAGTACGCCGGAGGAAAGAGTTAAGGTAAGTAAATGATCGGGGGGGGATAGTTTTCTGTTAAAAACTAATATTCAGTTGGCGGCTTGGGGAGGTTTTGGTAGCTACAGTATATCAAAAGGTATTAAATGGGGTGGACATGCCCCTTTAAGTTGCCATTATCTGAAATGCTTCCCATTTCCAAGATGTCCCTGTTATAAATGGGATCCAAAACTGCACTGCATATTCCAAATGAGGGCATTACATGGCAGTTGTTCTACATTCAAATTGGATGTGTGTATTAGGAAATAAGTTAATGTTGGGTACAGCACATTTCAAAAGCTGCCATTTTTAATTCCTACAAAACTGTCCTTCATTATTGAATTCTTAATCCCTGGAGTTGTCGTCGCAGTAATGGTTGGCTGTGAGGAGGATAATTCATGCTTAAAATTACTACTGAGCAACTACTTGCCAAGAGGGTGATTTCAAAGGGGAAAGACAAAATGGACACTATTAGGGGTGCAAACAGAAAAGTCAGTCAAAATGTATTTATTATGTGAAAAAATTGAATTGAATGTATGGGCCCAGACAGCGTATTATAGTAAATTCTGCGGTTTAGTTTTGAAAGAAAAGGTATTTGCAATGACTCTTTAAAGAAAAATTTTTTGGTACTGATTAAAATATATACTGTAAAAAACTTATGTGGAAATAAAAGTTTATTTTTCACCATTTAGGAATACTCTGATGTGAAATACATTAATGGGGCAAATGTGGCTCCACACGCTTCGCCATAGATCGCTGCGGTAAACGCTCTCAAACATATTTATTAAAATGGAGGAAAAGTGTTTTTATTGCGTTAAGTTCAGCCTTTCAATTCGCCAAGTCTGTGGTGGCGAAAAACGCCATAAGTGGCCATTTATTTAGCTGCCAGGGGTCCATGGAATGGGTTGTCAAGTACATTGTGGAGTTTACTCATACTAATAAGTTACTCAGTGGGATTTTAAACTATTTTTCATTTCATTTACTGAATACGCTCTGAGATTCGCTTTTTTAAGGTTAATTTTCACTTTTTACCATTTTTTTTTAAGGTTCCGTTTTCTTTATGTAATAAAAAGTCAAATGGGGGTCTTAGGGACATATTTATTAAAGGGGTCATTATTACCACAGTTTTTTAAACTTTCAACTTTTTCATTAATCAAAGTTATTTAAAATGGGCAAATTCTCATCAAAAGCGAAAATTATCTAGTAAAATTAGCAAGCACATATAATGCGTAAAAGCTCAGCCACATAGGGTGGTAAATAGGTAATACTCCTGGGGGATTTCAACCCCCCCCGCTAGTCTTAAATTGGTTAAATAAAAAGCAACACCTTGTCTTTGTTATTTAAAAATAGCCCTAAGCATATGGTTTTTTTCGCCAAAGATATGCAAAGTATAAAACTTAAAAGGCGAATGTCTCATGTTATTAATAGCCGATGAGATAAAGAGTGTAAACTACCCCAGCGGCCCTGAATGTCTTATTTTATTAATAGGATATAATCAATAGTGTAAACTCACCCCGGTGAATTGTTCTCTATTTTTTAATAGGATATGAGAAATAGTGTTAAAACTCACCATGTGGAATTTTTATTAATAGGATATGTAAATAGTGTTAAAACTCACCCAGGTGAATTTTCTCTATTTATATAATAGGTATGATAAATAGCGTAAAATCTCACCCAGGTGATTTTCTCTATTATAAGTAGGATATGATAAATAGTGTAAAACCACTCAAGGTGAATTTTCTCTATTTTATAATAGGATATTGATAAAGAGTTTGTAAAATCTCACCCAGGTGAATTTTCTCCTATTTTATTAAAGGATATGATAACTCGTGTAAAACTCACCCAGTGGAAGTGTCTCTAATTTTATTAAGAGGATATGATAAATAGTTGTAAGAAAACTCACCAGGGGAATGTCTCTATTTTTTTAATAGGATTAATAAAAAGTGTTAAAACTCACCCAGGTGAATTGTCTCTATGTTATTAATAGGATTATGATAAATAGTGTAAACTCACCCATGGAATTTATAATAGGATATGGTAAAATAGTGTAAAACTCACCCGGTGAAGTTTCTTATTTTATTAATAGGATATGAGTAAATAGCGTAATCTCTCACCCAGGTGACTGTCTCTATTTATAATAGGATATGATAAATAGTGTAAAAATCACCCAGGTGGAATGTTCTCTATTTTATTAATAGGATATGATAAATAGGTAAAAACCACCCAGGTTGAATTGTCTCTATTTTATTAATAGAATGATAAATCGTGTGTTAAAACTCACCCCCCCCAGGTGAATTTTCCTAATTTTTATTAGTAGGACATTTGTTAGTTATGCTGATTTACAGGCAAACACAGAGCTAATTACCAAACCAGTTCCATAAGAGGGGAACATACCATTAGTGCTGTGTAAGAATAGTTATGTTAATGCGAACATTCCAATAAGTAATGATGTTTGGCGAAAATTCTGGTATGGAAAAATGCAAAAAATGCAGCAAAAGGGAGAAAAAACGTTGCAAAAAAGGTGAAATTCACCTATTTATAAATATCTTAAATTAAAAAAATACTAAAATTAGCTCTGAAATTACAATAGAGGCGCAATCTCTCTTTTCGCCGTGATAACACAGTAAAGCAATGAAGAAGGGAAAATTATGGCCAACACACGCTCTCCAACGATAGTACGCCAAGGTAAAGCGAAAATGAGCAGTTTATAAATAAGGCGAAAGTAGCCGCATTTGTCATTGCGGATGTATGCGATAGTGCTGAAATGGCGAAATAGCTGTCGTTTATAAATATTGCCCCATAGTTTCCGTTTTGTTAAAATGTAATTATTCTGCTCCCCAGCCAGAGGAATCATACTTACAAGATATCGAGCAACTTTCCTGTCTCCGCCATCCCTCTCCACTGCAGCTGCTTTGCTTTTTGTGTTCCTGAGTGGCTGCAGTGGGGGGCTCATCCGCGGAAACTGTTTTCTAGGTTTCCATTAAACCCAAACTTTAGGGCCTGGCTAATACACTGGCACAATTCGCAGGAGTTTCCAGGCACATTTGCGATCCAATGCGCACGAGAATCGCATTGCTAGTGCATTGCCTATGGAAAAAGGCCATTGTTTGCTACGCCGCGTTATCGGAGAGTGAATCAGACACCATTTGTTGGCAGAATCGAATGCTCCACGCTAACGAATATTTGGAAAATGCCAGCAGAAACATGCGTTAAACGCTTTTGTACATTGCGAGAGTGCTTTTCCCACTCATTCCCTACATGCCATAGCCTTCACTTGGGATTATACTGGTGGGTGTAGCTGACAGTTAATTGCATATCCGCGGAGACATGATGGTCTATAAGATTATGTAACACACATCACATATCGACCAATGAAAGAAAAACATGTTGGCTGTCTCAGAAATAATCCACGAGTTGCAATATAATAACCAGCTAGTTTATGCCCGGGTTGCTAAACTAAGCAACGAGTAAACAGATCACCAAATGAATGTTGAAAACAGTTGGTCAGCACGTTTTGATGACAGGGGCTATACAGAAAATAATCTTAATATGATGGAAGCTCACCACACACGTCTTGTACATTTTTTTTTTTTTCCTTTGCCTGACAAACATACAACATAAATGGGAAGAAATGGAAATCATGAAGGAAGCGAAGAAGAAAGAAAAAAGAAGAAAAAAGAAGAAAAAAAGGAAAAGAAGAGAAGGAAGAGAAGGAAAAGAAGGAAAAAAATAATCTTGCAGTATTAAACCAGTCCTAATTTCGTTGGGGTGGGGTGACCTCTGTCTTGGAATATTAGGTCTTGATATGGTAATAAAAATATGAACTGTACTGTCCCCGGGGAAAGGTGGGTGAAGCGTCCTGCATCCACTTTAGGATATCCTTTTTTTGTCTGTGAAAACAGTTTGTGCTAAAACTATTGTTTCCATTCTGTGCGGGTTAGGTGACTATAATGTCCAGAAGGCATTTTTTGGGGTCCTAAACACATTGTAGTTTGATCTGAAAAATTTTAATTGAGAACATTAAACTATTGAATAAGAAAGACCAAGCATAAAATAAAAAACTGGTTTTTGTGTCTCGCCTTCATTTGCTTTGACTTTAAGAAAATTGTCCTTTTACGTTGTGAATGATGTGCCTTATCTCTCAAGAAATCCAGTGTGGCACAGACACACGACTCATTAGTAAACCGAATGTTAGGTTCATAACACATGTCCAGTATTAAGTACTGCAGAAGTATAATGCGGACAAGGGTGGTAACCACTCTCAGAAGTATCTAGCCCACCGTGACAGTCCAGTGCAGAAGAAAATACAGATTGTAATTTCACAAAGAAAGGAAAGCCTCTGTGATGGATGTTGGGCTGTGCCTTAGAATGTGCACAAGGGATCAGGGTACTCTAAAAAAAATATGGTGTCTCTGAAATTTAAAACTTTCAGGGAAAGTACACTCCAGCACACCTGCTTTGGCACGGCCTTCAGTAATAGGGCAATCCTCCAAGCCCTCCAACCTAAGGGCCACAGCAAACTATGGCAAATGCAAAAAGTTGAGAGCACACTATTTCAATTTCCCAGTGTTTATTCAGCAAAAAGACATACAAACGTTTCGGGGGATGAGAAAGGGGATTTACATCCCCCGAAGAGTTGTCTTTGTAGGTCTTTTTGCTGAAATAAAACACTGGAATGAAATAGGGTGCTCCTCCAACTTTTTTGCATTGCCATGTCTCTGAAATTTACATATTTAATGCTATTTTAAAGGGCAGCCACCACCAAAACTTTTTAATTTCACCAACTTACGGCCCCATTCTAGGCTAAAAATCCTACCTACATCCCAGCTCCAAACAGTCTCACAAAACGGCCACCAAGAGCCTAGCAGATCCATATAGGACTCTGCCTCCTGTCTCTCTATCGGGGGAGAATTTGCACATGCCCAGGCAGCAATCCCCCCCTCCCTCTCCCTCCCCTTAGCAACAAATCCCCGTTTGAATATTATAAAAGGTCTGCTCCCCAGCCCCAACTGCGATATTAGTTTACAGAAACTCCCCAGAACTCTACTTTACCTACTCTTCCCGGCGCTTCCATGCCAGCAGCTGTGTCTGTGATTGGCTGAGAGGCCAGCCAATCACAAGACGCGGCTGCGGTCCGGCCCCTGCTTGCAGTTTATGCAAGCAGAGGGCGGACAGTACGCGGAGGAAAGGAAAGAGGGGACGGTAAGTAATGATCGGGGGAGGTTCTGTTGTAAAATCTATGGATAGCCGTTGGGGCCTGGGGGAGGAAGAAAGAAGAACTACTAGATACCAACAATTTATAAAAGGGGTGCCGACAGGTACTTGGAATTCAATCATATATCAAATTCACTGTTTTTAACAGGAGTGCATTTCAAAATTATAATTGACTAATAAATGTCAACTAAAGAAAGAATTGTGTATTATGGCTTTCAATGTCTGAGCCTTACACGTTCATTTGGTTGGAAATCTGTCTCTACTCACATCTGCTTGAAGAACATTTTTATATCCTTTAACAAAAGAAACTCTCTTATTTGGGTCACTTGAATAATGGTCCAGTAAAAGTAGATGGAAGAAAGACGAAGAATAGTCATGTAGGGTGGCAAAAAGCCTAGAACGTTCACTATTCATAGATAAGGAAAATAGGGGGTCAGGTTACCCAAACTTGCATCATTAAGCCATTCAGAATAATTAAGAGTGAAAAGGTCAGAAATCCAGCCACGGGCAACATACATTTCAGTGGCTTTATTTATCTGTTAATTATCATACCTATGAACGTTCTATGTCAACAAAAACATGGTGTACAGATACAAGTATAAAAAGCCCCTATCATTTATATCTGTAGGATGTCTAGTTATAAGGATAAAGGTATAAAGTTCAGTGAAAGGCTTTTTAGCCTTATAAAACTTTAACAGATTTGCTTTGTTTCAAATTTTTAGAGCAAGAGGGACTCGAACCCAAAGTTATAAAACATTACATAAATGTGTGTTAAACTATATACAGACAATAATCACTCATGTGCTATATCCTAAAAATAACATTATTCACGAAAGTGCCAATATAGTTGCAAATACTAAATCATTCAGTAAATAACCAGTTAAAACATTGCATGAAAGTAATGTAAAACCTACTACAGACCATAAATTCTCAGGTATATCATTAAAAGAACCAGTGGTCACAAAAGTGCAATATAGGTTGCAACGGGCTAAACATTTGTTGTTCGGTAGGGTGAAACGATTAATGACTATTCCACTTGTCCAATGTTATTCCACAAAAAAAAAAGTTCAATTATTAAAAGGCTCCCATGATCATAACGGGGACACAAAGGATGTACAATATCCAGCCACCTCTGAAATTAGTCGATGTTGTCCATATGTTAGTGATAAACCAATCCAACGTGCCCACCTCAAACAGTGTGAAAAAAGATATACATGACAATGACAAGAATTACAAAACGCAAAGAGATATGATACTCCGTATCGAGACATTTCAATGATGAAAACAGACACACACATTGCCAGTCAGATTGGGTAGTGATGGAAAAAGTGTATACACCAAGAGTGAGGGGGAACATAAACCAAGAGGTTGCTCCCAACGAGAGGCATGTGGATACGATATTTAATACATTGACACCAAAATGGGAATCAACGAAGCATGGCACTTGCACATGCTTTTTATGATGGGCCTAAGGAAGGTACAAGCAACATTGTTCTTATCATGCTATGTTTCCATACGGCAATAGGACGACCTTGTATTAATAAATCATTTATTATATGTCTTTTCAGATAGCTGCCAGTTTGAGGTATAGTTCTAACCTTTCAAAGGGAGTTAGAGCCTAGATTGGCAGTGAAGTACTTCATGGCGAGGGGTAGACTCGATGCGGAAGTAGTAGTAGTTCACTGCACAATAGTGATCTAAGGATCCAATAAAGTGTATATGTTTTTATACTGTAGAGATATGGGTAATTGTTGGACTTTGAATGGTTTATCACTAGACAATATGGACAAAGCGACGACTTCAGATGTGAGGGATGATTGTACCATCTTGTGTAAGTTAATGATCATGGAGCCTTTGATATTGGACTTTTAGTTCGTGTTGACACTACGATGGGACATATATTATATGGGAGAACTGCACTTTAGTCCGTATTGTAACACTTGGAATAACTTGGACCCGTGGAATAGTACCATGAATCATACTAGAAAATGTTAGCATTTTGCACAGATATTGGCACTTTTGTGTGAAAAAGTTATGTAGGCTATACACTAGAGATTATGGTCGTAGTAGGTTTTACATTACTTTCATGCAATGTTTTAAAAGGGTATAATGAAAATGTTTAGGTTTCGTATTGCACATATAATGCACTTTTGTGAACAATGTTATTTTAGGATATTACACCATGAGTTGTATGGTCTGTATTAGTTTTTTAACCAGCAACATTCTGTATTAGTTTAACACCACATTTATGTAATGTTTATAACTTTGGGGTGTTTATCACTTTTATCATGCTTGGTTAAAAAGTTTGATGTAATTGATTGGGGTAGTGACCTTATTGGAACCACACCCCGATGATATAAAAGGTGGTTTAGTAATTATGTGTTCACACTTGAGAAAGGACCTAGACTGTCGGAAACATGTCGTGTGCACAATAAATGCACGTTTGTTTATAGCAATACCTGTGGGGTTGCCTGAGTTTTTGGTTGCTCTTTACTTATACACTTATTTTGAATTTATGTCCAGGAACAGACATCTGGGCAACCAAAAATCTATAAGAGATGTGGTGACCTGAATTGTATTTATCTTGTGGTAACTATCAAATTGTCGATTAACCCTCGGATGTAGCATGCAGAAACCCAACAATTGCCCGATCGTGGGAGAAGGTAGCGTTTAAACAGGTTTTTGTGATGTACGTGTTCCCCAGAGTATTTCCTGGGTGTGTTACAGTAAGTTAATATTGCTTTTTTAACTGTATCACAGAACTTGTCAAACTATTTTTTCCCATTGACTTTAATGGGTTAATTTCGGAACTTTTACTAAGTTCTATAGTTCGGAAATGAACCAAACTTCAGGAAGTTTGACCATCTCTATTCAGATTGAGATCAACCTGCAACTTATTGGTTATGCCAAAATCCTATTGTGGTTCCCTTGTTTATAAATATTAAAGACAGTAAACCTGTCCTCAGTGGAAGGCATGGTCATTATGGGATGTCTATTTCAATACATGGTCTAAACTAAACCAATTCTAGTCCGTACATAACATGGTAAGTGTCATTTACTTTTCTTCGTTCCACTGCTCATTGATTCCAAATTCTAATGGTGTATAAAGGTGGCCATACATTAGGCCGATTTTATGTTCAATTTGACCTTCCATTCTGCCTTTTTTTTGTTTGGTTGGAAAATTTTTAATTTTCCCATTCTTATCATGCGACATTAATAATGTAATATCGATCGTAATTACGATCGGGAAAGTCGTTTTAATTGGTAAAATGATTGTAGTGTTTTCTGAAGTTTCGGTTAAATGTTAATGTAATCTCACAATAGACGACATTCGACACAAAACAAATTGTACATAGATGTACCATAAATATTGTTCGACATTCAGTTAACATTGTATATCCGTCTATCAAAGTATCGGTTGGTTTAAGATCGTAATTACGATTGTAATAGTGTATGGGCACCTTAAGTCTCTGTACCATTTGACTTTCTTTTTGTCTCTGGAAATACCATTGGCTTTGAAAACAGATAAACAGTCTTTGTATTTCATCAGCACTGGCATCAGCTTAGGGGGGGAAGAGGCAGTGATTTCACTGTCTACTGGGAAGGAGACCTCAAGGTTTTAGGAAACAGGGAATAGACATAGTTTGAAATTGGTTTGTGGTCCTCACCCTGGACTTAATGGGAAGACAATTGGGTTGGATAAGGCTTGGTGTCCTTTCCCAACCTTACAATTTATAGTAGATTAGTAATTTTTATAATCTGTAAAACAGGGCCTGGAACTATGAAAAGATAGGCTGGGTGAAGAGCAAGGACAAGGCAGTGAAAAAGTATTCTTATTAGGTAGAATCAAGGAAACGACAGGCTAACGCTGGCCATTCACTGGGCAGACAGATGATTTGAGATATCTGTCTAATATCTTAAAGGGCAATCTATAACCAGAAAAATAGTTATTTTAAATTGACCATAACTGGAAACTATACATTCTCTCCCTCAAACCACCACTGTATAATGTTTTTGTTGATCTGTCCCCCTATTTCTTTAGATATCCAAATGTTAAAAACTTTTATATTCAAAACTGTCAATCAAGTTCCCTTGCTCTCAAAACTATTCTTCTGTGAGAGTTTTACTGTAGCTGCGAATGGTGACAGAGTTTTGACAGTTGTATGCTGTATGCTGGTTTGCAGCGTGACATTGTGGTGGGGAAAAGTCAGGTTGGATGGAAGTGGGTGGTTGAAAAGAAGGAGGGGGGGATACTGCTCCTAAACAAAAATGTGTCTGGATTGAAGGCATGCAGCACACACACGCAACTCAGAGTAAGTCTACTTACCATGTATTTCAATTATAGATTAAGATAGATGAGCGACAGGCCACTTTTTTCAGTATAGTGTCCCTTTAAGACCACATTTTACAAGCAGCATTTTTATCTTGGATAATCCAATTTGGCCCTTTCATTTTGTGATCTTGATTGAGGCAGGAAGAAGCCACTAGGCGGCTCTAGATAGATTGGACATTTGGTTATGAGATATTGGACATCTGTCTAATGTCTTAAGTAGTGTATGGGCACCTTATAACACTCACAGCCTACTAATCTAAACCTAAAAGAGCAGAACCATTTTAATAAGAAATACTTTTAAAAACAGTTTTTTTTTTATAACAGTAAAATGAAATTTGATGGATCACTAAAGGATTCTATGGCGGTATTCTAAACAAGTCGGCTTCTATTCATCTCTTTAAATTACAATCTGCCAGTAAAGCTTGCTATGGTTATCATCAGTAGCTAGTAAAATATTATCCTTTCACATAGCTTCTCTTTGTTTCATCACAGGAGAATTCCCCTGTAACTTTTAAATTCCTTGGAATGGGGCATTGAAAGTGATGCGTCTATGTTAGCCGATAGCACTAAAGTCTATGCAGAGCGTTAGATCTAAACAACTTTGCTGGCGAGTTTAGACGTGAAATCACTGCCTCTTCCCCCCTAAGCTGAGCCAGTGCTGATGAAATACAAAAGACTGTTTATCTGTTTTCAAAGCCAATGGTATTTCCAGAGACAAAAAGAAGTCAAATGGTACAGAGACTTAAGGTGCCCATCAACTATTACAATCGTAATTACGATCTAAACCAACCGATACTTTGATAGACGGATTTACAATGTAACTGAATGTCGAACAATTTTATGGTACATCTATTTACAATTTTTTTTGTGTCCATTCCCGTCTATTTGAGGATATTGACATTAAACATTTACCGAAACTTCAAGAAACACTACAATCATTTTTTACCAATTAAACGACTTTCCCGATCGTAATACGATCGATATTACATATCTAATGTCGCATGATAGATGGGACAATTACAATTTTTCTTGACCAATCGGGAAATGTGGATTGTATTCGAATTGTACATAAATCGCATAATGTATGGCACCACCTTTTATACACCATTAGAATTTGGAATCAATGAGAGTGGAACGAAGAAAAGTAAATGACACTTACCATGTTATGTAAGGGACTAGAATTGGTTTAGTTTAGACCATGTATTGAAAAGACATCATATAGACCATGCCTTCCACTGAGGACAGGTTTACTGTCTTTATATTTATAAACAAGGGAACCACAATAGGATTTGGCATAACCAATAAGTTGCAGGTTGATCTCAATCTGAATAGAGATGTCAACACTTCCTGAAGTTTGGTTCATTTCCGAACTATAGAATTAGTAAAGTTCCAATTAACCCATTAAAGTCAATGGGAAAAAATAGTTGACAAGTTCTGTGATACAGTTAAAAAAAGCATATTAACTTACTGTAACACACCCAGGAAATACTCTGGGGAACACGTACATCACAAAACCTGTTTAAACGCTACCTTCTCCCACGATTGCTCGGGCATTGTTTTTTGTTTGGTGGCTGCATGCTACCTCCGAGGTGGTTTAATCGACAATTTGATCGGTACCCACAAGAATAAATACAATTCAGGTCACCACATCTCTTATAGATTTTGGTTGCCCAAGATGTCCTGTTCCTGGACATAAATTCAAAATAAGTGTTAAGTAAAGAGCAACCAAAACTCAGGCAACCCCACCCTGTATTGCTATAAACAACGTTGCATTTATTGTGCACGCAAAACGACATGTTTCGCCAGTCTAGGGAGTCCTTTCCCTCAAGTGTGAACACATAATACTAATAAACCACCTTTTATATATCATCGGGGATTGTGGTTCCAATAAGGTCACTAGCCCCCAATCAGTACATCAACTTTTAGCAAGACATGATAAAGTGATAACACACCCCAAAGGTAAAAAACATTACATAAATGTGTGTGTTAAACAATACAGACCATAATCACTCATGTGTGATATCCTAAAATAACATTGTTCCGAAAGTGCAATTATATGGCAATGCAAAAACTACATTTCAGTAATAACCCGTTAGAAACATGTGCATGAAAGTAATGTAAAACCTACTACAGACCTAATCTCTAAGTTAATACTAAAATACATTGTTCACAACAAGTGCAATATATGTTGCAAATGCTAAACATTTTTAGTAGATATAATGTACTATTCCACTTGTCCAAATTTATTTCCAAAGTGTAACAATAAAACAACATAAAGTGCTGGTTCTTCCTCATATACTATATGATCCCATCGTAGTGTCAAACACGAAACTAAAGTCCATATAAAAGGCTCAGTATCATACTGGACACAAAGATGTACAATATCCATGCACTCGAAGTAGTCGATGTTGTCCATATTGTCTATGGATACAATTCAAAGTCCAAACAAATTACCATATATCTATACAGTATAAAAACATACATACCACTTATTGGATCCTTAGTCACTAGTGTGCAGGGGCACTCCGCACTCGAGTCTACCCTGCGCAATGAAGTACTAGCCAATACTAGGCCCTACTATAACTCACTTTGAAAGGTTTGAACTATACCCCAACTGCAGCCTCTGAAAGACAATATAAATAAGATTATTCAATACAAAGGTGTCCTATTTATTGCAGGTAGGAACATAGCATGAGTAGAAAATGTGCTGTACACTTCCTAGCCTGCATAAAAGCATGTTGCAAGTGACCATGCTTCGTTTGATCCCATTTGGTGTGTCAATGATTTAAATATCGTATCCAATGCATTCTCTTTGGCAGCACATCTTGGTTAGTGATTTGCCCCACTGTTGGTGTATCACTTTTTCCAGCACTACCCATCCTGAACGTGGCAATGGTGTGTCTGTTGTTCCACTTGAAATGTCTCGATACTGGAGATTCATATCATTTGCGGTTTGTAATTCATTGGTCATTCATGATATATATTTTCACACTGTTTTTGGACGTTGGATTTTATCACATAAGACAATATGGCAACCTCGACTAGCTTCAATGTGCATGGATATTGTTACATCTTTGGTCCAGTAGGATCATGTAGCCTTTTATTGAACTTTTTGTTTGTGGAATACATTTGGACAAGTGGGAATAGTCACATTTACTCGTACTAGAAATGTTAGCATATTGCACAATATTGCACTTTTGTGAACAATGTTTTATGTATGCTATACACTTAGAGATTACGGTCTGTAGTAGTTTTATTCAATTACTTATCCCCAAGTTATACACTGTTATTACTGAAAACTGTTTAGATTTGCCAATATATTGCACTTCGTTGAATAATGTTCTTTTAGGATATACAACTTGAGTGATTATGGCTGTAGTTAGTTTAACACCACATTTAGGAATGTTTATCACTGTGGGTTCTAGTCCATCTCTAAATTTGAATGAAAACAAAGCAAATCTTTTAAAGTTATAGGTAAAAAGCTTCACTGAACTTTATACGTTACTATAACTAGACATCCGTACCGATCTAAAATGATAGGGACTTTTATACTTGTATATGTAACACAGGTTTGGTTGAAATAGAACGTTCCAGCAGGTATGATAATTAACAGATAAATAAAGCCACTGAAATGTATGTTACCGTGCTGATTCTGACCTTTTCACTATTAATTCTGATTTGCCTTATGGATGACAAGTTTTGGGTAAAACCGGACCCACTATTTTCCTATCTATGAATAGTACATTCTAGGATTTTGCCACCTACATGAACTATTCTTACATCTACTTTTACTGTCCTATTCAGTGAACAAATAAGTAGAGGTATTCATGTTTTTAAGGAGTATAAAGGTTCTTCAAGCAGATGTTGAGTAGAGACAGATTTCCTACCCAAAAGGGAAAGGTAGAGGCAGCATGAAATAACCATAATGACACAATTCTGTAGTTGACATTTATAGCACTATAATGAAGAACTCCTGTTAAAAAACGTGGAATGGTGAGATATGATTTTAATTAAAGGACATGTCCACCCTTTTAAAAATTTTGGTATCTAGTAGTTCTCCGCCCCCCAGCCCCAACCGCTATAATAGATTTTACAGAAACTCCCCCGATCATTACTACCTTCCCTCTTTCCTCCGCGTACTGTTCCCGGCCTCTATGGAGGAAACTGCAAGGAAGGGGGCCGGACCGGCAGCCGCGTCTGTGATTGGCTGCCTCTCAAGCCAACACAGACACAGATGACGCAGTGGAGAGCGCCGGGGGAAAGAGGTAAGGTAAGTAGAGTTTGGGGGAGTTTCTGTAAAAACTAATATAGCAGTTGGGGCTGGGGGAGGGGAAGACCTTTTTATATATCAAAGGGGATTTGTATGGCTAGGGGGAGGGAGAGGGAGGGGGGGGATGGTGCACTGGGCATGTGAAATTCTCCCAGAGGAGAGACAGGAGGCAGAGGTCCTATAATGGAATCGCTAGGCTCTTGGTGGCCAGTTTGGATTTGGAGGGGCCATACAGGGCAGCCTTTGGAGCTGGGGGATGTAAGGTAAGGATTTTATGCACTAGAATGGTGCCCGTAAGTGCGGTTGAAATTAAAGTTTTGGGGGTGACATAGCCCTTTAAATAGCATTAAATATGTAAATTCAGAGACATGGCATGCCAAAAAAGGTGGAGGAGCACAACTATTCATTTCCAGTGTTTAGTCAGGCAAAAGACATACAAAGTTTGGGGGATGTAAATTCCCTTCCTCACCCCGAAAGTATGTATTTTGCTGAATAAACACTGGAAATGAAATAGTGGGCTCCTCCAACTTTTTGCACTTTGCCAATTGCTGTGGCCCTTAGGGGGAGGGCTGGGAGGATTGCACCTTTAACTGAAGGCCGTGCCAAAGCAGGTGTGTGGAGTGTACTTTCCTGAAAGTTTTTACATGTAGAGGACATCCATATTTTTTTTTCAGGAGTACCACTTGATCC
Source organism: Hymenochirus boettgeri (assembly GCA_019447015.1). Classification (NCBI taxonomy): domain Eukaryota; kingdom Metazoa; phylum Chordata; class Amphibia; order Anura; family Pipidae; genus Hymenochirus; species Hymenochirus boettgeri. The sequence continues at coordinate 313,592,755 of CM033470.1, read as the reverse complement.
CGTTTTGCACATTCTAGGCACAGGCAGCACTCATCACATGCTGTCTTGTGCAAAATTACAATCTGTATTTCTGCACTGGACTGTAACAAGGTGGCTAGATACTTAGGAGTGGTTACCTGTCGCCATTATAATTTGCAGGAGCTTAAGACTGGGACAGTGTGTGAGAAACATAACATCGGTTACTGTAATGTGTAGGGTGTGTCTGGTGCACTGGATTTCTGAGAAGATAAGGAAATCAATCACACGTTAAAAAGGGAAAATTTCTAAAAGTCAAAGCAAAATGAAAGGCGAGACACAAATAAACGTTTTAGTTTAGTGCTTGGTCTTTCTGATTCCATAGTTTATTTGCCAATTAAAATTTTCAGATCCAAAGCCAAATTGTTTTTCGACCCCCAAAAAATGCCTTCTGGACTATAGATCACCTAACCTGTACAGAAGACTGGAAAAAAGAAGTTTTAGCACAAATACTGTATTCACAGACAAAAAAATGAATAGCCTAAAAGTGATGCAGACGCTTCCACCAAACTTTCCAGGGGAAGTACAGGTAATATTTAACATACAAGAACTAATAGTCAAAGAAAGAGTCACCCCATCGAAATATAAGGAGCTTGTTAATGACTGCAAGATTGATTTCATTTAATGTATGTATGTTTCAGACAGGAATGTACAGACTTGTGTGTGAGCTTTCCAGTCATTACGAAATTAATTTTCTGTTATAGCACTGTCAACGCTGACCAACTGTTGCACAATTTCATTTTGGGATCTGTTACTGTTGCTTATTTTAGCACACGGGCAATAAAAACTAGCGGGTTATTATATTGACCAATCGTGGATTATTACTGAGGACAGGCCAACATGTTTTTCTTTCAGTGGTCGAAGTGGATGGGTGTTAATAAAATCATTTATAGACAGTCAGTCTCAGTGGAGATGCAATACACGTGTCAGCTACAAAACAGATAATCCAAAGTGGGCTGTGCAATGTAGGGAAATGAGTGGAAAGCACGATCTCAATGTAAAGCGTTTAACGCATGTTTCTGCTGCGCTTTTCCAAATATTCTGTTACGTGCAGAATTCGATATGCCACAAAAATGGTGTCTGCATTCACTCCGATAACGCGTCGAAGGCAAACAATGTGGCCTTTTTCCATAGGCCATGACACTAGCTGCGATTCTCGTGCGCAATTGGATCGCCAAAAAAAAAGTGCCTTGGTAACTCCTGCCGAATTGTGCCAGTGTGGCCGGCCCTTAAGTTTGGGTTTAAATGGAAACTTCGAAAACCAGTTTCCCGGATGCTGCCTCCACTGCAGCCACTCAGCGAACACAAAAAGAACAGAGCAGCTGCAGGGGAGAGGGATGGAGAGAAGGGAGTGGATCGAGATCTTGTAAGTATTATTCCTTGGCTGGAGCAGAATTATTACATTTTTAACAAAACGGAGGAAACTAGGGGCAAATTTATAAACGATCCTCTTTTCGCCATTTCACTATCGCAGGGACATCGCAATGACAAATGCGCTACTTTCGCCTTATTTATAAAACTGCTTGTCGCTTTCACCTTTGCGTGAAAAGTATGTTGGAGCGATGTGTGGCAATAATTTCGCCTTTTTCATTGCGTAAGTGATGTTATCACTGCGAAAAGAGAGATTGCTCTCTATTTTAATTTCAGAGCTATTTTTATTATTTTTGTTAATTAAAGATATTATAAATAGGTAATTTTACCTTTTGGCAACTTTTCTCCCTTTCGCTGCATTTTTGCAGTTTTACCAGAATTGTCGGCCAAACATCATACTAACTTTGGAATGTTCCATTAACATAACTATTTCTTACAAAGCACCTATGGGATGTTCCCATAATTTTTTTTTTTAATGGAACTGGTTTGGTAATTAGCTGCTGTTTGCTTTTTTTTTTACTGTAAATAAGCATAACTAACAACTGATCCTACTATAAAATAGAGAAAATTCACCCTGGGTGAGGTTGTTTTTACCTATTTATCAATATCCTATTAAGAAAATTAGAGACAATTCACCTGGGTGAGTTTTACATATTTATCATATCCGATTAATAAAATAGAGAAAATTCACTGGGTGAAGTTTTAAACATTATCATATCCTAGTTAATAAAATAGAGAAAATCACCTGGGTGAGATTACGCTATTTATAATATTCCATTAATTAAAATAGAGAAAATTCACTGGGTGAGTTTTACAATATTTTACATAATCCATTAATTAAAATTCACAGGGTGAGTTTTACACTATTATCATATCCTATTTAATAAAATAGCGACAATCACCTGGGTGAGTGTTACACTATGTATTAGATCCTATCAGAAAAGAGAGGAAATTCACATGGGTGAGGTTTACACTATTTATCATATTCATAGAATAAAATAGAGAAAATTCACCTGGGTAAGTTTTACCACTATTTATCATATCCTATAATAAAATAGAGAAACTTCACCTGGGGAGTTTTTTACACTATTATAAAAATCATATTACTAAAATAGAGTACAATTCACTCTGGGTGGTTTTTACCACTATTTATCATATCCTTTAATAAAATAGAGACAATTCACCTGGGGGAGTTGACACTATTTATCCGATCCTATTAATAAAAATAGAGGGACAATTCGCCTTTTAAGTTTTATACTTTTCATATCTTTTTGGATTGAAAAAAACACATATGCGTGTTGGCTATTTTTAAATAACAAAAGACAGGTGTCAGTTGTCTTAACCAAGTTATACTATTTGAAAATCCAGCCAGGGAGTATACCTATTTACCATCTATGTGCTGAGCGTTTACAGCATTATTAGTGCCCCCTTAATTTTTACTAGAAATTTTCGCTTTTGATGGAGAAGTTGCCCTTTAAGAAATGTGATGAATGAAAAAGTTGAAAGTTAAAAAAACTGTGGTAGAAGGCCCCTTTATAATATGTCCCTAAGACCCCATTGACTTTATTAGTAAATAAAGAAAATTCTGAAACTTACAAAAATTAACTTAAAAAGCGAAATCTCAGAGCGTATTAAAGGAAATGATTGAAAATAGGTTTTTTTTTAACATCCCCCTGAGTACTTATTAGTATTGCAGTAACACTCCACAATGTCGACACCTTCCATGGGACCATCGGCGGCCTAAATAAATGGCCAAGTATTGCGTTTTCGCTCCTCAGACTTGGCGAATTGAAATGGCTGAACTTAACGCAAATAAAACACTTTTCTCCATTATAAATATGTTTGAGCGGTAACCGCAGCGATCTATGGCGAAAAGCGAGTGTGGAGACCACATTTGCCCTTAATGTATTTCCATCAGAGTATTCAGTAAGATGGTGAAAATAAAATGTTATTTCCACATAACTAAGTTTTACAGGATATATTTTACAGTCAAAACAGTTTTCTTTAAAGAGTTCAGTGCAAATACCTTTCTTTTCAAAAAAATAAACCCCCAGGAATTACTATAATTGACCATACATCAATTCATTGTTCACAAAAATAAATACATTTTGAATGGACTTTCTGTTTGCAGACCCCTTAATAGGGTGCCATTTTTTGTCTTGCACTTATTAATCAAACCTCTTGGCAATAGTTGCTCAGTAGTAAATTTAAGACGTGGGAATTATCCTCTAACAGCCAACCCTTACTGCGACGGACACTCCCAAGGATTAAGAATCATACATGAAGCGACAGTTGTAGGAATTTAAAAGGCAGCTTTTTGAAATGTGCTTCCCAACATTAAAAATTATAATACACACATCAATTTCATGTAGAATGAGAAAACTCCATTAAAGGCCTCATTTGGAATATCATGTGCAGTTTTGTGAACCCATATATAAAAGAGGACATCTTTGGCAAAGGAAGCAGTTCGAGAAGGACAAATTAAAGGCATGTCCCCCCCATTTAATAACTTGATATTACGTAGAGCTACCTCCCCCAAGCCACTGATATCATGTTTTAACAGAAAATCCCCCGATATTACTTTACCTTACCTCTTTCCTACGCGTACGTCCCGAGCCCTCTGCTTGCATGAAACCTTGCATGAAACTGACACGCGGGGGCCAGACCGGCAGCCGGCAGCCAATATGGGCGCTGCTGCTGCAGTGGAGAATGCTGGGGGGAGAGCAGAGGTAAAAGTAATGATCGGGGGAGTTTTGCTAAAACTTAAAAGCGTTGGGGCTGGGGGAAGGAGAGATTACAGTACCCCAAAGGGGATTTACATAGGGGGAGGGACAGCAAAACGGGTGGGGAGGGAAGGGCTCTGAACTGGCATGGCAAAAATTCTGAGGAGAGACAGGAGGGGGGCAGAGTCCTATATGGACTGTTGCAATGCTCCTGGTGTGGACAGTTTTTGGGACTTGTGGGAGGGACATAGCAGGGGGCAGCCACTAATTGGAGCAGGGATATTAAGTAAGGATTTATTACACTTACAGAGTGGGGCCAGTAGTAGTGGGTTAAATGTATAGTTTGGGGTGTACACGCCCTTTTAACTATGCAGGCAGATTAGAAAGTTAGGGATGTTTACACTAAAAGAAGCAATGTTTGTGTAGAGATAGATCACTTTATACCAAATTATTAAGGGCCATACAATGAACCTCTGCTGCAGAATATATATGCAGCATAAATATAGAGGAAATTCCTGGTATTAATACATATACGGTAGTTCTGGTGGTACCGGGGATACCTAATAATATTGAGAATTACTGGATTAATAACATATACTGTAGTTCTGGTTTGTACGGGATACTATATAATAGTGAGAAGACTGGAGTAAACATATACGTAAGTCTGGTTGGTAAAGGGATACATATAATATTGAAGAATATCGGTATAATATTACTAGTTTGGTGGTACAGGGCACTATATAATTATTGAGAATGACTGGTGGTATATTAATATACTGTAGTTCCAGTATCGTAAATTTTAATATAATGGGAGTATTACAGTAGTTCTTTGCGGCTTCGTGATAATGTCACCGCACCAGCCGCAAAGGGACTATTGGGAACTGCCGCCCCCCTGCATTGCCTCTGCATGTATGGATTGAATTCCGCCTCCAGCAGCTACAGGGGTAGGGAAAATGCCAGTTTGCTGCCATGATGTATATATCATATACAAGTATGTAATGAAGATGCCCATGGCTACAAGTATGTGATGAAGGCCCATGGCTTACAAGTATGTGATGGAATGACCCATGGCTACAAGTAGTGATGGGAATGCCCATGGCCTACAAGTATTGATGAAATTGCCATGGGCTACTAGTATGTGGGAAAAAAAAAAAATGCCCATTCTACCAGTATGTGATTTGAAATGCCCAGGATGCAGATTGATGATGAAATTGCCAGTTGGATACTTTCTCGGATTGCCGTTGGAGTCAGGAAGGAAAACCTCCCTTTTTAGCATGTTTTTTTTTTTTGCCCTTCTCTTGTAGGGTTAAAGTGGAAGGGTATAAAGGTTGGATAAGGATGGACATTGTCTTTATTCAACCTCAATTTATATATGTTACAATATAATTATGCAACGGAAAAAAAACATACATGGAGACGGAAATGAGGTTCGTCATTCATCCAGATCATGTATATCTATGCTAGCAAAAGGTTTCAAAAACTAAAATTTCAAGTCCAGTTGATCTAACTGAATCCCAATTATTCTGATTGGGCAAGTCTGACGACGTAGGTAAATTTATGAGGGATCTGTGCGCGGTAAATCTGGGTTCTTTAAGCTGAACAGTTCAAACCAAAGGCAGCTTGAGTTCTGACAGGCCACACATTTCCCGATGATTAGGGTAGGTACTATTAATTACAATGGGGGTAAGCACTTTAAATCCCAACCAGCTGCCAGTAGAACCAAATGTAATGAGGCAAACTGCCCAGAAAGATCAAAACACAAAAAAAAACATTTACTTAGAATGTGGTCAGGGGTGACTAATGAGCCCTGACAGGGGATAGTTCTAATCTCAGCCGGTCTGGTAGTGTTGGTTGAGGAAAAAGGTAGAGAGACTCCCAAATTAAGGAAAAAACAGGAGAATGTCTTTTGGAACATATAGTACATTCACTCTAAAGGAAAACAAAAACCTTTTTATATACCCACATGATCTGCAAACAACCCCATAAAAACCCAATGAGTTTATAAGATACTACTTGTGATAATAACATTAATACAGTTGATCCTGGCTGGCTGGGCGGGGTTGTTGTGAACCCCACTCGTTCCGCAAGTACTGCTGGTCTGGGCGGAGGGGACCGGTCTTCTTTCCCCCCCCCTGCTGTCGGCTGTGCGGGGCGGTGTTAAGCCCCGCATCTTCTTCCTTCTTCCGGCGCCTGCTGCGGACGTAACTGGTCCGGCACATGCTCACGTCTCCGCTCCGGCTCCTGTTGCTGAGCACTGGTCCGGCGCCCTGCTCCGATGTCCCTGCTCCGGTGCCTGTTGCTGACGTCAGGTCTCTCCATTCCTCTTCTCGCGGGATTCGCGCTTTCCTGGAGCCGGGATTGGTTGGCACTTCAGCCTTGCTCAATACTCCCTTCCTGTCGACGGGGCCGTGTTAGGACGCCACGCTCTCCTCCTGTTCCGGACCGCTATGGTTTTCGGTGGGAGTCGATTCACTCTGCAGCTCTCTCGTAGCGAGTCATCTCCTTCGCCCATTGGCCTTCGCTCTCAGTTCCTGCAGGAAGCGGGGTTGTGAGTTTCCATGGCTCTCAGGGGAAGCCCAGAAGTGTGTTTAAGCCCGCGATTGAGTGTGTTACAGCTCTGCTGGGCACCCCTTTAGACGCTTTTCATTTTCTTTTTGCTCGTGTTCTTTTTTCTTCTTGTTAACTCTTCTGTCCCTCTGCTTCACTGCGCCTGGACCATAAATGGGCTGCATGGAGCTTACCGTTCTCCTATGTTAATTGACAACATTGTTTGCTCTATTCCCTAGCCACTCTTTCCTTTAACCTCTAGGCCTATCCCTACCGTTGCGTATTACAAAATCTTGCCTAGCAATACTGCTCCCCCTCCCTCTCGCCTATATCCCTAGGGGCATTATGGCTTGGGAGTTCTTTAACTACCAGTTCACCGTTGTTGCTTGCTTTCTGCTACACCCTATCAGTGATTGATATCCGAAAACTATGAAAAAATTGAAATTCAAAATGTGAAATTGCAGGAAGGCGGGCTAGAGTCAAGACATTGTTTAATAGGCAAGAGTGGCACGGATTCGGTTCATGTTGAGAAAGTAATGTTATGCATTTAGGATTTATAATCCCTGTGCCAACTACACCATAAATAACTCTATGTTAAGTGCAGCTGTAATGGGGAAAAGATTTGGGGGTTCTGGTAGAAACCGACTGTAGCAAACAATGGCCAGGTAGCAACGGCTAGAGTATGCAAGATATTGTCTTAGATAAAGAGGGGAATAGATTCAAGAAAAAAATATTCTCCCTCTTTCCAGGACACTGTTTAAGGTGTCTGGTAAGTTTACTGTATGGCACATTTAATTATATTTGTATAAGGTTAAATCTGTCCCCACGCAAAACGCATTCTCTAATGTAACGCCTTCTTGTCTAATCTTGCCGCATAGTCAAGCCCCTCATTCCCATTATTAATTTAGTTGCCCTTCTCTGAACCTGCTCCATTCCAAGATGTCCCTTTTGTATATGGGATTCCCAAAAACTTGACTGATATTCAAATGAGGCTTACAGTGCCTTGTTGTAAAGAGGGAGAAAATAATATTTTCTCTCTGGATTATCCCCTCTTTATACAAGACAATATCTTGCTAGCTCTGCCGTTGCTACCGGCAGTGTTGCTACAGCTAAGTGCTGTTATTTACCAGAAACCCCCAAATCTTGTTCCATTTCAGAGGGCACTTAAAACACAGATTATTAGTTATTAATGGTGTAGGTGGGCAGGATTATTAAATCCCAATCATCACCTTACATTATCAACATGAATTAACGAAGCTGAAGTTGGTTCTTATCAAAAAGTTGGTTCTTTTTCAAGTTAGCTTCGTATTCGCAGACTGAGGTGAGTTCTTATTCGGAATTGATAAGAAACTGGTGTATGCAATAGGTAAAAACCGCTTTGCGGCCACTGAAAAAAACACCGCAGAACAGACTTGGGAACCCCTGGCACCATAAATTCAGTTTTGAGTCCAGCTGCCCAAATTGGTTTTTGGGCATGCAGTGCCACCAAAGTCTGCAAAATAGCTATTTGCATATTGATAAGAAAATGGTTTGTATGAATAGTAAAGTTCAGTGGAAATACATGTACTGTTCAGAAAAAAGAGCTGATTTTTTTTTCACTCCCAATGACCATAACCTGCCAATTCAGCATTTTGAATGTTGTATAAATAAATGCAACCGAAACTACTAACTTCTGTTTGCAGGACCCCTAGTAGAGACTGTTATGGTATTAGCCCTTGACACAGCGCCTGGGCCCCAACGCAGAATAGAATTTCCAGAGACTCCACGATCTTTACTACCTCCCTCTTTCCTCCAACCGTACTGCCCGGCCCACTGCTGCATGAAAACTGCAAGCAGGGGGCCGGCCCGGCGCCGGATATGCCGCCCACATCTCTGATGGCTGAGAGGCAGCCAATCACGGGAGCGGCGGCTGCTGGCTTCCAGAACGCCGGGGGAGCGAGGGAGAGACGGAAGGGGAGTAGAGATCGGGGGACTTTCTGTGAAAAGTATTATAGCAGTTGGGGGCTGGGAACTTAGCCCTACTATATGGCAAGTGTTTGTTTCATAGGGGGAGGGAGAGCAAAAGGAGGAGGGGAGAGGGAGGGCTGCTCATGCGCAAGCCAAAAAAACCTCTGAGAGGACATATCCAGCGGTGGAAACAATTTTCCTGGTGGCTAGGCTCTGGTGGTCAGTTTCTCGGGACTTTGGAGGGGCATTACAGGAGAACCATTTGGAGCTGGGGAAGGGAAGTTAAGGTAAGGATTTTACTACACTCACAAGTGGGACAGTTAGAGTAGTAGTGGGTTAAATTATTGTTTGAGGGTGGACATTGCCCTTTAAAAGGTTAAAAAATTTAATAAAAAATTGTTGATCACGTGCATATTTTTGTACTTTAATAGTAATGGTGTTGTTTCATCCTTAGGGTCTTCACCATGGGAAACTCGAAAATCAAAAGTGTTGCATGAGGGGTTAAGGGTAAGACTACGGGAAAACAATTTAAAGGGATGGCCAACCCGCAAATAGTAGATTTTATATCCTGAAAGAGAAGACACCCAAACCCAATATAGGGCTAGACCCCTGGTCAAACAATATGGGAATTCCACAATACGTACGGACACTGATTGTACTACAATCATTTTTTCCATCGGCTAGTTAAAAACAATTTGACGCCCATTCCAATTAGATTGTGCTGTTTATGGCCACTATAAACCATTATATTGACATTTCCCAGAACCTGCACATGATCCCAATTATTCTCCAATGTTATCTATCCAAATGGAAATTCCTATAATCCATTAATTTTATCTTTCTGTAGAACCTCCAGGGTTGTTGTCCCTAATAAAAGAACTAAGTCAAGTATATCCGAAATATATAAAAGCCTTTCAGATTTACAGTCAGCATGTTACCTAAAAGCCATTTAAGTGACTATGTAATGATCAAATCCACAAAGGAAGACCGGATTAGACATGGTGCCATGAAGACGCGCAGTTGTTACAATGCCACAAGAACCACTCTGCAGGCGCTGGCCAAATATAAGGCTTCGGGAACAAAGGCTTAGTGAACCTCTACGCGATAATGGAAGGAGATTGATACTGCACTGGAGCGACACCAGGACTAATCAGGGAAGTCACCTCTCTTAGAAATTATAGTTTACAGAAAGTAGAAATATTGGTCTTAAAGGACAACGATAGTGTCAAACCAACCTTTCTCTGGGGGATCTTTCTAATCTTTCCATTGGTAGGCCCCAGGCCAAAAAAAAGGGGAAGTGAAAAACAACACTGTAGTTGTCCTTTAAATGTATTTGTAACAAAAAGGGTTCTTTGGGGATTACAAGTAAAAAAACCTAAAGATAAGGACATTGTTGAACCCTACTAATGACCAGTTTCTCGCTTCATTTATTTATTTGTACAGATCAAGAAGCACCTGGAGTTCCATGAAGGCCAACAAAGTACCAGAAAACGTAGAGAATGACCAAGAAGATGAAAACCAACGCTATTGGTGCTATCAGCGCACTGGGTCTGTGTGTATCACAATTACAGAGAACTTGGGCATGGCAAAATCACTTTATGTCACAGTCCTGGAGAATGTTGTATCAGCTACTATAAAGGCAGAATATAATAGTGATGGAAAGTTTGGTCATCTTGTCAATCGGGCAAGATTTGGGAGTCAGAATGAAAATTGATGGAGAACCAAGTGTAAGGGACACAATGTTGTAAAATCGGTGTTCCATGAATCCTTCATTTCTTCTATGAACTTAAATTCATTTTTCTTATTCTTTCAGTCCCGTTCCAATCAATGGAAGAGTTTAACCTTCTCTCATTTCTGGGCAGAGGCACATTTGGTAAAGTAAGTAACACGTTGTTCTGCGAAAGACACTAAGACATTCAATTAGACATTCAGGCAAACGAACCTTATCTACTTTCTTATTGCTGATGGTTTGTACGAGCCGGAACACAAAATCACCATAATTTGCCATGAAAAATGGCTTTCTTTTTAAAAGGAATTTATTTATTTACTTTGAACTATTTTCACCCCCAAAATAACATACTATTTACCCTTTCTTTAAGGAACAATATGCTAGAACCTTCTAGTGTTTAATCTTTGGAGCCCTGTAAACCTTTTTTTTTGTGGTTTGTGTCTTACCTATACAGGGCTTCATTTAAATAGTCATTTTCTTTTCTGATATTATTAATTCTAGGGTTAACTGGAACAGAAAATAGGCAAAGATTGCCGGACACACTTCGTATCCCGTTATATGCCACGTTTCAGAACGAAGACCACTATGCTGCAATGGAGTACGTCACAGGGGGAGATCTAAAATTCTTCTTAAAAAGGCTGGAAAGAGGTAAGGGGGAAACCTGGGCTTTGTAGAATATTTAGATATTTGTTTACTATTCCATAGGGTACTAGCGAATTACTGGACCAAAGATGTTCAGTAATATATTTGTAGAATTGCCAAACAGCAAATATCGGCAAATAATTCGGTAAATAGTTTAGACTGACACGTTATGTATAAGTCATTGGGCAGTGACATCACTGTCATCAGGCCTCAATAGACTGATGGCTTGCAACAGAAATCAGCATCAGAAAATGGGTTGCTTGCATTGCCGCACTTTCACCGGTCGCGGCCAAAGACGGTTCCATGGCCAGTGAAGTATACCAACCAAGGTTTGGTATATTGTTCGACATTCAGTTAACATTGTATATCCGTCTATCAAAGTATCGGTTGGTTTAAGATCGTAATTACGATTGTAATAGTGTATGGGCACCTTAAGTCTCTGTACCATTTGACTTTCTTTTTGTCTCTGGAAATACCATTGGCTTTGAAAACAGATAAACAGTCTTTGTATTTCATCAGCACTGGCATCAGCTTAGGGGGGGGAAGAGGCAGTGATTTCACTGTCTACATCTCCCAGCAAAGTTGTTTAGATTCTAACGCTCTGCATAGCTTTATGCTATCGGCTAACATAGACGCATCACTTTCAATGCCCACTTCCAAGGAATTTAAAAGTTACAGGGGAATTCTCCTGTGATGAAACAAAAGAGAAGCTATGTGAAAGTGATATATTTTACTAGCTACCTGATGATAACCATAGCAAGCTTTCATGGCAGATTGTAATTTATAAAGAGATGAAATAGAAGCCGACTTGTTCTAGAATTACCGCCATAGAATCCTTTAGCTGATCCATCAAATTCTCATTTACTTTGTTATAAAAAAAACCTGTTTTTAAAAAAGTATTTCTTATTAAAATGGTTCTGCTCATTTTAGGTTTAGAATTAGTAGGCTGTGATTGTGTTAAGGTGCCCATACACTACTTAAGACATTAGACAGATGTCCAATCATCTATTCTATAAAAGTAAGCTTATTTCTCACTGCATGGAAAATTGATTCAGCATTAAAGGGCAACTGTGGTCTCCAAACAAGTTAGGATTAAATGAAAGCCTGCAGTATTTTCTTTATAATGAGCCGACAATCACATCTCTAGCTTCACCCTGTGAGAAATTATATAGAGGTGAATGTTCAAAATTCCTGCTTCCAGTAGGCTGAGTGACATCACCTTACCTCTGCTAGCCCCTCTGCCCCAGGGGAGAAGCATGCTCAGTAAAGACTTAATGCTGGGGAAAACATGAACTACCTGGGGGGGGGGGAAATAACAGTTGAGAAGGGGAGCCTATTAATGCAGACAGGGTGGTCACATGACTTCAAGCTGGTCACATGGCTGAAAACAGGCAGAGTTTATGCAGGAAGTAATATTGCTGAATCTTTCTAGCAATAACTTCTCACAAATTTTATCTAGAGATGTGATTTAGGCTTTATTTTGAAGGTGTGATGGAAGGCTTTTCATATAATCCTTACTAGTTTGGAAGAATTGGAGACCACAGTTACCCTTTAAGATCAGGAAAAGGAATACTTTATATACTTGGAACTCAGTATAAACTGATTGAATCAAGTATAAGCCGATGGTAGAAATTATGACCACTACTGCCTTCTGATTCTGTTTTGTTTTGAGGCGTTAGTTGCCCTTTCAGTGGACAGCAGAATTCCCATAAAGTAGTCCTATACAGTAATAGCCAAATCCAGTGTGGCTATTACTGTATGGGACTACTGTATGGGAATTCTTCTGTCCATTTAATGGGCAACTAAAGCCTCAAAATAATACAGAACCAGAAGGCAATCTTTTCAACAATAGATACCATCCTCCTGATTCTGTATTGTTTTGAGGCATAAATTGCCCTTTAAATGGACAGTAATCTCATACAGTAACCCTCAATTCCTTGGCACCTCAGATGTTTGGAAACTACAACTCCCACCATGCTTTAGTTGCTGAGAGTTGTAGTTCCCATACATCTGCAGTGGCAAGCACCCTCAGCCTTGGAGGAGAGGTAAGTTTTACCTTGCTTGGGCACTCTTCAATCCAGCAATCCGGTTGCCGCTCGCTACAATGTCGTCAGCCGGCAGATCAGTGGATGCGCCAACTGGAATGCTAGGTTGAAGTTAGTGATTGACCCGAGTATAAGCAGAGGTTCACTTTTTAGGATATTTTTAAAGCCTGAAAACCTCGGCTTATACTCGAGTATATATACGTTAAGCATTATCTGTTTCTCTGTGCTCTTTCTGTGCAGATAACACTCAATCCTGCAGTAAGCTGCTGTCTGTGTTACCTAAGTCCCAATGGAGCACTGTAACTAAAGAAATCAAGCCCCCCCACACACACACACACCTTCAAATTCCTACAGCTAAAAGAAAATCTTACTTGATTCAAGCAGTGATTACAGCTCCTAGTGCTTACCTGCCTATTGCAAATCAGTTTTACTTTACATTCACTATAGCACAAAATCACTGGGTGAATGTTCTTGGCTGTAGGGGAGCACAGATCATCTCCACTGCACATGCTCCACACTCTAGCTGTGCCTCAGTTTTGGGAGGGGGTAGATACATAGAGAGGAGAAATCCATAGTAACTAGGAGTGAGCTGAACAGGACATGAGGAGATCTAGTAACAGGGAGCACTGAGAGCAAAAAGGGATCAAGTTCCTGATAGCACTAAAAATATAGAAAAGGATAAAGGCATGTAATTTTTTTCAGTTTAGTGACCCTTTAACATTCTAAACTTTTAAGCCAAAACTCAATTGTAAAATGAATGGCTATAGAATTCTAGTGGGTGGTGGCCTGCTGTTACAAGTAGCTGTGAGAAACATGTGACTTAATGGGCGGTGTCTATAATACGGGAAATAAGGAACATTGCTTATGTTAAGGTAATAAAGTAAGTTGTATAACAGCCACACCAAAATGAGTAGTCAGACACAAAATGCTCTTTATTCTAAATCAATGTTGTTTGGAGACTATAGGTGCAGCAAACCAATTTTGATATGGTTCTAATTCTTTTGGTCCTTTAGGGTCTTTACAAGTGACAGAGCAAATATTTTTTCCAAAAATAAAATTTCCAATTACAACATTCAAAAGATTATGGTGACACCCTATGGTGGAAGACTTTGTTACACCCTTCCACATGGAAATTTTCTTTACATTCATTTGAAAGATAAAGAGAGGATCCGGCATAAGAAGAGATGGTCTCAGGTAAATGAACTATTTAGATCATTCAGTATGGTGGATGCAATTACCAATCACAGAAACCTTTGGGGGAATTCACAGAGGAGCACTGCAGCTCTTTTCTATCCTTAACGTCGCGCTAAACGATTTATGATTGGTTAGCTCACGTTTTATAGCCGGCGTTAAATACTTTCGTGTGGGTGAGATTCACCCAAAGCCGTGCAGCCTCTGGTAAATCCCGTACAGGAGATTTGCCCAGAGCATTTGGGGCTGTGGTTGAATCTCTCTGCTTGTGTCACTGCCCCATTGCTACTGAATCTAGGGCTGGAATCTTGGACTTTTCGATATTTATAAGGCAGCGATAACCAGTAGGGAAAGGTCATTACCGCTACTTTTCGATTTTCGTCATACATCGCTGCTGTAACTGCTCAAACATATTTATAAAATGGTGAAAAGTGTACTTTTGCGTTAAGTTCAGCCGTTCCAATTCGCCAAGTCTGAGGTGGCGAAAACGAATAAGTGGACATTTATTTAGCCTATGGGTCCATGGAGGTGTCAGTACATTGTGGAGTGTTTCTCAATACTAATAAGTACTCAGGAGGGTGTTAGACTATATTCCAGAATTTACTGTAATACGATCTGAGATTTCGCTTTTTTAAGGTTAATTTTTAGCTTTTTAAAGATCTTTTTTTTTTGGTAAGGTTCCGATTTTATTTATTTACCAATAAAATCAAATGGGGGACTGAGGGACATATTTATAAAGGGCATTATTTTATTATTATTTTATTTTTTCCCCACCAGCCTTTCTCACAATGTTTTAAACTTTCAACTTTTCCTTTCATCAAAGTTATTAAAAAGGCGAATTTTCATCAAAAGCGAAGATTATGTAGCAAAAAGTAGCACTAATAATGCTGAAAACGCTCAGTACATATAATGGTAAATAGGTAATACTCCCTGATGGATTTTCAATGCAGTATTAAATTGGTTAATACAAACTGAACACCTATCTTCGTTATTTAAAAATAGCCTAACATGTGGTGTTTTTTTCAGCCAAAGATATAATAAATAGTATAAAACTCAAAAGGTGATTTTATTCTATTTCATTAATAGGATGATAAATAGTGTAAAACTCAAAAGGCGAATTCTCTCTATTTCATTAATAGGACACATTTTTTAGTATTGCTTATTTTCAGCAAACTGCAGCTAATTATCAAACCAGTTACATTAATACGGGAACATACCATAGTGCTGTGTAAGAAATAGTCATGTTAATGGAACATTCAAGTAAGTAATGATGTTTGGCGAAAATTCTGGTAAAACTGCAAAAAAAAAAACAACAAAAGAGAGAAAAGGGGCAAAAAGGCAAAAATTCACCTATTTACAAATAGCTTTAAATAAAAAATGTCAAAAATAGCTCTGAAATTACACTAGAGAGCAATCTCTCTTTTCGCAGTGATACCAGTGATCACAATGAATAAGGCAAAAACTATCGCAATACTTTAAAAAAAATACTTTAAAAAATACATTATAAAATGCATTATTTAAAAATATTTAAAGGATAACTGTATTGCCTCAATGCTTTTTGTTTTTTAAAAAACTGCTTTCAATAGAGTAATGGTATGCAGCCCTCCCCATGTTTTTTTTTTCCTGATATCAAGCTTCTCTCTGCCTTCAATTAGCCACACTGTGAAGAGGGAGTAACAATTCTGTCTGCCTGTAACTGTCACTCAAAGCTAGCATGTGAGAAAACACTCCACCCATCGTTGATCAGCTTGATTATGTAGGCTGTATCCTAGCAACCGAACAGTTCAAGTTTGCTTGACTGGCAGAGGAGGAGGAGAGAGGTTGTAACAGACATTCCCACCAGCCAATGACAAGTGATATGTTAATCATGGCCCTGGGCCATCTAGGAGGCGGGCTTTTAGCACTCATCTTTGCTGTGTTATATCTAAGGGAAGGCAGCACGGTTGTAAATGAGAGTAAGCGATTTCAGCTGCTGGGACTGTGGACATGTAATGGGGGAGATGTTGGTTTTTTGGGTATTGATGTCCTTTAAAGCGCAAGCAGGTAAGGCAGGAAATAATGTAACCCTTTCTGTTTTAAACTGTTATCGGTTCTCTGGAAAGTATTGTTACATAAGAGAGTATGAGACAGTATTGATTTTTATTAATATATATATTTGCAGATAATGTATTTGTACTATTTGTTGGGGTGGAAACTACATCATAAACATGCAACTTTAACTAAGACAACCACAAACTACACTGAAAGGGAAAACATGGAAAAAACGTATCAGGTAAAAAGTATAGCTAATGCATGCATACAGTATGTATGAAGTATTCCTAATACAATACATGTAATTTATTTTTATCATTATTGCTAATAATGATAATGTATCTATAGATTTAAAGGGGACCTAAAGCCACCAGAAAGCACTGTTCCAATAGACAGGTCATATTCACAAAGATACAACAAGCTGTGTCTCACCTCTCCCTTTGCTGTGGCTGTTGTATGGTTTTTGCTAGCCTGCAACAGCTAGAGCCAGCATGGTATTGTCTTGTATAAAGAGAGGTATGGATTCAAGGGAGAAAAATGTTATTCTCTTTCTTTACAAAGCACTGGTAATGTCTTATTTGGAATATGCAGCGCAATTTTGGAATCCTGTGTACAAAAAGGACATCTTTGAAATGGAAAGGGTTCAGAGAAGGGCAAATACAATGAGGGAATGGGGGAGCTTAAATATTGCATAAGTTACATTTATGTACACTAGAGAAATAGTGCTTGCGTGGGGATATGATTACTGTTTATAAATACATTAACGGGCCATATAATAAACTATCTGGGGCATTGCTCACCAATAGAACATGTCAGAGGACACGCGGACATCCTTTAAGTCTTGAGAACAGGTTCATTAGATAATTATAAAAAGGAAGCTGGATGAGTTTCTGAAACAAGGAATGTTGCAGGTTACTAGTATTGATTTATAAAGTAGAGTTGATCCAGGGATATTTCTGATCGCCACTTGGAGTCAGGAAGGAATTTTGCCTTCCTATGAATCAACAGTTAGGCAGGAATTGTGGGTATTGCTGAGTAGGTTGGACAGGATGGACCTTAGTCTTTATTTAACCTCAAATACTATACTAGGGGTCAGGTTTATATAATCTGCCTCTTTGTTTTGGTTGCAGTACACATTACATGCACTCTAGTGCAAAGCAGATCAAATCAAGGAAGCTGCAGCCTTGCGTCATAGAAGCTGACAGCTTAAAGAGACAGTTCAGTGGAAATCAATATTTGTTAAATTGTTAGTTTGTGTAATGCATACTTAGTTATTTCCATTTTGAAAAATCAGTTGATTTCATATGCTTTACTGTTCCCTGCTGTTGACATTAGTGAGCTGACATTTCAGGTTCTAACGATCCTTCTCCTTCCCAGGATGTACCACATCCTTGGAATGTTCATAACAGTAATTTCTACAGATTGACTGTTGGATGGGTCAAACATGCTCAGATCTCTACTGAGCAACTGAATCAACCCAGGCGCTGGGTCAAGGGCAATATTATAACGGTCTCTACTAGGGGTCCTGCAAACAGGAAGTCAGTATTTCGGATGCATTTATTTATACACAGACAAAATGCTAAATTGGCAGGTTAAGATCATTGGGATGGAAAAATACTGCTCTTTTTTCTGAAAAGCATATGTATTTGCACTGAACTTCCCCTTTAAAGTTAATAAGTCCAAATAAAATTTCATTAAGTCCTTGTGATCCCCTACATGACATAATTAATATTTCAGTAATATTTAAGATTTATTCCTTTTAAAAAAATAATTATTTCCATTCTACTCAATTTGCTAGATAAATAATACACAAGGTGGCAGTATTTATATATATTGTTTTTTGGTTTTTTTTCTTTTAATACTTTCAAAACCTGCCATAGCAATTGGAATACTTGCAGGATGATGTAATAAAAGTTCTTATTGTTAAAAATGGTGCTATTTTTCCCAGATGTTATTTACCACTTGAAAGCACCATTTTTAATGATAAGAAATTTTATTACATCATCTTGTTGATGTTTAAGTTGGAAGAAGTGGCTACTACTAATATTAGTCTCATACCTTAAACCCTTCTCTTCATACTTAGTGTTGTCCCTTTTATGTTCACTTTTTTTATGTATTTCTTTCCAAAGTCCACCACAAATATATTTGCATAGGTAAAGGCGAAATGTGTGTTAATACTTGTACCTTAGGTTTGATAGTAAGTATGCATGTGAAAGTTCTCATTTATCCAGGTCATGGTATATCGGTTGTATTCAGTTAAATCAACTGAACTTAAAAGACAAGTCCAGCCCCAAAATGAAAACTTACATACAAGTAAATCACCCCCCAAAACCCTAAACGGTATAGTTTGAAATATGAAATATGTAAGTCTAACCTGAAATCCTGCAGAATGTCCTGTTGCCCCTGTTTCTGCTTCCTGGTTCTTCCAGTTAGTAACTGTCAGTTATGGATTTGACAGTTGATATCACAGCCAATGACTGAATGTTAATCCCCTGTCTGCCTTTTCTGAGCATGCCCAGGCTCAGTACAGGCTCAGCACAGGTTTCTTAATTGTTCAGTTACCATAAGGCATCCAGAAGTATAGCAGGCATTTAGTAATGAATTGATAGGACAAAGTATGGTATATCAACATATTATAAAGAGGCCATTCTTTCTAAAAGATGTTATTATGAGGGTGGAGTTGCCCTTTAAAGTTTAGTTCTAGAAGATGTTTTGCTAGTCATCAGACTGGCTTTCTCAATTCAGAATGACTTGTACAAGAATATGTTGGCAATAAATACCCTGGAAAGTCCAAATTAGTATATGACAGCCATGTGTTAGGGACCTTCTGAATGCAAGGTGTGATTGCATTGAGGCTGAGAAATTTATCGAAACTGCCCTGGGTAAGGTGTGAAAACAGCATTGTACATGGCAGACATTTGATGTCAAACCCCCCCCATCTTTATTCAGGCTTGATTTCTTTATTTTCACATAAATGGCCTCCTTGACACCTCTCTTGAACCAGTCCTGTTCCTTTGCAAAGATGTTGAAAATACAATCTTCAAAGGTATGTTGTTTTTTCTGAAGATGCAGGTACACGGCTGAATTCTGACCTGAGGAATTGGCTCTTCTGTGCTGGGCCATACGTTGGTGCAGTTGCTGTTTGGTCTCCCCCACATACAAACCAGAGCACTCTTCACTGCACTGCATTGTAAATATGTTGCTTTTCTTGTATTTCGGTACTGCTATGCGTTGTGTCGCATTTGCGCATTCGTTTTTGTAATTTAATATTATAAAAACGCATGAGTTTTTTAAAAAAGCAGTGCACGCAAAACGCATTTTAATATAAAAGCAGTAATCGGTGTCTTACCTCTCACTTTGATATGGTTTTTGGGAAATTTATCTTTCTTACATGGGGTTTGTGTTTTATTTCCCAGTATTTCAGTATCACACAGTGTGGTCACTTTTGTTCTTTACACATGCTCAATCCTAAGATACTGCAGGAACTTACAGTTGGTCACTCCCACTAGTAGCCTCTAGCCAATACTTTTACAGGACAGATTAGGCAAGTGAGCATGTGACTGAGATCAGGGATGTGGCCAGTCACTGTACATACACAGTTATTTCAACCAGTTCTTCAGGGAATTACATTTACTGTAGTGGGATTTTACACTTTCTTCGTGTTTTTAGAGCAGATATTTTCAGATTGTGGAGTGTAAAAATGTGGGTTTAATTATCCTTTAAAGCTTCATTAACTGTACCAAGGGTTAATGTGGCTTTAACACACTATTAACAGTGGATGCGGGGGTACACAAAAACTTTGTCGCCAGTTGAAATCTTTAATGCCAGCAGATAGCTGGTGTTAGGTAGATTTGGAATGGGTAAACCTCATTTCCAATGCACAGAGAGACGTTATCAGCCCAGTACATAATGTGGGCAATAGGGAGCGATAGCGCCTCTCAGTACATAGCCCTATATCTTTTTTATTCAGATTGCAATGCTCAGTCCCAGCCCTAGACAAATTAAGTGATTTAACTTCATTTAATATAACATTATAAAACACTCCTAAAGAATTATTCTTAACATTGGGTGTGTAGCAAGGTTTTTTTTCTTTAACAGTGGATTCACCACCCCATTCTGGGGTTTTGAAAAGCACATTTTAAATGTCAAACCACCACAAATCAGGGTTCCTTTGTGTCTGGGTACAAATCCCAGTCCCTTCTTAAGTAATACAGTTTGTATATTATTATTATTATATTATTATTATTATATATTATATTTTTTGGGGATATATCTACTACAAGTGTGTGCCCTTTTGTCTATATCTGTGTCTGCCTTCCTCCTGTCCTACCTCTCCCTGACACAGAACAGGGATTTAAGTGCAGTTTGTGTGTAAACATATAAATATGCTGCTATATGTTTCTGTCACTAACAATTATATATTTCTTTGATTTTCACAGAAAAAAGTCATTTTGCAGTTTATTAGATAGCATGGATGTAAGAAACATAATATTAACAATTCAGTAAAAAAATGCACATAAAAAACCAAGCTCTAGAACATTATGCCAATAAATAGAGCTACAATATAGACATTTGTACTTGTAGAAACTTTATTGTTTGCTATTAACATAATGGAAATAAAAGTCTGGAGATTTGAACCCATGACCTCATGGACTGCCTCGTGGTAAGCCACCACTGTTTATGCAAAGAATAAAGGTATATTCAGAGGCTTTATCTTTTGGTAGGAACAGAATAAAAAAAGTCTGTAAAATCAGATGACTTTTGTATTTCCCCAGGAAGGTTGTGTATAATTCACTCTGGCTGGTAAATAAATTGCAGGGTGACTAGCAGATTTCGAAGCATTATAAGGGACTTCCATGTTGAGGTGGAGACATCTGTATAAAAAATACTCTGTCCATATAGACAGTGAATACTGGTGTCAGGAGGTGTGGCAAATAAGTACTCATGCTCATATTTTTTCTGGCAATAACATGGAAGCCTTCTTAGTTATGGCAGATGCAGGAGGTATGGGGGAACAACATACAAACTAAACAATATATGGTATGATTATGCTTACATAGTATATACTAGGTAAAATGTCCACATCTCACTGTTTAATGAGTTAAACTTTGTTGACTATTTGTGAATATGAATTTTGTTTCTTTGTTTTTTAACATGCTTTTTTTATAGAAGGAGAAGCACAATACCTACATTTTAGCTCTCGATGGAGACACTGATTTTCAGCCATCATCCTTAATGCTCCTTGTGGGTCGTCTTAGAAGGTACCCTGGTGTTGGTGCTGCTTGTGGAAGAATACACCCTACTGGAACGGGTATAAAGTTGTATTCAGAACATGTTAGCCTTTCATTTGTTTGTTTTTATGACTTATGATCATGACACAAAAAAATGCTAACTCTATATTTCAGAAAAGTTATCTTGATAAGACTAGGCTTTCTAATGGACTGATCCCTAATCACTATGGTTTCTTTTTTCTTTGAAACTTTACATTTGGTAAAAGATCTTAAAAGGCTTTGTGAAGGTTCTCATTCATTCAGGTCATGGTATACCTGTGGCAATCAGTTACCGTATATACTCGAGTATAAGTCGAATTTTTCAGGCTTTAAAATGACCCTGAAAACCTAACCTCGACTTATACTCGGGTCAAGTCCTAATTTAGATCCAAATTCTGCAATTGCCGATAGTAACCAGTAGGAGGTGCTGTGTTAACCTGCATAGAAAGTTACAGGAGCTGATCTGCCTTTACACTTACTGCTTCCTGTAGTCTGGCTGCTGGACTCACTCAGCACTGTAACTGCTCATCTGGATGCTGTAAATCTGATGGGTCTCCTCAGTTTGAGGCAAAAAAACAGCTACTAGTACAGTGCAAATGACAGCTTGAAACTACAACTCTAAGGTGACATTTTTAACTATTGGGGTCAGAGAGTCCTTTACTATATGGGGTCAGAGGGCCCTTTACTATATGGGGTTCAGGAGAATTGTAAATGATGGTAAGCTTAATTTAAAAGTTTACTGAACCTTGCCACTCCACATGTTTAGAAACTGAAACTCCCAGCAACAAAGCATGCTGGGAGTTGTAGTTTCCAAACATCTGGAGTGCCAAGGAATTGGGAGTTACTGGTACTGGATTTGGCTATTACAGCATGGGATTAATGTAAGGGAATTCTGCTGCCATTTACAGAGCAACTAAAGCCTAAAAACAACACAGAATCAGAAGGCAATAATGGTGATAATTTCTACCCTCGACTTATACTCGAGTCAATCCGTTTTTACAAATTTTTCAGGTAAAAATAGGTACATCGACTTATACTCGGATCGACTTATACTCGAGTATATACGGTAGATCAACTGGAGTTTAGAACTTTAGGCTGCCCAAGGTAAGGCATCAAATCAACTAAACTTCTAATCCAGAATCCTATTGGATACCACAGATATCTTAAAAGGCATTTTCTTCTTATCAAAAGTTGTTCCCTCTTTATCAGGGTGGCATTCATTCAAGCAACCTGTGTGTTACCATAGGAATTTCAGCCACACAATTTTACTTTCAGTTAGATTTCAGCTCCAATTTTTTGTTACATTTTCCAATGTCCCTGGAAAGTTTATGAAGAAACAAGATTTAAATATGTCTTTTATTTATTAGCAAAGTTCAAATAGATATTTTTTTTTTTTTTCTTTAAATGGATGTTGATTTCTTTAGGTCCCATGGTCTGGTACCAGAAGTTTGAATATGCTGTTGGTCACTGGCTGCAGAAATCCTCAGAACATGTCTTTGGTTGTGTTCTGTGCAGTCCTGGGTGCTTTAGTTTGTACAGAGCATATGCACTAATGGATGACAATGTGCTGAAAAAGTACACAACAAAATCCACAGAAGCTGCTCAGTATATTCAATATGATCAAGGCAAGTTTTTCATTTGAAACAAAAATTACAGTTTATATAAGGGTTAAAAAATCACTCACCCTACTATTTTCAGAGCGTAGCAAAAATGTTGCTGGGTTTAGTGCAGTAGAAGGAAGTTATGTATATTTTGGCATAGTAAACTTTACAAATACAAAACCACGTGTTATTTATTTGTATACATGTATGTTGTGTGCATGTTTAAACTCTAGCACTGGTGTAATATATATCAAAGATGTGGCCTTGCACAGATTATTTTTTTTTAGACATTTTGGAAAGGAGGCATTTAGAAAATCAGTAGATGGCAAAGACCTTCAGTAAATGTAACGTTTTAACTCAACTATATTGCCTTAGTCTACTGTTCTTTTGAGGCATTTCTTAATGCCTCATTTAATTTATTTCAAACAGAAGCAGGATGTCTAAAAATTATTATTATTCCAAGGCCACATCTCAGATATAAATTACACCAGTGCTTTAGTTTAAAAAATATATTTAAATACATGTATACAAAGAAATATCACGTGGTTTTGTATTTGTAGAGTTTATTATGCCAAAATATACATAACTCCATTCTACTGAGAATTTTTTTTTTAACCAACATGAATATTGAAAACATTGTTGTGTTTTGTTCAAAGGAGAGGATCGATGGCTTTCCACATTACTCCTTCAGGCAGGCTGGCGTGTGGAATATAATGCTGCCTCAGATGCTTACACTAATGCGCCACAGGAGTTTGAGGAATTCTACAATCAACGTAGAAGGTGGGGACCCTCCACTATGGCAAATATTTTAGACCTATTGCACACTGGAATGGAAACAGCAAAGAAAAATCCCTCCCTGTCACTTCCATACATCATCTATCAGACTGTCAGTATGGGGGCTTCAATTTTAAGCCCTGCAACTGTGTGTTTAATGATTGCAGGTAATTTTTGTTTTTACCTTTCGTTTTCTCCAATACTTGCACCGTGTAAATATTCTCAGTCTGCCACCTGTGCCCATTGGACTGAGAAGAATTTGGACACATATGTAGGTGCACATGCACATTTCGCTCACAATGCACAAATAAATGCTCATACGTGACTCGGTAATCTAACAATAAGATTTTTGTAAATTAGTAAACTGCATATAGATTAAAAAAAAGAGAAAGAGACCAAGTTACAGCTCAGTCTAGGTCTCTATCTTACCTTAATACAAACAAAAGAAATTTTGTTTACTCCAGTTTGATCCATAAATCAAAAGTAGGATCGTCAGCCACCTGGATTAAGACTCTTTGAGCAGCAATTTCCAATTTAACCAGAATTTGAAAGATGTGCATCAATTTCAGATTGATGGTCAATTGGTTCACTTTAAAGGGACACTATACTGAAAAAAATACCTTGCCTCATCTTAATCTATAATTGAATACATGTAAGTAGCACTTACTCTGATTTGCGTGTGTTGCTGCATGCCTTCAATCCAGCACACATTTTGTTTAGGAGCAGTATCCCCCCTCCCTCTTTTAACCACTCCCACTTCTATCCGGCCTGACTTTTTTCCCACAAACCAACAGTCAAGCCTGCACACAGCATAGAGCATTCCAACTGTCACCATTTCAGCTACAGCAAAACTACTCACAGAAGAATAGTTTTTGAGAGCAAGGAACTTGATTGACAGCTAAAATATAAGAAGTTTTAGATTAGATATCTAAAGAAATACAGATCAACAAAAAAATTATACAGTGGCGGTTGGGAAGAATTATAGTCAATTTAAAATAACCTATTTTTCAGCATAGATGCCCTTTAATGTGGCTGAACTGAATAACTAGTTAACAAAGAGTGTGTCTGTTTCAGGTATAATTGATCTAATAATAACATGGTTCATTTTTGTTGTTTTGTGTGTTCTATTTTATTATGTTAACATACAAAGAGTAACACAACTTTTTTGTATATGTGGCCTATAACAAATACATGTTCAGAGAAATGAACTGATTACATAATGTTTTCTAAACACGCTTGTGAAGGTTTTTTCTAAACACCTTATACTAATTTATGCATTGCACTTCTCCTAGGGTCATTCTCTTTTGTCTTTAACTTGGATGGCAATTTAAGTATATTTTTAGCAATTTTACCCCCTACCCTGTATATTGGTGTCTGTTTTGTGACCAAGCCCAGCACCCAAATAACAGTGGCTGCATTTCTCAGTGTTGGGTACGCCTTCCTAATGACAGCTGCAATACTGAGCATTATAGGTAAATATTCTCTATGTTTAATTTTTTGCTTTCTTTAAAAATAAGTATTTTCACATAAGCTGATTTTGTCATATATATATCTATATTTAATACTATTATACCAAAGGCTCTGCCTTAGAATCATGCAGGTTGACCACCATCATCATAAAACATAAAGAGACAGTTGCAGTAAATTTTAACACTGTTAAGAAAGAAGGAGACATACTCAAATATATATAGGGAGATTTAATAAAAGTTAAATTGTTAAAAATGGTGCTAATTTTGCCCCAACCAATCAGATGTTAGCTTTTAAATGTTAAATAAAATCTGATTGGTTGGGGCAAAATTAGCACCATTTTTAATGATAAGAACTTTTATTGAATCTCTCTGATAGCCTTTGGAAATTTCATGCAGACCACAATTTAAAAATTATAGTGTATTTTACAAAATGTACATTTTGTACTTTAGACCATCTTGAACATTATTTAGTTTTGTGTTTAGAGATTTGCAAAAGTGTTATTGCAACGCATTATGATAGCTGAATTTTGTTGGGATGTTACTTACATACGTGTTCTTGCAATTTGAATCCAATATATCCAAATTCTTCAGCCTGTGTCAGTTTTCTCAAGTTTGCCATTTTCTATACACCCATGCCTCCTTCTTTCTATATTTCAGTATTGTGGTCTTCATTTAATTTGAATACTCTCCTTTTGTAAAATTTCTTCCACGGTTTTAGCCCCTAATGCAAGTTAATAGAAATTTCAAAAAGCCTAATCCAGAAAAAGATGGACATCTTGCTAATGCTTGTAAAGCATCCAGGTCATATCTGTTGTATTCTGTTAGATCAATTAGACTTGAAGTTTAGTTCTTGAAGATGTTTTGCTATTCATCCGACTGGCTTTCTCAATTCAGAATGACTTGTACATGAATCTGTTGACAATAAATACCCTGGAATGTCCCAATCAGCATATAACAGAAAGGTGTTAGGGACCTTCTGAATGCAATGTGTTAATTGCATGGTAGCTGAGACTATTCAGGCTTGGTTTCTTTATTTTGACATAAATGGCCTTCTTGAACACCTCTCTTGAACCAATCCTTTTCCTTTGATAAGATGTTGACATTACAATTTTTAAAGGGTATCTCCACTGATAAAAGTCACCTGGGTTGTAAGGATAGATATGTGTATGGTGGATATGTACCTGCAGTATCCTGTGTCTTTGAGCAGTAGTTTAGAAGAAATCCAATGAGTTTCTCCCCCTGAACGCTGTGGATGGTGCAGGTCCACCCACTTTCAGTGACAGCCTGCTTGGGAAATGTCCGACTCGCGTTTTCCTTTAGTGCATGCATAGAATGTGAGAGGATCCGTCGGAACTGCTTCTGCTGACTGGTTGGTCGATTCTACACACACACACACACACTTGAAGCTACTGAGCTCACTGATTAATGGAGATTAATTAGGTACTATATTTTTCTTTCTTCCACCCCCTCCCATACCAGATTGCCTCATATTCCCAGCATCCCCTATGAAATCAGTCTTAGATCACTTTTTTAACCACCCCTCTCAGAGTTAGACACAAAAAAATCTTTATTAAAAACAACACAAGTTCCCCCTGCCTTTGATACAGTAGTGTGGGAAGAGGGTTTTAACTTTTCCTCCCCTGTCTATCTCTGCATGATCAGCTGTAAAAATTAACTTAGAGAGTCAGGGAGGAAAGGATTTCTTACTGCAGCCAAGTGGGTGTGTCTGCTACCATGATGATGCACATTGAGTGACAGCACTCCCAGCACAGGGGAAGACACACCCCCAGGAACCTGCACAACTTTCCCATGCTGCTGCAATCAAACAAAGGGGAATTCTGGGGGACAAAATGTAGGGGGAGGGTTGGGGAATGGTATACTTTAAAATAAACCAAAATAAATGCTTTTTCCTCAGTGGAGATACCCTTTAAACGTATGTTCTTTTTCCTTTAAGGGCATGTGTAACCCCAAAAGTAAAATTTGCCCCAGTGCTGCCCCCCTTGTGTAGTGTTTAAAAGTCCTTATCTTACTCCTCTTCTCCTTATGGTTCTGCTGCAATGCCTGTTTAGAGTCCCAGAATGTGAAGAGTAGAAGCTGTGTGTGTGTCATCCGGGGCCTGTTTCTTCTTTGTCCTCAATGAGGACTCTGGCATGAGCAGGGAAGCCCTCCCATCCTCTGGATCCCTTCAGGCTTTTTCCTCTTCAAGATATAAAAAAACATTTTCTGTAGTGTAGGGCACCCCAGCCCACCCCTAACTGCCATGTTTATTTTTTGAAACAAGCCCCAGAAATCGACTTGCAATCCTTCGTTCTCCTGGCTCTCTGCATATCTGGCATCTGTGTCATGATTGGCTGACTCTCAGCCAATCACAGACGTGGCTGCCAGTCCAGCCCCTATTGTTACTTTTGGGAACAGAGTAGCAGAGATCCAAGGGGAACGAAGGATGGTATGTTGATTTCTGGGCCTTTTTAAAAAAAATAAACATGGCATTGTTTGGGCTGCCCTACACTACAGAAAAAACATTTTGGGGGTGGAGATATCCTGGAGTCCTGACCCTGACCCTTCTGTGCTGGGACATGGTGCCACTGCTATTTGGTCTCCCCCACATACAAATCAGAGCACTCTTCACTGCATTGTGTATATGGTGTTGGTCTTCTTGTGTTTTGGTATTGTGTCAGTGCGTTGTTTTGCTTAAAGCAGACAGGGATACAGTGTTTATTGAAAATTATTCTTATTAAACACCAATTGTCTGCAATTTACAATGCTGTTTTGATGCCTTACCCTGGGCAATTTCGATAACACCTCTTAGCCACCATGCAATCAACATGCTGTTAAATGCTGATTGGGACATTCCAGGGTATTTATGTCCAACAGATTCTTGTCATTTTCAATTGAGAAAGTTCAATTGATCTAACTAAATACAATAGATATTTCTTGCTAAGAAAAAACTTTAAGGCAGCCCATGTTTGTAACTTAGGTGATTAGTGTAAATGCTAAGGGAAAGGATTGTAAAAATACGCCAGAGAATTATCAGAATTTCAATAAGGTTTCTATGGTTTCAAAAATTTGGCTTCTCTTAGAAAAATATACAGTAAAATATTGATGATCTATCTGTTCTACCAATGAGAAAAGATAAGTGACGCACCTCTACCCCTAAGGGAGGAAGCACTGAGCACCGGGGATTAAAATAACCAATTAAGAAAGAGAAATACAAAATCCCCCCTATAATATGTGGTCAGTCTTGCTAATAAGATACATGGGGAAAATGGGGTTGATTAAAATATAACTTTTAACAGCCTGGTTTCCTTCAACTTGGTGGGAAAAGACTCTCCACCAAATTAGTTAGCCCTTGGCTATATAAAGGCAGCCCTAGGCACTCTGTGCCCTTCTAGTCCAAACAGATAAAGTTTGCAACTCTAAGACCCTATTGCTTAATTGCCAGCTGTGGTGTAATACAGTAATATCAGAGCGTGCATGATGCTGCCACACTATTAGTAAAGTGACTGGTCAGCCGAACCCCCCAAAATTAGTAGTTTATTGAAGCGGAACCCTATGGCATAACCCCATCAGACACCACAGCTGGTCATTTAGCAATAGGATCGTAGACTAACAATTCTCTATCTGCTTGGACTAGGAGGGCACTGAGTGCCTAGGGCTATCTCTCTATAGAAAAGGGCTGGCTAATTTGGCTGAGAGGCTTCTCCCACCAAGTTGAAGGAAACCAGGCTGTTATTTCCCCTTTTTATTTCCCTGTGTTTCTGATGGCCAGCCGCGGTGCATGATTTTAATAGTGTGTGTTCAATTTTAATGTATACTGAGTAAAAGTTATATTTTAATCAACCCCGTTTTTCCACTATGTATCTCATTACCAAGACTGACCTGATTTCATAGGGGGATTCTGTATTTCTCTTTCTTGATTGATCTATCTGTTCTTCAAGCCATTAGGGATACAAAGACGAGGAATAAGTTTTAACTATATTTATTTTATAGAACTAGTTAATCATTACTAATTTTAAATTTCAGTTCATTATCCTGCTAATAAATTAAATCATTTATTTGGAATTTTTTTAGGTGACATGATTAAGAAAGGGACATTTATGACACCAACATGTTTATTCTACATTTCCATGAGTATTATATTCATTATCACGGCTTTACTTCACCCAAAAGAATTTCCACTTCTGATCTATGGACTTCTGTATATAATATGTGTTCCCAGTGGATATCTCCTGTTGACAATATACTCCCTTGTTAACATGCACATAGTGTCATGGGGAACAAGAGAGACAGCAGCACCAAAACAAGAAAAGAAAGAAGACAAAAAGGTTAAATATCAAAAGATGTATAAATGCTTTTGGTGGGATGTTGAAATAAAATTCCACGATGAGTGCAGAGTCGTTCCAGAAAAAGTGGATAACGAACCTGATGTATCTAAACTTCAGACTCCACAATGGTAATTAATGCATCTCATGGTGTGTGTATGTGTATGTATATATACACTATATACAATCAAAATCATGGAGTAGATGTGATATTAACTTATGTTAGACTTAAGGTACCGGGAGAGTTTCACCTCTCCAGCATCTTTCACATTGTTACTATGTAGTGCACTTTCTTGACTTCTTGGAGAGCATGAAATTTTCCACTTGAGTTGACCGACCCAGGTAGACTCATGAACAAAATCCACACAAAATAGAGTAGAATAGAAAATGCAGGTCATCTGCAGAAAGTTCTCTTTATTCCAGAAAAACTTCTTTTAGTTCAAGCTGAAGCTTGAGAAAGGCTAATTTGGACAAAAACATGTAGAAGTTTTTCTGAAATAAAAATAATTTTCTGCAGTTGACTGTACATACAGACCAGTCAGAGTATTAGAGAACTGCAAAATAGTGTTCAGGCCATCTCAACCACTTCCATTCATACAATCAGTTCAGGTAATTTAGGAAAAACAACCAAATATGAATGATATAGAATGAACAAATGATTGAGCATTGATTGGTAAGGTAGACATTTTTTTGTTAATCAGTGAAATATCTGATGGGGTTTTCAGTGCCTGTTAAATTGTATTAGCAAGAATGCACACTTATTATCAGAAAATAATCAAACATGGAGAATCGAAAATGAATTCCTGTGTGCAGTGCTGCAATCAATTCAACATGCTTGCATTTATCTGAATCAAATGGTATGTTATCTTTAATTGGGTTACTGAGATACAGCCTTTTAAAGTCTTTTACTAAAAGGAGTGCCTAGTATTGCAGAAGTTCATTATATTTATGTATACATTCTCAGTTCTGTCGCAGTTTTTCTGACCCCACTAGAGATGGGCGAACTCACTGAAATCTGTTCCGTTTACAGAAAAAAATCCAATAAATCCAAAATGATCTAAAATTTTAAAGCTACTATCCGATTGGTTGGGACAAAATTAGCACCATTTTTAATGATAAGAACTTATAATGAATCTCCCTGAATATCTGCATAGTCCGTCAGACTATAGTCATGTCAGATCCGTGAAATCCTGTCCGGAACTGGGTTCATGTCCATCTCTATCTCCCACCTACAAATAACTAAAGTTTGAAACTGTAACAGAATTAAGGTGGAATAAAGACAAATATTCATGTAGTCCATCCTTTTTAGCTTACCTAACAGTTGATTCAGAGGAAGGCAAAAAAAAATCTAAATTAATTTTAAAAAATATTTTTTGCAGCCAAGAAAATAAGACCAGTGTGAAAGAGAAGGAAGATCCTGGTTATGAAGAAAGTGAGTATATCAAAGTCTATAAAGTCCAAACATTTCTGTGTTCCCTTCTGAGTAAGGGTATTGACAAATTTGTCAATACCAGGCTAGGGATTGGAACATTTAAGAGCTTTAATTTATAAACATAATAGAAAATACTAATACAACAGACAAATAAATAATTAATTTACATGAACTTGGACTTACCATGACCTTGTCTCTGTCCCATGCACCTTTAAAATAAAAAACCCTACCTCCATTTTATGATATTCTGTAATATTGAAGTTTAATGAGGCCTTGTAGGATTGATTTATGCAAATTTACAAGGAATTGATTAAAAGTGTTTTTAAGTTAAAGAATCTAAATAGTTAATCTAAAAGTGATTGAATGTATTTAGTGAATGGAGAAGGTCCATGTCAGAAAACATCAGTAAGTGGGGGGGGGGATTGAGACAAGATGACATTATAAATACCTTTCTAGCTGTTTACCATGCATTTCAATATGGGTGATGAACATAAACAGGGAGATTCAATAAAAGTTCTTATAGTTAAAAATGGTACTAATTTTGCCCCAACCAATCAGATGTTAGCTTTTAAATGTTAAATAAGATCTGATTGGTTGGGGCAAAATTAGCACCATTTTTAATGATAACAACTTTTTTTGAATCTCCCTGTAAACTGTCAAAAAAAGTATAGAGAAATATGACGTTATTTTATTGCAGGACTCAGATAAAAGAAAATATGAACTTTTTATTGCAGGACTTAGAGAGTTCACTAAAATATCAGATAACGGGCATGTCCACCTTTAAAAAAAAAAAAAAACTGGTGACTGCCCACAACCCCAACTGCTTTTTTACCAGTTGATTACATGCATTTGTTAGCAGATATTTAATTATAAGTTCTCTTCCATTCTGGCAATGGCATTCACCTCCTCCCTCTGCCCAATGAGCTTTTGGATAAGCTTGAGCATGAGCAAAGGAGGCAGCGGGGGAAGCAGCAGTTGTCACAGCTTTGATTTACTGCTTGGAAAGGAGGGACAACTGACTCCACTGAATCCATCAACAATGGATGCAATAATCAAATACCTAGTTATTAATGCATCTAATAAAGTGGTGAATATATCAAAAGGGGTTGGGTGCAGGTAACTTACAAGTGACCAGTTTTTTGTTTTAATGGTGGAGATGCCCTTTAAAATGACTTCTAGAAACACAATTTCCAATATTTTTGTTGCTCCTTCTATTTGTTTATTACAGTCATGTACAGTTTGGAATTTATTAGCACAATTAGCACAGATTAATAACTACTAAACCACAATCACTGTAGTGTTTTCACTGACTTCACTTGTTCCTTTAGCATTAGCTTATATTTTTTTGAAAAACGCAGCAAAGCACAAATGTAGAGAACACTATTTTTGCACACAATAAATTCACTTTAAAATGATTTTTATACTATCAGGATGGATTAAACAATTACAGAAGAAATCAAGCTACAATGAGTTGGATGAAGATGATCTACCTTTGGTGAGAGCTGAAGTACCACAAAGGGGGTATACCAAGATAAGGGTATCTCCACCCAAAAATCTAAAATTTTCTGTAGTGTAGGGAATCCCCCAACCACCCTAAACACTAATGTTTTAAGTTTTAAAAGTGCCCAGAAAAACATTTGAACTGGTATAATGGGACAGCCTTTATAAATAACATTGTGTTTGTGTGCTTTGGCTAGATTTATTATAGAAGCACTTTCAAGGTTATTCAATAAAAGTTCTTATCGTTTAAAATGGTGCTAATTTTGCCCCAACCAATCAGATGTTATTTAAAGGGCATGTCCACCCCCAAAACTATAATCCCCCCCACTACTGGCCCCATTGTGTAGTGTAGTTTAATCCTTACCTCACATCCCAGCTCCATATGGTTCTCCTGTAGTCCCCCACCAAAGTCCCAAAAACTGCCCACCAGGAGGATAGCAGAGTCTATATAGGACTATGCCTCCTACCTGGCCTCCGGGAGAAGTTTGGCATGCGTACTGCAGCACTTCTCCCCCTCCCTCCCTCTCCCTCTCCCTCCCTCTCATGATTCCCACCCCTAGTGTAAAACCCTTTAGATATATGATTCCCCCTGTCCCCCCAGCCCCAACCGCTCCATTTTTATTTTTAGAAAGTGTCCCAAACATTACTTACCTTCCCTCTTTCCCCCACCGCAATGAACTCCCGGCAGCCGCGTCCGTGATTGGCTGCCGCTCAGTCAATCACAGACACGACTGCCAGTCTCGCCCCTCTGCTTGCATTTTCTCGCAAGCAGAGGGCCGGCAGCGCAGCGGAGGAAAGAGGGGAGGTAAGTAAAATTTGGGGAACTTTCTAAGAATATTAATAGAGCGGTTCGGGCTGGGGGGACAGGGGGAATCGTATATCAAAAATTATTTTTAAGGGTGGACATACCCTTTAACATTTGAAAGCTAACATCTAATTGGTTGGGGCAAAATTAGCACCATTTTAAACAATAAGACCTTTTATTGAATCTCCTGTTTTGTTCCTTGCACTACTTGTTAGAACCCTGGAAATAGTCATAGAAATTACTGAATTGGTATATTGTTTTAGTTGCAAAACAACTAATATAATAATTGTACTTGGGCATACTCTGTAATGTATGGGGTATTATAAGACATTATTATCAAAGATATAAAAGCATGGGCAGAGACATTTGAACTTATGTGAGAGAGGTATGGGGCTAATGTGGGTTTGTATAAAATCTTTATAAATATTATTACTGGGCATTATTATTTGTTTTTTTTGTATTACTGAACTAGACTGAGCATTTTATTACAGTTAAACAACACAAAGGGCCTCATCTACTGAGAGCCAAAAACACTCTGGTTAAATGTTTTTTGTGGTATTTAACACCAGAAAATGATGCAATCAAAACTACACATAGTTTAATTTAAAACTGAAATTCTGTGTTAAAAAGATTGGTTTTGACATCAGAATTTCCAGAATAACCAGCATTGCAAAAACCCAATAGCAAAACAAAATAAGACTAGATTGGCCTTCTCTAAGATAGATATTAAATGCACCTGGGTACCTTGACATGTTAAAGGAATACTATCCTTTTATAGCACACATTTCAGTGCTGATGTAATAAGAGGTACAATTGTTTGCTTGCGCTATTAATTTTGCTCTATTAATTAACTTTTTCCTGGTTAACTGGTGTTTGATAGATTTGATTAGATTAGGTTTAATCTTATTTGTTGATTTTGTTTGGTTGCTGCAGATTAAAAGCATAGACAAATTTTTGCACTTCTTATTGCATCATCCTTTGAGTATTTAACGATTTAAGTGCAATGGAACATATATATACATTCTGTGGATAAAAGGCTCAAACTGCCACAAAACGTTAAAAAAAATTGTGCTAGGGGCGATCGAGGGGCACAATTCAATTGCCCCCCTAGCCCCCTCGATCCCCCATAGGTTTTGTCCAATGTGGGGATCGGGTGTAAAACAGCTCCAATATGTTGGATCGTATAGGGATTCCCTCCCCCTACCCGATACTTACATTCTGGCCGAGGCACAGCGGAAAGGGAAAATCCGTGACATCATTGGATTCCGGGGTTTTCCTTTAGTCTTCCCCCACTTTCTCCCTGGTGGTCCAGTGCAGTAGTAATCTGCAATCAGTTCCAATCGCAGATTACTACTGAGCTATAGCAGCAGGCAGTGTGTGCCTGCTTGCTATAGTGTTGGTGAAAAAATCTGGAGTGCTCGGGGCGATTGGGTGGCAGGGGATCGGGAGAATGCAGACCCTAAAGCAGGTCCCCCTTCCCAATTGTCGGTCCCTTGCTGAATGAATGGAGATCGCTGCTAAGGGAGACCCCGGTGACGTCTCAGGACTTCCTCCTTCACTGGGGTCTTCCCTTAGGCTTTCCCCGGTCTACCCCTTGTGATCTAGTTGGGGTACTGCACTGGGATCTCCATTCAGATCGCAGAGCAGTACAAACTATAGTAAGCTGACAGTTAATGACAGCTTACTATAGAATTTGTGAATGGAGCTCAAAAGTCTTTGCTACTTAGGGAAAAAAATGGGGGCAGAGATCAAAATTTGACACACACCCCTTTTTTTACACTAAAAGCCAAAAATTAGCCAAAAACTTTGTAAACGCAGATAATTATTTGTCCAATTTCAAGGGAAACTAAGCCTATTTAATTAGGAAATTTTGCAAAGGTACCAAAAAAAGATTGGATTGAATTTTTAGGACCAGTAAAAAAATGTGTGCGATTCTTGGTACCAACTGAAATACCACTAAAGGGGGAGTGTTTGTGCGTAGTGGCAGGGTTGTGGTGGTTTTTGATTTTTTTCTTGTAACTGCACTTGTACATGCATCAAATTTGAGTTGGTTGGGGGCCTCGTCTCTGTTTGCACCCACGCATATGGCATACCGTTTGATTCAGGACATGTAGGAGAATGACATTTTTTTACTTGTCAAGTGGGTTTAGGTAGGATTTCAACCTTTGAATCATGTTATTTTATTTTTTCACAAAATCTCCTAAAAGCACAGAGTTCAATGGATGACAGCGTCTGGAAGTCTTCATGTATGTATGAAACCATGGCACCAGTATGTAGCTGAAGGTGTGTAGATTCCAAAAATATTTAGTTTGTGTTCAAATCACTTGTGCATGCGTCCCATTTGAGTTAGTTGGTAGCCATGTCTCTGTGTGCACCCATGCATATGGCATACCTTTTGATTCAGGACATGTGTTTTTTTTATTTGTCAAGTGTGTTTATGTAGCATTGCAACCTTTCAATCATCTTATTTGATTTACTTTGGTCCGGGGATTTGCCCCTGGATTGGAAAAAAGCCAATGTAATACCAATATTCAGAAAAGGTAGTCGTTCAGAGCCTGGTAACTATAGACCTGTAAGCCTAACATCAGTGGTAGTGAAGGTGACGGAAACTTTGTTACGGGATCATATACTTGACTTTGTCTCCAGAGCTCATCTTATTAGTAATGGTCAACATGGATTTATGAGAAATAGATCATGCCAGACAAATATAATTGGTTTTTATGAAGAAGCGAGTAAGAATTTAGATTCAGTGGATGTGGTAAACTTGGATTTTGCGAAAGCTTTTGATGATGTGCCACATAGGCGACTAATGTATAAACTGAGGACTGTATCCATTTGTGCATGGATAGAGAATTGGTTATTGGATCACAAACAGAGAGTGGTGGTAAATGGAGCTACATCTATGTGGGCTAAAGTTCTAAGCGGAGTGCCTCAGGGCTCTGTACTGGTTCTGCTTCTGTTTAATCTGTTATAGTTTCCAGTTATGGTCAATTTAAAATAACCTATTTTTTGGTATAGATGCCCTTTAAGATATTAGACAGATATCTCAAATCTATCTGTCTGCCTAGTGAATGGCCAGCTTTACCTGTTCGTTTCTCTGATTTACCTTAAAATAAGAAACATTTTCCTGCCTTGTCTTGCGTTTCACCCAGCCTTATTTTCATAGTTCCATGGCCCTTGTTTTACAGATTATAAAAATTATAACTACTCTACAATATATTGTAAGGTTGGAAAGGACACCAGCCTTATCCCACCCCAATTTCCCATTAAAGTGCCCAGGGTGAGGACCTAAACCAATTTCAAACTATTGCTATTCCCTGTTCTCTAAAACCTTGAGTCCTCCTTCCTAGCCTAATTTTATTCTTTGAAATGACTGTCTTTCTGGAATAGCATATGGCTGTTAGTGTCTTTGAGAATGTTGTTGCCATACATTAGTTTTCTGCTATATTTTAAAGAGTAATTGTGATCTGTAAACAATTTAGGTTTAAAATAAAATTCTGTAATTTATAATGCTATAAATGTTAATACTTCCAGTAGCTTTTGCTTGGGCATGCACAGACCCTAGAGACAGGATACAAGCAATGGGTGCAGTGAATGCTAGAGACAGGATACAAGCAATGGGTGCAGTGAATGTCACTCAAGCTACTCTAAGCAGGAAGTGTTAACCTTTTTAGCACCATAAATTCTAACAGGCTGCAGGAAAAAAAATTGATCCAGGGATTATTTTAAAGGAAGCACTATAGACTTTTACTTAATTCTGCCCTTTCATTTACCAATACCTGGGATCATTGATTAGTACAAAGATAACTGGATCATTCCTATCTCTTTCAACCTTTCCTGTTTCAGTATTATTTTCTTGTATTCAATTAGATCAACTGGACTTGAAGTTTAGTTCTTGAAGACATTTTGCTAGTCATCCGACTGGCTTTCTCAATTCAGAATGACTTGTACAAGAATCTGTGGCAATTATGTACCCTGGAAAATCCCAATTAGCATATCACAGCCAGGTGTTAAGGGCGGATTGTCATATGGCCTGATGTTAAGGAACGCAGGGTAAGGTGTTAAAACAGCATTGTACATAGAGGACAGTTGGTAGCACCCCCCACCTCTATTAGGCTTGGTTTCTTTATTTTCACATAAATGGCCCTTCATTACACATCTCTTAACCAGTCACGTTCCGTTGCCAATTGTTAACATTGTACAAGTCATTCTGAATTGAGAAAGCCAGTCGGATGACTAGGAAAGTCTTCAAGAACTAAAACTTCAAGTCCAGTTATCATTAAATACAACATATACCATGACCTGGATGAACCTTCACAAGCACTTTCTCTAAAATGACATTTTAATTTTAAAAAGATTGGGGCATATTATACAGAACGATGGTAGCGCAAAAAAATTACAGCGCACATCGCGGCCGCGAAAATAGCGCTTATCGCCGTATTATAACGTCGACGCTATTCCCGCGATACCTATCGCGGCCGCGATGTGCTGCGGTAATTTTAAGCCCTTCGCGCGATACGTAAGTTCGCCGCGAGGAGGACTTAAAATTCCCTTCCCGACGCTGCCCTACCCCGCCCACCCCACCCCAGCCCCGCCGCCACTCCAGCAGCCCCTCCCAACCCGGTTCCCGTTCGCGGCAATCTCGAACGGGAGGCTAGAAAGGGGCTTGCCGGGAGGGCCGCAGCAGGTGGTCGCGACCACCCGCCGCGCACCCCCTCCCGGCCAACCCCCCAAGCCCCCCGCCCCGGCGATCCCGGGGAGGGACGGGAGGAGCCGCTGGGGGGATGGGAGGCTCCCTCCAGCGGGGGCCCTGAGAAGGGCCTTTTGGGGCTTAGGGGGTCCGCAGCCCGAAACGGGGGCCCCCCTCCCCGGCCTTAAAGGGCCCTTGCGGCACTGACAAGTGGCTTTGGCGGGGGTCACGCAGCTGAAACCGGACCCCCAGTGGGTCTTTAAAGAGGCCCTTGGGCGAGTCTTCTGTCTTCCAGTCCCGCGACACCCAGCTCCGCCGAGGCCTCGACCCCGAGAGGTACCCCTGCGGCGGCGCCAGGGGTACCCCCGGCGGGCGCCGGCGGACCTCAACGAGGCCGATGTGCCGGCGTGTGATCCGACGCGACGTCTTCGGCTCGGCGACACCAACCCCACTCAGGTACGAGATGCAGCAGACTCACTGCGGCCGCCAGTGAGGCCCGCTGGCACCGCCGGCCTCAGCGGAGCCGATGCTTGCCAGCGCTGCTCTTCTTCTTTCTTCAGCCATTCTACTGCGTATGGCATCTGAGTTCGCGGCGGAAAGCTCCTTTATATAGGTTTGCAGAAAATCCATAATCCGTTTCTGATTGGTCAATTTTTAATACTTGCTTTACACTTAACCAATCAGATTTCTGGAAAGTTCTGAAATCTTGATTGGTTAATGTAAAGCAAGTATTAAAAATGAACCATCAGAAACGGATTATGGATTTCTGCAACCTAGTATAAAGAGGAGCTTTCCGCCGCGGAACTCCAGATGCCATCGCAGTAGATGGGCTGAAGAAGAAGAAAGAAAGAAGGGGCTGGCAAACATCGGCTCCGCTGAGGCCGGCGAGTGCCGCGGGCTCAACTGGCGGCGCAGTGAGTCTGGCTGGCATCGGGCGACCTGAGTGGGGTTGGTGTCGCCAGCCGAAGAAGTCGCGTCGGATCAAGACGCCGGCACATCGGCCTCGTTGAGGTCGCCGGCGCAGCGGGGGTACACTGAGGACGACAGGGGGTACCCTCGGGGGCGGCAGGCCTGGCGGAGCTGGTGTCGCCGGGAACTGGAAGAAAGAAGGACGTCGCCCAAGGGCTCTTTAAGAGCCGCACTGGGGGGTCCCCGTTTCAGGTGCGGGACCCCGCGCCAAAAAAGGCACTTGTCCAGGGACGCCAAGGGCCTTATAAGGGCCGGGGGGGGGGTCCCGGTTACGGTGCGGGACCCCCTAAACGGGTTGGGGAGTGGTTGTGGGAACGTGGCGGCGGACGGCGGGGTGGTAGCAGTGCAGACGGGGGGGTTGTGGGTGGGGGGGAGGATTGTCTCTAGGGGAGGGTTACTGCGGCCCACCCGCCGGGGGTTTTGCTGCCCATCCCGCCGCGGGACGGTTAGTATGGCTGCTTCGCTCCTTTCAAGGTGCGAAGAGTAAAACACAGCCGATACTAGCACGAGCGAAAACCAGTACCGCCGCTTTATAAAAACGGCCGCGGCGAAAGTTATAGAGAACCTTTATAAATATGCCCCTTTGTCTTGGTGTTGTTATGTAACGATGTATATGACCAAAAATTCAGATTCTTGTTATTTAATGCAATTTTTAAGTTGATTTAACTTGGGCTAAACATATATTATCAGCCTTTCCTTTTTCTGGCGAGATCAAAAGAGATGTTCAATGTTTACCCGTTACTCATTTCAAAGCCTACGTGCTTGAAGCCTTGGCACTGTTTATGATAGTCAGCAGTGCTATTTATAGAGCAGATACCCAGCGATGGATATGTAAGGGAGAAACAGGAAATTCTCAAACAGCATCTGTGAAAGGTTAGAGCATCAGCACAAATCCAGGAATTATAAGCCTCAGTGTGTTTATAAGCACTACAATGGCTACATCAGAAAGGTATGCCGTAATAAAATAATAGGACCACAATAATAAGGTAGAAAGGGGATGTTGCCCTTATTGAACATATATGCTTTAAACATTAGTATTGTATATTTATGTGTAATCACATGAGCGCTTTATTGGTGCTCATTATACTCACCTGTTTGATAATTGATTTGTCAACATCTAGTGCGCTATTTAAAGGGGAAGTTCAGTGCAAATACATATACTTTTCAGAAGAGCAGTATTTCTCCATCCCAATGACCTTAATCTGCCAATTCAGCATTTTGTCTGTGTATAAATAAATGCAACTGAAATACTGACTTCCTGTTTGCAGGACCCCTAGTAGAGACCATTATGGTCTTGCCCTTGACCCAGCGCCTGGGTTGATTCAGTTGCTCAGTATCCAGGTCATGGTATATCTGTAATAGTCATTTATCCAGGTCATGGTATATCTGTAATAGTCATTCATCCAGGTCATGGTATATCTGTAATAGTCATTCATCCAGGTCATGGTATATCTGTAATATTCATTCATCCAGGTCATGGTATATCTGTAATAGTCATTCATCCAGGTCATGGTATATCTGTAATATTCATCCATCCAGGTCATGGTATATCTGTTGGGTAGGAAGAACACATAATTAACAAACTGCAAATACCTCTTTCCAGATTCTTAATGAGATGTTCCTGTCCCCTGTAATGTATCCCGGTAACAGCTTTCCCCAGTTTTGGTCCTGACTCTGGAGCTCAGCCTCTGCTCCAATTCACGACTAGGAAAAATCCGTCACGCAAGCGCAATGAGAGGCCGCTGTTGTCGCGAATCAATGACCTCTCAGCGTGCACGGAGCCGATGGGGACGCGAACAGTGTGCATGGAGCAATGGGGACGCGCTGTGGAAAGGTACGCGCTTCTGCTGTAATGCCGGCAAAGATGAATCAGCTGTTCGCAAAGAGAAGAGAGAGACACAAGCAGAGAGAGGGAGAGAGAGAGACTGGAGAGAGAGACACACACACAGAGAGAGAGGGAGACCGTGAGAGAGAGAGACAGAGAGGAGAGACACACAGAGAGAGAGACAGAGAGAGGAGAGAGACAGAGAGAGGAGAGAGAGACACAGAGGAGAGAGACACTTCCTTGTTCCTTAGCTTTTACCAAGGGTGAGGACCTGAACCGCTGCTCTGAGAGTCTGCTGTAGGCTGCGCGAACCCAGGGGTGAGGACTTATCGGTTCAGGTCCTCACCCTTGGTAAAAGCTAAGGAACAAGGAAGAGGAGCGGAGGGAAGGTGAGTATAATTGTCTTTTAACTATCACTATTTTACACTATGCTCATAACATACTTTTCACAAAGGGTATTATTTTTACACCACAGTCATCAGATAACATTACTGGCAACATGACCAACACAGCTGGAAATGAACGACGGGTATTGTAATAGTCCAGATGGGACTGTTAGAATGTGGTTGTTTATTAAGGCTCAGTATTGTTACATAACGATGTGGGCATTTCTTAAAGGGCATGTCCAACCCCAAAACTAAATTCTCCCCCACTGCTGGCCCCACTGTGCAGTGTGTAAAAATCCTTACCTTACCTCTCTGCTCCAAATGGTTCTCCTGTAAGGTCTGCCCAAATCCTAGAAAGTAAAGACCAGGAGCCTGGCTAGGAGGGAAAACGTTTCCGCCTCTCTCTTAGGTGTCCTCTGAGAGGTTTCTGGCTTGCTCAGTGCAGCCCTTTACCCTCTCCCTCCCAATCCATATTAGCTGCCTGGTGCCCTAGGGTGAAATCCCTTTTCTGTAGTGTAGGGGACCCTCTCCCACCCCCACCCCTATAATTGTGTGTAAAAAAAACTAACCCGATCTGTACTCGTTCCCCTGGCATTCTACACTGCCGGCAGCTGCGTCCGTGATTGGATGCCTCTCAGCCAATCATGGGCGCAGCTGCAATTCCGGCACCTTGCTTGCAGTTTCATGCAAGCAGAGGGCCGGTCTGAACGCCAAGGAAACAAGGCTGTGTAAGTAGAGATTGGGTTAGTTTTTTTTACACACAAATATAGCGGTTGGGGTGTAAGAGGGTCCCCTACACCACAGAAAATAACACCCATAGAAACACTTTTGGCATTTGTGGAAAGATTAGGAATTATGGGGCTGCTTCAAAGAGGGAAAAAAGTTGACAAAAGGGACAGAGGTTTGTCTGTGCTTTTTTGCAGCAATTAATCAGATGATAGCTTTTTACTGGTTACTACAGTAAGCTATCAGCTGATTGGTGCTGAAAATGAATTGCATACGCAAACTTTTGCACCTCTTTTTGAATTAGTCCCCATGTGTTAACTTTAGAGTATACATTTAAATAACCACCATCTTGTTTCAATAGATTGTCCCGAAATAGAAAGTTCTTTACTCATGCACACGGTCCCTTTGTGTGTGTAGCACATTTCCTAAGCGCTCCCGACATTCACCGTCAGCCTCAGAATCTTTTAGAAATGCCCGAAAATTTCCCTCGGTCAGCTCTCTGTACTTAAAGCAAAGGGGGTTATCCGCGGCTGAGGGAAATCTGCAGAACGCTCGTGTGTAAAGGGAATCTCTAGAATCTCAGATTCTGTCTTGCATGTGTGTATCCAGCTTTAGACTTGTATACAGAGGTGCACACTACTGGTACTGAACGCCCATTATACCTTTATTGAGCAAAACACGTTAACTACACATGCATTTTTTTCCCCGATTAATAGATTGCCATTGTATCTGGTATTTTTAGTTACTGAATCAGCCCTGCATAAAAAGCAATGCAACATTATATTAATACCATAAATCAGATCTTACAAAATAGTATCATAACAGCTAAACTGCAAAAAAAATACCATAAGAAACATTAACCCCCTTTTAAAAAAACAGCTAAACTGCAAAATAGGGCAAAATAAGGAAATATATTTGCAGTAGAGATTTTAAAATTCCAGGAATAAACATGTATTATCGCTTACTGAAAATAAATCAATACATACTGTATATACTCTAGTATAAACCGAGATTTTTAATTATTACAATTTATTACCATAATTATGGTATCCTCAGCCCTCTAGTAAGGAGGATATCATCTTATGTTTAGGGTGGACTTTTAAGTCTACCTACTTTATGCAGTAGGTGGGTGGGTAGGTGGGTGGGAGGAAAGGGGGGGGGGGCTGGGTGTCACTATATTAAATTATTACAATTATTACCATGTATTAACAGTAGAGTGGCTTTCTGCAGATTTATTTAGAAACTATTACTCCCAGCAAATAGTTTACAAACATCTGAAATGCCATGGAATCATTTTTACTAATTACAGGTTTGCATTAGTGGTCATATTTTCTACCCTCGGTTTATACTCGAGTCAATCAATTTTACTAGTTTTTTCATGTAAAAATAGGTACCTCGGTTTATACTCGGTCAGTTTATACTCGAGTATATACGGTATTTTAACCAAACACATTTTGAGCTTTGCAAAAACTAAACTACCGTATTTAAACTAAAATTTAAAATAGGGCAGAATTTTCAAATGAGAATGATATGGGTCTAATAGGAAAAAAAAAAAAAAGCATAGGTCGAAGGATTGCTCATACTGTAAATCTATGGGCTCTTGTTGTTTATGTCCATGTTGTAGTTGACTAATAAATCTACAAATCATTGCAATAGATGCAGAGAGCATTAAAGGCTTTTGCTCGATATCGTAATGGAACTATAAAAATGTACATGTCTCCCCAGAAGGGGAAATTAAGGCTAAAACATATTTTCTTTCAATACAGCTTATAAACTGGGAAAACTGCCTAAAACTATCAATTACTTGCACTACCATGCAATTCCTTACCAAAATCAATTGACCGGCCATTTGAAGATGATAACCTAATAGCTATAAACATTTTCCCGATATATACAACCCAAAAAAAAATAGATTTATTTACACAAATTGTGGAAATAATATCCTCCAAATCTGAGGAATAACATAACTACATAGTTGGAGGTTAAATTAAGTCATATGTCCATCTAGTCCAACCTGCCTAACAGTCACAATCCAGAGAAAGGCATCTACAATAACTACTATATCAATACCAGTAACTTATACAATATAATATTCAA
This sequence comes from Hymenochirus boettgeri, assembly GCA_019447015.1. Classification (NCBI taxonomy): domain Eukaryota; kingdom Metazoa; phylum Chordata; class Amphibia; order Anura; family Pipidae; genus Hymenochirus; species Hymenochirus boettgeri. Next base: position 313,548,648 of record CM033470.1, on the reverse strand, counting down.
TGAAATTGCCATTACCACATCTGCTGGAAGACAGTTCCTCGGTTTTACCGTTCTCACTGTAAAGAAACCTTTCCTAAACTCAAGATGAAACTTGATTTCTTCTAATTATAAAGGATGTCCACGTGTCCTCAGACCTATTAGTGAACAATGCACCAGAAAGTTTATTATATGGCCCATAAGTGATCATATCCCCACACAAGCGCCGTTTTTCCAGAATAACAAACCCCAACTTGTCTAAACTGTCTGCTTGGTCAAGTTCCTCCACTCCCCTTGTAAATTTAGTTGTCCTTCTCTGAACAATTACCGAACACCAGCAGATAATTTAAAGTTATTGCCTGGACAATTGTCTGTAGCTTATGAACAAACATTGCAACAAATATTAGTATATATATACTGATAAAGATTCTCTCACAAATAATGCTTATATGTTTCATCAAGCAATTATAGCGCAATTAGGTATAATTAGCCACTCCCTTAATCAATCGTGTTACAAAAATGAGCAAAGTTACACTAGTAAGAGACCCCAAGTGTAGTAGCAGACAGAAAACTCTTCACATTACATAGATTTAAAAGCTAAATCCTCTCTCAGCAGAATACAGGTCAAGTTCTTTTAGTGAACAGATAAACAATTGCTATGTAATACTGAAATATACTCCTGAGAGGTCATAAGTCAAAAGTAGATTGAGAAAATAACACATAGTCAAGTGATTTCTCAACCAGAAATATCCAAGGCTGAATAATGCAGCCTCAGATTAACAACTGCTAATTTTTATAATAACGGCTGTAAGGAGTGGGGGGGGTTTACACATTGCCATAAAACAGAGCAGGTCACACAAAAGCTGCTGGAATAAACAATACAAAATAGACTTCACCTCAGCTGTTTTTTCTTTTTCTGAAGCTTCTGTCTTGATTTTCCATGCCTTATCCCCACTGTCCTTCGGAAGAGGAGGCGCCTCAACCCATTCCTCAGAATCCTGCAAGGATATAACACTTTAGAACTGGAAACATGTGAGTAAAACAAATCTGCATAAGCTGTATATATTTAGGTTGCATTGGATGTCATGGCCATATGCACTGGTCAATGATATACAAGATATTAATTTTAGGTCACTAAATTACCTTCTGTTTAAAAAGGCTTGGTTGCATTTTATGGTCTTTGAAAGTCTATTTTTGACTCTTTTAGGTGTCAGCTTCCACAGCAGGAACTTGAATAGCAAATAAACTCTTCCATCATCCTAATGAAAGAAAAACTGTGGACCTGCTCCAAGGAGCTGCGAATGTGCTATGAAATACTAAGACATTTTATCAAGATGGCAAGTTAACTCTGTTCTTTGGTCATGGCTGCACCTGCTCAGTGTTGTGGAAGTTGATGGGGTTTTAAGAATGCTGTGTGTACCAGAACGTTAACCCAATTAACCTTAATTTTTATAGCTAATTGGTATTTAGCAAAACAACAGCACAGTCAGGGAAATTTACTAACATATTATTGCTCTGGGTAAACCTCCCTTCGGGGATATCTGTAATATTCATTCATCCAGGTCATTGTATATCTGTAATAGTCATTCATCCAGGTCATGGTATATCTATAATAGTCATTCATCCAGGTCATGGTATATCTGTAATAGTCATTCATCCAGGTCATGGTATATCTGTAATATTCATTCATCCAGGTCATGGTATATCTGTAATATTCATTCATCCAGGTCATGGTATATCTGTAATATTCATTCATCCAGGTCATGGTATATCTGTAATATTCATTCATCCAGGTCATGGTATATCTGTGGTATACAGTTAGATCAACTGAACTTGGAAATGTATTTTTTAAAGACATTTTGCTAGCATAGATATACCATGACCTGGACAAATGAGAACCTTCACGACCAATACCCATGTAATGTTTTTTTGCCGGTACATGGTATTTTTTTACATCATCTAATCAAATCTAATCAAAGTTTAATATTTGTTTAAAGGGGAGGTACCAACTGGATCTCTCAATTCAGAATGACTTGTACAAGAATCTGTTGGCAACAAATACCCTGGAATGTAGCCCAATTAGCATTTAACAGCAAAGTGTTAGGGACCTCCTCAATGCAAGGTGTTGATTGCATTGTGGCTAAGATGTGTTATCCAAACTGCCTACGGTAAGGCATCAAAAGAGTATTGCACATAGCAGACTAGTGTTAAACCCCACCACTACCTCTATTATGGTTTTGTTTCTTTATTCTGACATAAATTACCTCTTGGTTTAATTTCTCTGACCTGAATGATCTTCAGGTTGCAAGGCCAATGTTCATTTTTCTATTCTTATCCTTCTTCACCTCTCCTCTCAAGGGTCTGTTCTTGAACCCTTATTGTTCTCCCTCTACACTAATTCCTTGGGAGATGTCATTAGCTCTTTTGGCTTCAAATGTCACTTATATACAGATGATACACAAATCAACTTGTCCACCCCTACGCTAACTCCTGACATCCAATTATGTTTCTCCGACCTCAATTAGTAGGTTTAAATCTACCTATCTGGTAACCAGCACAGTATATGAGTATATGATTGTTTTATTTGTACAGCATAAGGCTCACTCCTACACTTACACCCTTTCCTTTGCATCTGTAGGTTACCCTCCTAATTAGATCTATGGGGCAGGGACTTCCTTTCCTCTTGTGGCAAGGCTCTAGTACTTACATTTATATAATTTATCTATAAAGTGGAGCTTTATAAATATACTATACATACATTCCCACACTACATATGTAATGTAGGCTGGGGTGTGTCGGAGAAATTAAGAAGTATTTTTAAGAGACACTGAATTTCTGTCTGTTTTAAACCCAATAACACATCATATACGCGGTACAGTAAAGAGCGCTCGGTTTTGTATGTGGGGGAGACCAAACAGCAGCTATACCAACATTTGGCCCAGCACAGAGGAGTCAATTACTCGGGTCAGGACTCAGCCGTGTACCTGCATCTTAAGAAAAAAGACATACATTTGAAGATTCTAATGTCAACATTAGAAACCAATCTTGGGGGGGGGTTGACACTAATAGTCTGCCATGTACAACACCTTGCTGTTGTATGTAATACCGATTGGAACACATACCAGGGTATTTATTTTCATCAGATCAAATTTTTGTAAAAGTCATTGTGAATAGAGAAAGCCAGTCAGATGACTAGAGAAACTAAGCTTCAAGTCCAGGTGATCTAACTGAATACCACAGATGTACAAAATGTATATTTACACACAATACAGCTGAAAAAGAGAGCTAACAAAAATAAACATCCCTAACCCTTAGTGCCCACTGCATACCGATGAACTGTCCTCCGATTCATCTTTCTGTTCAGATTTCAGTATCTTGCTCTTTTTCCTTTTCTCTTTTTTCAATTTTTTATGTTCTTTTTTTTTCTTCTTCTTGGAATGTTCCTAAAAATACACGCATAACGTAAACATTTGTTTTTTTATAAACAATTAACAATTTGTGGGATTCATTATTGGGGTGTCATAATAGTCATATTTAATTCCAAAGAAAAACAGAGTATTAAACCAAACCAAAGGAAAACAGAACATTCCTCGGCCTACAAGGCAAGACACATGATTCTAGATAATCGAGTTTAGAAAAGACAAGTCTTGAAAAATCTAGTTTTGAAAAGTTTAATTTTAAAAAGTCGTGTTTTGAAAAGTTGATTATAGAAAAAACGCGTTTTGAAAAGCCGGAGTAGAGATGTAGAAAAATCGAGTTTTGAAAAGTCGAGTCTAGAAAAATCGAGTTTTGGAAAGCCGAGTCTTGAAATATCGAGTCAGAAAAACCAAGTTTTTAAAAGTCGAGTCTAGAAGGAAAAAAAATGAGTTTTGAAAAGTTGAGTCTAGGAAAAATTTAGTCTAGAAAACCTAGTTTTGGAAAGTGGAGTCTAGAAACGTGTTGTAAAAGTTGATTCTAGAAAAGGCGAGTTTAGAAAAGTTGAGTCTAGAAAAAAATTGACTTTTGAAAAGTCGGGTCTTGAAAAATCGTGTCTAGAAAAATCAAGTTTAAAAAAGTTGAGTCTTGAAAAACCAAGCTTAAAAGTCAAGTCTCGAAAAATAAAGTTTTAAAAAGTCGATTCTAGAAAAGTCAAGTTTAGAAAAGCCGAGTTTAGAAAAGTCGAGTCTTGAAAAATGGAGTTTTGGAAAGTTGGGTCTAGAAAAATCTAGTTTTGAAAGGTCGAGTCTAGAAAAATCGAGTTTTGGAAAGTTGATTCTAGAAAGCCAGACGTCTTAAAAAAAAAAATCAAGTTTTGAAAAATCGAGTTTTGAAGCCGACTCTAGAAAAGTCGGGTTTTGAAAGTAGAGTTTTGACAGTTGATTCTAGAAAAGTTGATTCTAGAAAAATCGAGTTTTGAAAAGTCGAAATTTAAAAAGCCGTGTTTTGGAAAGTCGAGTCTGGAAAAATCGTGTTTGGTGTGTTTGGAAAGATCGAGTTAGAAAAATCGAGTTTTGGAAAGTGGAGTCTTGAAAAATCGAGTTTTGGAAAGCCTAGTTTTGGAAAGTCGAGTCTTGAAAAATCGAGTTTTTAAAAGTCGATTCGAGAACTCAAGTTTAGAAAAGTCAAGTTTTGAAAAGTCAAGTCTAGAAAAACCAAGTCTAGAAAAATAGAGTTTTGAAAAGTCGTTTTGAAAAATTTAGTTTCAAAAAGTCGAGCTTTTAAAACTTTACTTTGACTCGACTTTGAGACTCAGCCATTTGAAAAGTGGAGTTCTGAAAAGTGGAGTCTTGAAAAGTCGAGTCTTGAAAAGCCACGTTTTTTGTTTTATATACAATTTACAATTTGTGAGATTTATTATTGGGGTGTCATAACAGTCATCTTTAATTCCAAAGACAAAGAGTATTATACCAAACCAAAGGAAAACAGAACATTTGATTCAACATTACTCGGCCTACAAGGCAGTACACATGGGCAGACTTTACACCCAATATTTCTTATAACAAATCTTTCAATTGTCAAACCAATTGTTTGTCTGTTAGGCTCAGGTCCCACTACAACGCACCAAAGTGTGCACGCAATGGCAAGCGTTATCGCACGCAATTGCATGTGCAATGTCTGTGTTATCGCACGTTGTTCTGCGTTTGTGCATGCGTTTTTTGTAATTTAACATTATATACATCATTGCGTAAAAAATACTTAAAGCAAAACTGAAACGCATGCACAATCGTAAGAATTTTCAGCAGCTGAAGCTCAAAAAGTCGAGTTTCGAAAAGCCTGATTTTGAAGACCCAAATTTTAAAAGATTGTTGCAACCACGTTGGTGGAGGTTACTTTTTCTGATGATGCAAGCCAAATCATTTCCACCTATTTAAGTCTAGTGCTTCCTTTGCTGCCAGTTCGTATTAATTTCCCTGCCTCAGCTCCTGTTCTTCTGTGTTCCTGCACTGATAATGATTTACTTCTGCCTGTTTTCTGACCAATCTTATCCGCCAGCCTTGACCATCGGCCTGTTCATCGACTGCACCTACCTTTTGCCTGCTGGTTTCCTCATCCTTTCTACTCTCGTTCTCTCATCTGTCCTTTTGGCTTCCTCAGTTTTTAAAAAGCCAAGTCTCAAAGTTTTGAAAAGTCTCTAATTTGAGACTCGACTTTTCAAAAATCTGAAATATAGAGAATTGCTCTCCTAAAAATTTTTGCAATTTATTTTCATTTTTTATTTTGCATAGTTTTGAAGATTTTTCTGTGTGATATGGAAGCAGCACCAGGTCCCCTGAACTTCCTGCTCTGAAACTACGTGACAGTCAATCTGCCCTGTGTCCCACTCATTGACCCCATGGCCCCTCCATTTGCAGGCCCCCCTTGGTCCTTTCCCTTACAGCACCATGTTGCCCCGGCCACTTGCGGACACCTTAAAGGAATAGTTCAGTGATAATTACTACTTTGGGTAGGAAGAAAGTAAGGGGTTAAATTTTAGTTTTGGGGGTGGACATGCCCTTTAACACAGAGTTACTTATGGTGTAGGAGGCACAGGGATTATTAAATCCTAAATGCATAACATTACATTTATCAACATTGAACCTAATCTGCCACTCTTGCCTATTAAACAATGTCTTGACTCTAGGCCCGCCTTCTGCAATTTCACATTTTTGGAAGTTTTCAATTTTTTTCATAGTTTTCGGATATCAATACTGATAGGGTGTAGCAGAAAGCAAGCAACACGGTGAAACTGGTAGTTAAGAAATCCCAAGCATAATGCATAGGATACATGGCTGAGAGGGAGGGGGCAGTATTGCTAGGCAGATTTTGTAAATAAGCAGGGTAGGATAGGCTAGAGGTTAAGGAAAGAGATAGGCTAGGGATAGCAAACAATGTTGCAATTAAAATAGGAGAAGGGAATATAAGTGAAGAAAAGGGGATGGTCAGGCGCAGTGAAGCAGAGGAGACAGAAGAAGTTACAAGAAGAAAAAGAAAACGAGCAAAAAGAAAGAAAAGCGGCTAAAGGGGTGCCCAGCAGAGCTGTAACACACTCACTCAGCGGGCTGAAACACACCTTCTGGGCTTCCCCTGAGAGCCATGGAGAACATCAACCGGCTGCTGCAGGAGCTGAGAGCAAAGGCCGCGGCGAGAGGAGATGACTGGCTACGAAGAGAGCTGCAGAGGATCGACTCACCACCGAAAACCATCGCGGGCCGGAACAGGAGGAGAGCGTGTCCGTCCACCGGAGAGACTGAGTCCCGACACTGCCCCGGCGACAGGAAGAAGGAGGAGCAACAGCGGAAGGCCCAACCAATCCCGGCATCCAGGAACAGCGCGAGATCCCGCGAGAAGAGGATGGAGAGACATGACGTCAGCAACAGGCAACGGAGCAGGGACGTCAGGAGCAGGCGCCGGACCAGTGACATCAGCAACAGGCGCCGGAGCAGGGACGTCGGGAGCAGGCGCCGGACCAGTGACGTCAGCAGCAGGCGCCGGAAGAAGGAAGAAGAGCGGGGATAACACCGCCCGCACAGCTGACAGCAGGGAAGAGATCCGGTCCGCCCGCCCAGCCAGCAGTACTGCGGAAACGAGTGGGCTCACACCACCCGCCCAGCCAGCAGGATCAACTGTAATTAAATGTTATTATCAAAAGTAGTATCTTACACTGCATTGGTGTTTTTATGGGGTTGTTTGCAGATCATGTGGGTATATAAAAGGTTTTGTTTTCCATTTAGAGTGAATGTACTATATAGTTCCAAAAGACAATTCTCCTGTTCCTTAAATTTGTGAGTCTCTCTACCTTTTTCCAACCAACACTACCAGACCCTGCTGAGAGTAGACATATCCCCTGTCAGGGCTCATTAGTCACCCTGACCACATTTCTAAGTAAATGTTTTTGTGTTTGATCTTTCTGCAGTTTGCTCATTACATTTGTTCTACTGGCAGCTGGTTGGGATTTAAAGTGCTTACCCCCATTGTATTAATAGTACCCTGAATCATCGGGAATGTGCGGCCTGCAGAACTCAAGCTGCTTGTTGAACTGTTCAGCTTAAGACCCAGATTTACGCGTACAGATCCAATCATAAATTTACCTACGTCTTCAGACTTGCCCAATCAGAATATTGGGATTCAGTTAGATCAACTGGACTTGAAGTTTAGTTTTTGAAGACCTTTTGCTAGCATAGATATACCATGATCTGGATAATTGAGAACCTTCATTATCATTATCCATGTAATGTTTTTTTTCCAGTGCATATATTATAGTAATATATAAATTGAGGTTGAATAAAGACATATGTCCATCTAGTCCAACCTTTATACCTTCCACTTACAGAGAAGGGCAAAAAAAAGAAAAATGCTAAAAAGGGGAGGGGGGAAAATTCCTTCCTGACTCCAAACGGCAATCGGAAAGTATCCAAACTGGCAATTTCATCACATACTGGCAGCCATGGGCATTTCATCACATACTGTAAGCCATGGGCATTTTTTTCCCACATACTAGTAGCCATGGGCATTTCATCACCTACTAGTAGCCATGGGCATTTCATCACATACTTGTAGCCATGGGCATTCCATCACATACTTGTAGCCATGGGCATTTCATCACATACTTGTAGCCATGGGCATTTCATTACATACTTGTATATGATATATACATAATGGCAGCAAACTGGCATTTTCCTACCCCATGTGAGCTGCTGGAGGCCGGAATTCAATCCATACATGCAGAGGCAGCGCAGGGGCAGCAGTTCCCAATAGTCCTTTGCGGCTGTGCGGTGACATTATCACGAAGCCGCAAAGAACTACTGGAATACTCCCTTAAGTTATATTAAAATGTAACGATACTGGAACTACAGTATATGTAATATACCAGTAATTCTCAATATTATATAGTATCCCTGTACCACCAAACTAGTAATATTATACCGATATTCTTCAATATTATATGTATCCCTTTACCAACCAGAACTACAGTATATGTATTATCCAGTTTCTCATATTATATAGTATCCCGTACAAACCAGAACTACAGTATATGTTATTAATACCAGTAATTCTCAATATTATATAGTATCCCTGTACCAACCAGAACTACAGTATATGTATTAATACCAGTAATTCTCTATATTATATGCTGCATATATATTATGCAGCAGAGAGTTCATTGTATGGCCCATTAATATATTTGTATAAAGTGATCATATCTCTACACAAACATTGCTTCTTTAGTGTAAACATCCCTAACTTGTCTAATCTGCCTGCATATTTAAAGGGCGTGTCCACCCCCAAAACTATAATTTAACCCACTACTGGCCCCACTCTGTAGTGTAATAAAATCCTTACTTTAAATCCCTGCTCCAATTGGCTGCCCTGCTATGTCCCTCCAAAGTCCCAAAAACTGGCCACCAGGAGCATGGCACAGTCCATATAGGACTCTGCCTCCTGTCTCTCCTCCAGAATTTTGCCATGCGCAGTTCAGCCCTCCCTCTCCCACCCGTTTTGCTGTCCCTCCCCCTAGTGTAAAGGGCTCTGAACTGTGCATGGCAAAATTCTGGAGGAGAGACAGGAGGCAGAGTCCTATATGGACTGTTGCCATGCTCCTGGTGGCCAGTTTTTGGGACTTTGGAGGGACATAGCAGGGCAGCCAATTGGAGCAGGGATTTAAAGTAAGGATTTTATTACACTACAGAGTGGGGCCATAGTAGTGGGTTAAATTATAGTTTTGGGGTGACACGCCCTTTAATATGCAGGCAGATTAGACAAGTTAGGGATGTTTACACTAAAGAAGCAATGTTTGTTAGAGATATGATCACTTTATACCAATATATATTAAGGGCCATACAATGAACTCTCTGCTGCAGAATATATATGCAGCATAAATATAGAGGAAATTCTGGTATTAATACATATACTGGTAGTTCTGGTTGGTACGGGATACTATATAATATTGAGAATTACTGGTATTAATACATATACTGTAGTTCTGGTTTGTACGGGATACTATATAATATAAACTGGAGTAAACATATACTAGTCTGGTTGGTAGGGATACATATAATATTGAGAATATCGGTATAATATTACTAGTTCTGGTGGTACAGGGACTATATAATATTGAGAATACTGGTATATTACATATACTGTAGTTCCAGTATCGTTACAATTTTAATATAATGGGAGTATTCCAGTAGTTCTTTGCGGCTTCGTGATAATGTCACCGCACAGCCGCAAAGGGACTATTGGGAACTGCCGCCCCCCTGCATGCCTCTGCATGTATGGATTGAATTCCGGCCTCCAGCAGCTACATGGGGTAGGAAAATGCCGTTTGCTGCATCTATGATGTATATATCATATACAAGTATGTAATGAAGATGCCCATGGCTACAAGTATGTGATGGAATCCCATGGCTAAAGTATGTGATGGAATGCCATGGCTACAAGTAGTGATGGAATGCCATGGCTACAAGTATTGTGAAATGCCATGGCTACTAGTATGTGGGAAAAAAAAAAAATGCCCATGTCTACCAGTATGTGATTGAAATGCCCATGGATGCAGTATTGATGATGAAATTGCCAGTTGGATACTTTCTGATTGCCGTTTGGAGTCAGGAAGGAAAACCTCCCCTTTTTAGCATTTTTCTTTTTTTTGCCCTTCTCTGTAGGGTTAAAGTGGAAGGGTATAAAGGTTGGATAAGGATGGACATTGTCTTTATTCAACCGTCAATTTATATATGTTACAATATAATTATGCATACGGAAAAAAAACATACATGGATTAGATGATAATGAAGGTTCGTCATTCATCCAGATCATGTATATCTATGCTAGCAAAAGGTCTTCAAAAACTAAACTTCAAGTCCAGTTGATCTAACTGAATCCCAATATTCTGATTGGGCAAGTCTGAAGACGTAGGTAAATTTATGATGGGATCTGTGCGCGTAAATCTGGGTTCTTAAGCTGAACAGTTCAAACAAGCAGCTTGAGTTCTGACAGGCCACACATTTCCCGATGATTAGAGGTACTATTAATTACAATGGGGCGTAAGCACTTAAATCCCAACAGCTGCCAGTAGAACCAAATGTAATGAGGCAAACTGCCAGAAAGATCAAACACAAAAAAACAGTTTACTTGAGAATGTGGTCAGGGTGACTAATGCGCCCTGAGGGGATAGTCTATCTCAGCGCGGTCTGGTAGTGTTGGTTGAGGAAAAAGGTAGAAGAGACTCACAAATTTAAGGAAAACAGGAGGAATTGTCTTTTGGAACTATATCGTACATTCACTCTAAAGGAAAACAAAAACCTTTTATATACCCACATGATCTGCAAACAAACCCATAAAACCCAATGCAGTTATAAGATACTCTTTGTGATAATAACATTTAATTACAGTGATCCTGGCTGGCTGGGACGGGGTGGTGTGAACCCCACTCGTTCCGCAAGTACTGTGGTCTGTGGCGGCAGGGACGGTCTTCTTTCCCCCTGCTGTCGGCTGTGCGGGCGGGTGTTAGCCCGCTCTCTCCTTCTCCGGCGCCTGCTGTCGGACGTCAACTGGTCCGGCACCTGCTCACGTCTCTCCTCCGGTCCTGTTGCTGACGCAATGGCCGGGACGCCCTGCTCCGATGTCCCGCTCCGTGCCTGTTGACTGACGTCATGGTATCTCCATCCCTTCTCAGCGGGGATTCGCGCCTGTTACTGGAGCGGGGATGGTTGGGCACTTCAGCCTGTGCTCAATCTCCCTTCCTGTCGACGGGGCCGTGTCAGGACGCACGCTTCTCATGTTCGCGCGCCGCTATGGTTTTCGGTGGGAGTCGATTCCTCTGCAGCTCTTCGTAGCGAGTCATCTCTCTTCGCCATCTGGCCTTCGCCTCTCAGCTCTCACTGCAGCAAGCGGGTTGTGATGTTCTCCATGGCTCTCAGGGGAAGCCGAAGGGGGTTGTTCTAGCCCGCTGATGAGTGTGTTACAGTCTGCTGGGCACCCTTTAGCGCTTTTCATTTTCTTTTTGCTCGTTTTCTTGTTTCTTCTTGTTACTTTCTCTGTCCCTCTGCTTCACTGCGCCTGGACCATCCATGTTGCATCGAGCTTATACCTTCTCCTATTGTTAATTGACAACATTGTTTGCCTATCCCTAGGCCTACTCTTTCCTATAACCTCTAGGCTATCCCTACCGTTGCTTATTTACAAAATCTTGCCTAGCAATACTGCTCCCCCTCCCTCTCAGCCTATATCCCTATGGCATTATGGCTTGGGATTTCTTTAACTACCAGTTTCCCGTTGTTGCTTGCTTTCTGCTACACCCATCAGTGATTGATATCCAGAAAAACTATGAAAAAATGAAAACTTCAAAATGTTGAAATTGCAGAGGAAGGGGCTAGAGTCAAGACATTGTTTAATAGGCAAGAGGGCAATAGGTTACTGGTTCAATGTTGATAAAGTAATGTTATGCATTTAGGATTTATAATCCCTGTGCCACTAACCATAAATAACTCTATGTTAAGGTGCACTGTAATGGGGAAAAGATTTGGGGGTCTGGTAGATACAGACTGTAGCAAACAATGAGCCAGGTAGCCAACGGACTAGAGCTATGCAAGTATTGTCTTAATAAAGAGGGAATAGATTTCAAGAAAAAAAATATTCTCCCTCTTTCCAGGACACTGTTAAGGTGTCTTGTAAGTTTACTGTATGGCACATTTAATTATATTTGTATAAGGTTAAATGTCCCCACGCAAAACGCACTTCTCTAATGTAACACGCCTCTTGTCTAATCTGCCTGCATAGTTCAAGCCCCTCATTCCCATTATTTAATTTAGTTGCCCTTCTCTGAACTGCTCCATTTCCAAGATGTCCCTTTTGTATATGGGATTCCCAAAACTGCACTGCTATTCCAAATGAGGCCTACAAGTGCCTTGAAAGAGGGAGAAATAATATTTTTCTCTCTGGATCTATCCCCTCTTTATACAAGACAATATCTTGCTAGCTCTGCGTTGCTACCTGGCACATGTGTTGCTACAGCTAAGTCTGTATTACCAGAAACCCCCAAAATCTTTGTTCCATTTCAGGAGCACTTAAACACAGAGTTATTAATGGTGTAGGTGGTAGCAGGATTATTAAATCCCAAATGCTCATCACCTACATTTATCAACATGAATCTACGAAGATGAAAGTGGTTCTTATTCAAAAAAGTTGGTTCTTTTTCAAGTTAGCTTCTATTCGCAGACTGAGGTTGGTTTCTTATTTCGGAATTGATACAGAAACTGGTTGTATGCAATAGGTAAAACGCTTTGGGCCACTGAAAAAAACACCGCAGACAACTGGGCATACCCCTGGCACCATAACATTCAGTTGAGGCCAGCCTGCCCAAATTGGTTTTTGGCATGCAGTTGGCCACAAAGTCTGCAAAATAGCTATTTTGCATATTGATAAGAAAATGGTGTATGCAATTAGTAAAGTTCAGTGGAAATACATGTACTGTTCAGAAAAAAGAGCTGATTTTTTTTCAATCCCAATGCCATCCAACCTGCCAATTCAGCATTTTGAATGTGTAATAAATAAATGCAATCACGAAATACTAAACTCTGTTTGCAGGACCCCTAGTAGAGACTGTTATGGTTTAGCCCTTGACCACAGCCGCCTGGGCCCCCAACTGCTAATAGAATAGAATTTCAGAGACTCCCCACGATCTTACTTACCTCCCTCTTTTCCTCCAACCGTACTGCCCGCCCACTGCTGCAGTGAAAACTGCAAGCAGGGGGCGCGGGGATTATGCCGCCACATCTCTGATTGGCTGAGAGGCAGACCAATCACAGGGAGGCGGCTGCTGGCTTCCAGAACGCCGGGGAGGAGGGAGAACGGAAGGTGGTAGTAGAGATCGGGGGACTTCTGATAAAAGTATTATAGCAGTTGGTGGGCGGGAATAGCCCTACTATATGGCCAAAGTGTTTTTTTCACTAGGAGGGAGGAGAGCAAAAGGGGAGGGGAGAGGGATGGGTGCTCTGACGCAAGCCAAAAACATCTGAGAGGACATATCCAGGGGTGGAAACAATTTTCCTGGTGGCTAGGCTCTGGTGGTCAGTTTCTGGACTTTTGGAGGGGCATTACAGGAAGAACCATTTGGAGCTGGGGGGAAGTAAGGTAAGGATTTTACTACACTACACAGTGGGCACAGTAGAGTAGTAGTGGGTTAAATTATTGTTTGAGGGTGTGACATGCCCTTTAAAAGGTAAAAAATTTAAATAAAAAATTGTTGATTCACGGTTGCATATTTTTGTACTTTATGTAATGTGTGTTTCATCCGTTAGGGTCTTCACCATGGAAAACTCGAAAGATCAAAAGTGTTGCATGGGTTAAGGGTAAGACTACGGGAAACAATTTAAAGGCCGCATGGCCAACCCGCAAAATAGTAGATTTTATATCCTGATAAGAGAAGACCCCAAACCCGAATATGGGCTAGACCCCCTGGTTCAAACAATATCGGGAGATTGCCACAATACGTACGGCACACTGATTGTACAATCATTTTTCCACTCGGAATAGTTAAAACAATTTGACGCCCATTCCAATTAGATTGTGCTGTTTATGGCCACTATAAAAACATTTATTGACATTCCAGAACTGCACATGATCCCAATTATTCTCCAATGTTATCTAACCAAATGGAAATTCCTATAATCCCTATTAATTTATCTTCTGGTAGAACTCAGGTGTTGTCCCTCAATAAAAGAACTAAGTCAAGTATATCCGATATATAAAAGCCTTTTCAGATTTACAGCTCAGCATTGTTACTAAAAGCCATTAAGTGACTATTAGTAATGATCAAATCCAACAAAGGAAGACCGGATAGACATGGTGCCATGAAGACGCGCAGTTGTTACAATGCACAAGAACACTCGCAGGCGCTGGCCCAAACTGATAAAGGTTCGCGAACAAAGGCTTAGTGACCTCTACGAGATCCTGGAAGGATTGATTGATACTGCACTGGAGCGAACACCAGGACTAATTCAGGGAAGTTCACCTCTCTTTAAATTATGAGTTTACAGAAGTAGAAATATGGTCTTAAAGGACAAATAGTGTCAAACCAACCTTTTCGGGGATCTTCTAATATTTCCATTGGTTAGGCCCCAGGCCAAAAAGGGGGAAGTGAAAAAAACACTTGTAGTTGTCCTTTAAATGTATTTGTAACAAAAGGGTTCTTGGGGATTACAACGTAAAAAAACCTAAAGAAAGGACATTTTGAACCTACTAATGGACCAGTTGTCTCGCCTTCATATTTATTTGTACAGAGCAAGATAGCACCTGGAGTTCCTGAGGCCCAACAAACGTACCAGACCAGTAGAGATATGAGAATGACCAAGAAGATGAAAACCAACGCTATTGGTGCTATCAGCGCATCGGTCTGTGTCGTATCACAATTACAGAGGGAACTTGGGCATTGGCAACATCATCTTTATGTCACAGTCCTGGAGAACTGTTTGTATTCCGCTACTATAAGAGAGAATATAATGTGATGGAAAGTTTGGTCTCCTGTCATCGGGCAAGATTTGGGAGTCAGAATGAAAATTGATGGAGAACAAGTGTAAGGGACACAATTTGTAAAAGGTCGTTGTTCCCTGAATCCTTCATTTCTTATATGAACTTATATCATTTTTCTTATTTCTTTCAGTCCTCGTTCCCAATCAATGGAAGAGTTAACCTTCTCTCATTTCTGGGCAGAGGCACCATTTGGTAAAGTAAGTAACACGTTGTTCTGCCGAAAGACACTAAAGACATTCATAGAACATTCAGGCAAACAACCTATCTACTTTCTTATTTGATGGTTTTACTGAGCGGAACACAAAATCACCATAATTGCATGAAAAATGGCTTCTTAAAAGGAATTTATTTATTTACTTTGAAACTATTTCACCCCCAAAATAACATACATTTACCCTTTCTTAAGGAACAATTGCTAGAACCCTTCTGTTGTTTCAATCTTTGGAGCCCTTAAACCTTTTTTTTTTGGTTTGTGTCTTACCTTACAGGCTTCATTTAAATAGTCATTTCTTTTCTGAGTTTATTAATTCTAGGGTTAACTGGAACAGAACATATGACAAAGATTGCCGGACACCTTCGTCTCCACGTTATATGCCACGTTTCAGAAACGAAGACACATAGTTTGCAATGGATGTACGTCACAGGGGGAGATCTAAATTCTTCTTAAAAAGGCTGGAAAGAGGTAAGGGGGAAACCTGGGCTTTGTAGAATATTTAGATATTTGTTTACTATTCCATAGGGTACTAGCGAATTACTGGACCAAAGATGTTCAGTAATATATTTGTAGAATTGCCAAACAGCAAATATCGGCAAATAATTCGGTAAATAGTTTAGACTGACACGTTATGTATAAGTCATTGGGCAGTGACATCACTGTCATCAGGCCTCAATAGACTGATGGCTTGCAACAGAAATCAGCATCAGAAAATGGGTTGCTTGCATTGCCGCACTTTCACCGGTCGCGGCCAAAGACGGTTCCATGGCCAGTGAAGTATACCAACCAAGGTTTGGTGAGAGCCACAGAGGGAGAGGAGAGCGAGCCACAGAGGGAGAAGAGAGAGGAGAGAGAGAGAGGAGAGAGAGACCAAGTTCATGGGCAGTAGATTTCATCTGTGAAATTTTTTAGCCAAAACATGTCTACAAAAGGGGACAGGGCTTTACATCATGATGGCCTGTCATTATCCTACCTACACTCCTATGCCACACTGAAAGCGATGCACAGGCACTATGGGGAATGGAAAACGGATGTTTATAATGGATGGCTGTTATTATCCTGCCTACACTACTATGCCGCACTGAAAGCAATGCACAGGCACTATGGGGAATGGGATAGGGCTGTGCATCATAGATGGCTGTCATTATCCTGTGAGCCACAGAGGGAGAAGAGAGAGGAGAGAGAGAGAGGAGAGAGAGACCAAGTTCATGGGCAGTAGATTTCATCTGTGAAATTTTTTAACCACAAAGCCAGAACATGTCTACAAAAGGGGACAGGGCTTTACATCATGATGGCCTGTCATTATCCTACCTACACTCCTATGCCACACTGAAAGCGATGCACAGGCACTATGGGGAATGGAAAAGGGATGTTTATAATGGATGGCTGTTATTATCCTGCCTACACTACTATGCCGCACTGAAAGCAATGCACAGGCACTATGGGGAATGGGATAGGACAGTGCATCATGGATGGCTGTCATTATCCTGTCTACACTACTATGCCACACTGAAAGCGATGCACAGGAAGCACTATGGGGAATGGGAAAGGGCTGTGCATCATCTGTGACTGTCTCTCTCCTACCAACACTACTATGCCACACTGAAAGCAATGCACAGTCACTATGGGGAATGGGATAGGGCTGTGCACTATGGCTGCCTCTCTCCTACCTATACTAACTATGCCACACTGAAAGCGATGCACAGGCACTATGGGGAATGGGAAAGGGCTGTGCATCATGGGTGGCTGTCTCTCTCCTACCTACACTACTATGCCACACTGAAAACAGTTACACAAAGAGAGGAGAGAGAGAGAGGAGAGAGAGACCAAGTTCATGGGCAGTAGATTTCATCTGTGAAATTTTTTAACCACAAAGCCAAAACATGTCTACAAAAGGGGACAGGGCTTTACATCATGATGGCCTGTCATTATCCTACCTACACTCCTATGCCACACTGAAAGCGATGCACAGGCACTATGGGGAATAGGAAAGGGATGTGTATAATGGATGGCTGTTATTATCCTGCCTACACTACTATGCCGCACTGAAAGCAATGCACAGGCACTATGGGGAATGGGATAGGGCTGTGCATCATAGATGGCTGTCATTATCCTGTCTACACTACTATACCACACTGAAAGCGATGCACGGGCACTATGGGGAATGGGAAAGGGCTGTGCATCATCTGTGACTGTCTCTCTCCTACCTACACTACTATGCCACACTGAAAGCAATTGCACAGTCACTATGGGGAATGGGATAGGTCTGTGCACCATGGGTGGCTGCCTCTCTCCTACCTATACTACTATGCCACACTGAAAGCGATGCACAGGCACTATGGGGAATGGCATCACTGGGTGACTGTCTCTCTCTCCTACACTACTATGCCACACTGAAAGTGATTGCACGGCACTATGGGGAATGGGAGAATCACGACTAGGCAAAATCCGGCACGCAAGCGCAATGAGAGGCCGCTGTAGTCGCGAATCAGTGACCTCTCAGCGTGCACGGAGCCGATGGGGACGCGAACAGTGTGCATGGAGCAATGGGGACGCGCTGTGGAAAGGTACGCGCTTCTGCTGTAATGCCGGCAAAGATGAATCAGCTGTTCGCAAAGAGGAGAGAGAGAGACACACACAAAGAGAAGAGAGAGAGACACGCAGAGAGAGGGAGAGAGAGACAGGAGAGAGAGACACACACAGAGAGAGAGGGAGACCGTGAGAGAGAGAGACAGAGATGAGAGAGAGACACACAGAGAGAGAGAGGAGAGAGAGACACAGAGGAGAGAGACACACAGGAGAGAGACACACAGGAGAGAGACACACAGAGAGACACACAGAGAGACACACAGAAAGAGAGAGAGAGAGAGAGAAAGAGGAGAGAGAGACACAGAGAGACACAGAGGAGAGAGAGACACAGAGGAGAGAGAGACACAGAGGAGAGAGAGACACAGAGGAGAGAGAGACAGAGAGAGGAGAGATAAACACAGAGAGAGAGAGGATAGAGAGAGACACAGAGGAGAGAGAGAGAGGAGAGAGAGACACACAGAGAGGAGAGACACAGAGAGAGGAAAACGACACACAGAGACAGGAAAGACACACAGAGAGACACAGAGAGAGAGAGAGACAGAGGGAGAGAGAGACACAGAGGAGAGAGACAGATGGAGAGACACAGAGAAGAGAGAGAGAGAGACACAGAGGAGAGAGACAGAGAGAGAGAGGGGGGAGAGAGAGACAGAGGAGAGAGAGACAGAGAGGAGAGAGAGACAGAGAGGAGAGAGAGACACACAGAGAGGAGAGACACACAGAGAGGAGAGAGAGACACACAGAGAGGAGAGACACAAAGAGAGGAGAGACACAAAGAGAGAGAGAGAGAGAGAGAGAGAGAGAGAGCGAGAGAGACAGAAAGGATAGAGAGACACACACAGAGAGCGAGACGGAGAAAGAGGAGAGACAGAGAGAGAAACACAGAGAGAGAGAGGAGAGAGAGAGACACAGAGAGAGAGAGAGAGAGAGAGAGAGAGGAGAGAGAGACACACAGAGAGGAGAGACACAGAGAGAGGAAAGAGAGACACACAGAGACAGGAAAGACACACAGAGAGACACAGAGAGAGACACACAGAGGAGAGACACAGAGAGGAGAGACACAGAGGAGAGAGAGACACAGAGGAGAGAGAGACACAGAGAGGAGAGACACAGAGAGGAGAGACACACAGAGAGAGGAGAGAGAGACACAGGAGAGAGAGACACAGAGACAGGGAGAGACAGAGAGACACAGAGAGGAGAGAGAGAGCTAGAGACACACAGAGAGAGACACACACACAGAGAGGAGAGACACAGAGAGAGACAGGAAAGACACACCGAGAGAGAGGAGAGAGACACAGAGGAGAGAGAGACAGAGAGAGAAAGAGAGAGAGAGAGAGAGAGAGACAGAGAGGAGAGAGACACAGAGAGAGAGACGGAGAGAGAGGAGAGAGACAGACACACAGAGAGAGACAGAGAGAGAAAGACAGAGACAGAGAGAGAGACACAGAGAGACACAGAGAGAGACACAGAGGAGAGAGGGACAGAGAGAGGAAAGACACACAGAGTTGAGACAGAGAGAGATACACATAGAGAGAGAGAGACAGAGAGAGGAGAGAGAAGAGAGCCACAGAGGGAGAGGAGAGCGAGCCACAGAGGGAGAAGAGAGAGGAGAGAGAGAGAGGAGAGAGAGACCAAGTTCATGGGCAGTAGATTTCATCTGTGAAATTTTTTAACCACAAAGCCAAAACATGTCTACAAAAGGGGACAGGGCTTTAAATCATGATGGCCTGTCATTATCCTACCTACACTCCTATGCCACACTGAAAGCGATGCACAGGCACTATGGGGAATAGGAAAGGGATGTGTATAATGGATGGCTGTTATTATCCTGCCTACACTACTATGCCGCACTGAAAGCAATGCACAGGCACTATGGGGAATGGGATAGGGCTGTGCATCATAGATGGCTGTCATTATCCTGTCTACAGTACTATGCCACACTGAAAGCGATGCACAGGCACTATGGGGAATGGGAAAGGGCTGTGCATCATCTGTGACTGTCTCTCTCCTACCTACACTACTATGCCACACTGAAAGCAATTGCACAGTCACTATGGGGAATGGGATAGGGCTGTGCACCATGGGTGGCTGCCTCTCTCCTACCTATACTACTATGCCACACTGAAAGCGATGCACAGGCACTATGGGGAATGGGAAAGGGCTGTGCATCATGGATGGCTGTCATTATCCTGCCTACACTACTATGCCACACTGAAAGTGATGCACAGGCACTATGAGGAATGGGATAGGGCTGTGCACCATGGGTGGCTGCCTCTCTCCTACCTACACTACTATGCCACACTGAAAGCGATGCACAGGAACTATGGGGAATGGGAAAGGGATGTGCATCATGGGTGACTGTCTCTCTCCTACCTACACTACTATGCCACACTGAAAGTGATGCACAGGCACTATGGGGAATGAGAAAGGGATGTGTATAATGGATGGCTGTTATTATCCTGCCTACACTACTATGCCACACTGAAAGCGATGCACAGGCACTATGGGGAATGGGAAAGGGCTGTGCATCATCTGTGACTGTCTCTCTCCTACCTACACTACTATGCCACACTGAAAGCGATGACACAGGCACTATGGAGAATGAGAAAGGGCTGTGCATCATGGGTGGCTGTCTCTCTCCTACCTACACTACTATGCCACACTGAAAACAGTTACACAAACACACTGACAGACTCACACAGCTACACAAACACACTGACAGATTTACACAGTTATACAAACACAGACATACTCACAGTAACACACTGCTATATACAAACATAGAAATCAATATAAACAGTAATAAATACATATATTTTATTTCACTATTCAATACCAAGTGAGGTGTAAGTTGTCTGTCAGTGATCCCTAAGTTCAGTACATGAGCTGTGCTGATATCCCCCTCTCTGTGTGCCAGCAAACTCTGATGCAGCAAAAAAAAGTGCACGTGAAGAGAGGGAACAGTGTATTAGTCATGGGGTCAAAAGGGGCGGGGTTATAACATGTCAGTACAGCAGATGGAAAAAAAAGCAGTGAGGAGTGGAGGCCACACCCCCAAAAACGAGCAGAACTTTACAAGCTGATTGCAGAGGCTACAAGCAGATTTTTTTCATAAGAAAGGGATCCTTGGAGCTGGGGCACAGGGGAGTTTATTATACAGAAGTTTGTAAAATAGGTCATTTCTGAGAGAACACTTCCTTTAAACCCGCCCACTCGTATGTGCCTTAGCCCCGCCCACCCGCAGGTGCCATGAGCCACTCAGACCCCACAACCCCTACAGAAAACTGTGTGAAAATAGCCTTTTCAGGCAGAGTGAGAACTCTGCCTGAAAAGGCTGTTTTCACATAGTGGGGGGCTGTATATTCCCTTACCTTCTCTGTCAGGACATCACACAGCAGGGAGGGGGAGGGACTTCCTGTCTCCCTCACACACTGAAGTCTGAGGCTGTGCTCGCCAGCAGCGAGGTGGAGGAGCAGCCATAGGAATTTCACATGTCAGCCTCCTATCCATTAACTTTCTGGTCAGTAATTTCTTTATATCTTGGGCTGTGGAGCACGTAGAGAGGTGGTTGATGGCTCGTTTTAAAGGTAGGAAACTGGCCTTTCATTTAAAAGTCTATTTATGAGTGAAAATACCTTTTAAGATTGTGAGCTTATACTGTAATTTATTTATTTGCAAATGTTTTATTGCCCATTAAGCATTTTTTTTAAATTATATCCTTGTTTGCAAGCTATGTATTGTTAAGTCGGGAAGTGAGTTCTAATGTATGGGCACCTTAAGGCTGGCCATATACTACGATCAATGTTCAATCCAAAAGACAAAAATATTTTATCAAAGAAAAAACGATTGAAGGGGACAATTGTATGCAAAATCCAATGGCCTAAACTTTACATTGTCCATTAATATTACAGCATATTATTGATCACATAATGAGCAGGGCAGGTTAGCTGCATATCGATTAAGATATTGTGGAAACATGGCATAGTGCATGGCCTGCATATAACATGTCAGTGACATTATCACAGGTTATGTGCGATCTAGGTCACTGATAGCAGTAGAGCAGCAGAAAAGCACTGTGGTCCCAAAGATGACAAATGTACAAACAAGGAGAACGGAACTGCACAAAGATAGATTTTTTGGATAAAAAGAGAAAAAAAAGACTTAATCAAAATTCTTACTTGTTGTAATACTTCTAACCGCTCATTAACATCGTTTAGCATCCATGTGTCTTCTCCTCGCAAACGCTTCTGTTCTTTACGCCTTTCTGCTTTTTCATAGTCCTTTTTAGCCTTTATTGAAACAAATGAGGAAAAAGTAAGAACACCACTAGCAAGTAATCAGTCATTTAAAAAATTAAAAGCTGCATTTTTTATGTCAAGTGTATTTATTCATCGTTTTTGCCACGGAATACAAATAGTCTAACAATATAAAATGATTACCTACTTAAGATCCCTGCACAGTAATCTGTCAGGGCAGTCATGTTTAAAGGCTATGTCCACCCTAAAAAAATTTGTTTTTAATAAGGTCCCCCTGGGCTCCCAGCCCCAACCGCTATAATTTTTTTTTTAGAAAGCCCCCAAACTCTACTTACCTCCCCTCGATCCTCCGCCGCGCTCCCGGCCTCTGCTTGCAAGGAAATGCAAGCAGAGGGGCGGGACCGGCAGCCGCGTCTGTGATTGGCTGAGCGGCAGCCAATCACAGACGCGGCTGCCGGCAGCTCACTTCGCCGAGGAGGAAAGAGGAGAGGTAAGTAAGAGTTTGGGGAGCTTTCTAAAAATAAAAAATACCCGGTGGGCTGGGGGATGGGGGAGGGCAGGCAGGATTTAAATGGGTTTTATGCTAGGGGGAGGGATAGTAGAACGGGAGGGAGGGGAGGGAGAGGGAGGGGGGGGAGGGAGGGGGGGAAGGCTGCAGTACGCATGGCAAAAATCTACCTGAGGCCAGCTAGCAGGCAGTGTCCTATATGGACTCTGCTAGCCTCCTGGTAGTCAGTTTTTGGGACTTTGGGGGGGTCTACAGGAGAACCCTATGGAGCTGGGATGTGAGGTAAGGATTAAACTACACTACATGGTGGGGCCAGTAGTTGGGGGGATTATAGTTTTGGGGGTGGACATGCCCTTTAAGGCTATCCATGCACGTGACTGCTGTCTCATTTCGCAGCACAGATTCCATCAGAATTCTTTACTACTTAAAAACAATGTATTCTGATAGACATTTTCCATCTAAACCGATCTCCACAATGCCCACGGCGGAAGTTCAATGGCATCAATGAAACATTGAGCCAGTGTGTGGCTAGCATAACATTATTGCGGCTGATATATCGCTCTTACTAAACAGATATCTAAAGGAAAACTAATACCAGCAACCTCTGAATTTTGAGAGCCTTAAGGTGCCTATAGACGTAACAATCAAGGTTTGAAAGAAAAAATGGTCATAAAATCCCCAGATTGTAGGAGCAATATGACTGATAAACAGGTGGTCTCGCAGAGAGTGATGGAGGGTATGGATATCCATACATAATTAACATTATCACGATATGGCTGATAAGGATATGGTCCCACAGAGATTGATGGAAGGTATGGATATACATATTTATTTAACTAAATCAGAATATGACTGATAAATAGATGATCCCTCAGAGAATGATGGAGGGTTTAGATTTTCATACATAATTAACATTATCACAATATGGCTGATAAAGTGGTGGTCCCCCAGAGATTGATGGAGGGTATCAATATACATATATATAACTACAGTGTTCTCCCCAGAATTTTTTTCCTGCCGGGTGGCATAAAAAAGTAGCCGGGTGGGGTAGGACGGGGAAATTTGGTGGTAAGGGAAAATGTGCACTGCATCATGCTCCTTATATAGGTCAGAGATGTCTAACTTTTGTCCCACTAGATGTTTGAAAACTATAACTCCCAGAATTCCATGGTTGTAGAATGCAGGGAGTTGTAGTTCGTCAACATCTGCAGGTAACCCATGTAACATAGCAGCACAAGCACATGTGACACCCTTTTGTGGCCTTGGAGATCTTGGAAAAGCTAGTTAACGTGCTAAAATATTCTTGCAGGTGTAAAAAAGGGATCTGGACTGAGCAGTTTTGGCGGGAGTTTTTACTGACCTATTGGCACACCTATTAAACCAACTTCTAAATTCTTTTAAATCACAAGTGTTCTCTCAAGAATTTTTTTCCAGCCGGGTGGCATGAAAAGGTAGCCGGGTGGGCCACCCAGCTAAAAGGCCCTAGGGAGAACACTATATATACTATATATTTAACATTATCACGATGTGGATGATAAAGAGGGGATACCCCAGAGAGTGTTGGAGGTTATGGATATACATATATATTTAACAATATCATAATAAGGCCGATAAATAGGTGATCCCCCAGAGAGTGATGGAGGGTATGGACCATACCAGGTCATGGTATATCTGTTGTATTCAATTAGATCAACTGGACTTGAAGTTTAGTTCTTGAAGACGTTTTGCTTGTCATCCGACTGGCTTTCTCAATTCAGAATGACTTGTACAAGAATCTGTGGCAAATATGTACCCTGGAAAATCCCAATTAGCACATCACAGCCAAGTGTTAAGGGTGTGATTGGATAGTGGCTGGATAGGTATGGATATACATATATATTTAACACTATCACAATATGGCTGATAAGGAGGTCAGTGGTCCCACAGAGAGTAATGGAGGGCATGGATATACATATTTAATACTATCACGATATGGAGGTGGTCCCACAGAGAGTGATGGAGGGTATGGATATACATATAGATTTAACACTATCACGATATGGATGATAAGGAGGTAGTCCCACAGAGAGTGATGGAGGATATGGATATATTTAATACTATCACGATATGGATGATAAGGAGGTGGTCCCACAGGGAGTAAAGGAGGATATGGATATATATAAGGGATAATCCGCCCCTTACAGTGTAATATAAGGCTATTATGCCACCGAGGCGTTCCCTGACCATATAAAAGCACGAGGCCGTAGGCCAAGTGCTTTTATACAGGTCAGGGAACTCCAAGGTGGCATAATAGGCGTATATTACACTGTAAGGGGCGAATTATTTCTTATAATACACAAGTTTTTATTTTAAATAAGTACAGTGATAATAGCTGGTGAAAAGAATTTATTTAACTTTTTTTTCAATTGCATGTTGCATGTTTTCTTCTTTTTTATACATAACATTAAAAAAAACATTGTTAAACATTTTAACTATTATTTAAAATCTTTATCTTAGATATATGTTTATGTTATATATGTTTCATTGTTCAAATGTTAATAGTAATTTAGTCAGAATCAGATGATTGTTTTAGGTTTATTTCACTTGTTTTTTAGGCTTTAAGTTTACCCCTGTTTGTTAATTTTGGTTTATTCCGTTTTGTTCACGCCTCTTTTTTGTTAGCATAATGCGTGTGTTTTGGTATTGATTTCCTCATGTGCCATAATGGACGGTAATGCGCATGCGTGCCAGGCTGTTCTGTGCCGTGTATACACGGCTGATCCGTTCCTGTCCAGCTCTTGGATTTGTGATATGTTCGATTCCGGGGTGGCTGGATAAGAGGTAGGACAATGATTTTTATGTTATATTAGGAATGGAGAGCTGCAGTGGCACTAATATTTGAACTAATCACTCAGTGACATCACTGAGTGATTCTAATAAGGATTCTCGCCACTGCAGCTCTCCACTGAAAATACAGAGGCTTGTGTATTATATATATTTAATACTATCATGATATAGAGGATAAGGAGGTGGGGAGGTGGTCCCACAGAGAGTGATGGAGGATATGGATATACATATATATTTAACACTAACACGATATGGAGGATAAGGAGGTGGTCCCACAGAGAGTGATGGAGGGTATGGATATACATATTTAATACTATCAGGATATGGAGGATAAGGAGGTGGTCCCACAGAGAGTGATGGAGGGTATGGATAAACATATTTAATACTATCAGGATATGGAGGTGGTCCCACAGAGAGTGATGGAGGATATGGATATAAATATATATTTAACGCTATCATGATATGGATGATAAGGTGGTGGACCCACAGAGTGATGGAGGGTATGGATATATATATATTTAACACTATCATGATATGGAGGATAAGGAGGTGGTCCCACAGAGAGTGATCGAGGGTATGGATATAGAAATATATTTAACACTATCACGATATGGAGGATAAGGAGGTAGTCCCACAGAGAGTGATGGACGGTATGGATATATATATTTAATACTATCATGATATGGAGGATAAGGGGGTGGTCCCACATAGAGCAGTGCTCCGCTACCTTATTCAACACATTTTCCCGTTCCTGTCTCTTGGCCTCTCTCCTCTGCTCAATACTGTTCGCACTTTCAAACATCCCACTGGGCGCCGCCATCATTGCAGGGCCGTAAAGCAATCCATGGCCGTATCGGATTGGATAATCCCAGCTTGTGGTTACGTCATGTCTCCGCAGGTTTCCGGGTCACGTGGTCTGTTGTCGTCACGTAACGCGCTGTTGTCCGGCATTCCGCTCTCAGGGGCTGTAGGGAGAACCATTTAGATGGAGGTGGGATGACATGAGCTGCAGCTCTTGGTAAGAACCCCGATGTGTAGGTGAGGATTATACAGATATAGTGATTGATTACGATACTGAGGGGATCATGTGCGTTACTGTTCATACTTACCAACACCGGGGGGGCTGGTACCATGCGAGGGCGTGGCCTATTTAAGCTCCACCCCCGGAACGCCCATGGCCAGAAAGAGATGCTGAAGGAGTCACAATGGGAATGTAGCGCTGCTCTCCTTCATTCACACGGAATTCACTTTACTGTCAGGGTCCTTTGGAGGGTTTAGGGGTTCCCATAGTTTGGATATAAGTTTGTCCCCCCTTTCCCCAATGGGTTGGCCATAGATAAGCAACCTAAAACCTTTCAGATTTTTTGAAAACTACGACTCCCAGTATTCCCTAATAGCTCAGTTCTTGTAAGGGATTGCTGGGAGTTGTAATATCTGCATGGCTACTGGTTGCCTGGGGTTGGCCAGTTGATTTGAGCTGTTCTGCTGGTCTGTGTTCAGAATTGACACTATTAAGTGAACGTATAGTCCAGTGATGTGGAACCTTGGCACTTCAGCAGGGCGATGCACCGAGCGAGGTTACCCGGTGCAAACAGCCTGGTGATGTTATATGCCGATAGCGGCGCTCAGAACATCGCTACCTGGCGCTTTTCTATTCCTGCCAACTATTAGCTGGAGTTTAAAGTTCTGCAATAAAATGCCGATTTTGGCATATAATATCGCTTGCAGCGGCTGCAAGGTTAACTTTTGCATTAGCCACGCAGCCGCCCCAAGGAAGGAGTTTGTCACACTAACCAATATAACATAAGTTAGCGTGACTTAAACTCCAAAACAGGAGCGGTGCGCCCGTTGGTGCATCGCCCTGCAGATGTTTTGGCATTCTGCAACCAAGGCATGCTGGGAGTTGTGGTTTGCAAAACATCTGATTTGTTTTTAAACCAACATCTGGTTTAAAGGTTCCATCCTTCAGCTGTAACCAAAATCCATGTTAGCAGGATGCACTTCATTACCGTGTCCATTTATCTTTACCATTGCCTCGAGCCTATTGCATAAATGAATCTAGCTTGGGACCAATTAGAATCTGATGATGGCCCTGGTGCGCGCATGTGATCAGTTCTCGTGGCGAGTCACACAAAAATGCGGAGACACAACACCATGTTTTGCTGTATTTTCTCGAGTAGTAAGGGGAACCTATTTATAAAAATATGTATTTATTACAAAAATGTATTAAATCTATCTTTCAAAACAGGTCATTTTTAACCAGTGTGAATAAGAAATTTTCTTGTAAACCCCATAGGATATAATTATTGTTTCAGAGTTTGAGTGCATTTCAATATTTTTTATTAATCTGGGACAAATCACATATTTTGAACTATATAAAGGGGATGATGGGAATCAAACCCTACAAGAGCAGCCCTTACAGCTGCTGCAATCAACACAAGAAGAGGGCCCCATGATGTTTGGGGATGGGCATGATTTCTAGTTATATCTTGGGAGTTGGAGTGCGTGAGAGCTAACAGATTAAGGTAAAGGTTCCAAATGAACTAAGAATAATGCACATGGTTGTTGTTTTTAAGGACTTGGTTTAATTAGGTTATTGCACCATTTTGAGAGAATTTCATTATATGTGCAAACGAAGGGTTAGTAATTTATGCATTAAGTTTAGTTATTGATTGAAATACTACACACACTGCTGGTTTTCTAAACTCTGCAGGCATCTGTGAGCATCAAGAAAATGCACTTTCCCTCTACATAAGGTTAATGGGTCCATGTCAACACAAATAAGTCCTTTACATGAACAAGTTCCTCACATTTTTCAGTAATACTGAGCAAAGGTAATTTTCTCTATGTTTGGAGTCCACAAAAAATAGAATCAAAATCAGCACCATGGATAGCTCATGGGATGGCTTTTTGATTGCTGGCTTATGTGTGTTGTCCAGGGGTGTGTAAAGGTGTATACATACTGTACCAATCCTTCAAAGATGACAGACAAAATTGATCGAAACGATCTTGCGCACTTTACAGATAAAAGGCCATTTATGTCGGTAGCAACAGGATTGGCCCTTTATTGGAAATCTGTTTACACAGCTTTACAATTTGAAAACTACAACAGCAGAGTGCAGCCAGGGTGTAGTAGTTTCCAGACTTCTGATGGCCACAGGTTAAAGTTCTTTGGTCAAATGACAGTTAGTAGATACTCATTGGCCAAAAAAACAAAAGGAGAGTTGCCTACAAATTACTTTAATTTCGTTTATTGAGTTTGAATGAATGAATGAACTAAAGTAAACAAGTTTTTAAAAAATAATTTCTAAATTAAATTTAGTGCTCCTTTAAGATGTTTCAAGATAGAATTAAGCCTGTCATTTACTGGTATTCTCTGCTTTATCTGCCACTGTTTAATTGTCACAATCCTTACTACGTTAGCCTTAAGGCTGGTACACATGGGCAGATCTTTTGACCTGGCCAACTTTTCGCCACTTTTGATCCACCAGGCCAAAACTGTGTCACTATGAAAGTAGCTGTGACTGACTGACGATTGTGTAGTCCACAGGAGAATGCCCATGATTGGCCATCATTTATCGCAGTGTCTTTTCATCCTTTAGTCTGATTCAGGCAAAATGACAATTGACATCTGTCACCTGTGGCTGATAAATTACTGAAATATGAAAATATTGGTCAATTGGCCCAAAATATTTGCTGGTGTGTACCCAGCATTAGCAAAATGCAATAAAAGCATAATTGAAAACAAATGTTATATAAAGGTTTGTTCTTCAGTTAAAAAAAAAATAGAAGAAAAGTAGATTCATTAACCGATACCAAAGATCCATGATGTATACTCTTCCCTTGTATTTTCATTATGTTTTCTGGAAATATATTTCAGTTTCTGTGTTTTGGTGCTTGGTACAGTATAGACACGTGGATCTTCCAAACCTCTTTTACGTTTAGTATTAAGAATGGCTTTCCTTTTTTTCAGGAGTTTTCTTCGCTCCACTTGAAGCCTAATGATGGCTGACGAGATTCATGTTAACATGATGGCAACCAAACCTAAGAAACGCAAGTGTGTGGTTACTGAGTCTATTCTTAATGATTTTCCATTTCTCCAGCCTGGAGTGAACGAGAGCTATGCATTTTGTTCTTTGTGTAAAACATCCTTTACAATTGCAAGTGGTGGAAGGAACTCTGTGAAAGAGCATGCAGCCTCAAAAAGACACAAAAGGGCATCTGGGGCTCTGCCAGGTGGTTCAGAGAGTAGCACATTATTTCAAAAATTTCCACCTGATAGAAGTGAATTTAGTTTAGCACTCCAAGAAGGAACCTACGCGTTTCACACAATAAAGCACAATCAAAGCTTTAGATCAATGGACTGTTCGTCAGGCTTAATTAAGAAATTCTACCAAAGCAAGTTTAGTTGCTCAAGGACAAAATGTGAGGTCATAATAACAAATGTGATAGCTAAATGGGCAACAGACCTCGTTCTCGAGGATATTCAAAAAGCCTCCTCTATTACTTTGCTGATCGATGCCTCGAATCATGGCCACGTTAAACGCTTCCCTTTACTTTTTAGATATGCTCATGTAGACAGCCAGTCTCAGTGTGACTGTAAAGTTCAGATAAACACCAAATTGGTGGATTTCTTTGAAATAGAAGGGGACATTACTGGAAGCTTATCTCAAAGGATTCTTCAAATTATTAAAGCCTTAAACATAGAAGAAAAAATTGTTGGAGTGTCATCCGATAATACTAACTGCAATTTTAGTAGCCTGATAACAAAATCAAACGATAACGTGATAAACGAAATCCGTGAATCACTTCAAATAAATGTGATTGCATTAGGATGCGTGCCACAGATCGTGCACAACTGTGCACATTCGTCTCTTGGGATGATTCCATTAGACATTCAGGGGATGATTACAAAGATTTTTGGCTTCTTCCATGTCTTTAATATACGAATCGACTCCCTTAAAGATTTCTGCAACTACGTTGGCCAACAGTGGAAAGAAATTCCAAATTACAATGTCCGTTGGTTCTCTTTATTACCTGGACTTGGAAGACTTCTTGAACATTATTCAGCTTTAAAATCTTTCTTTTTAGCAGAAGAAAAATGTCCAGTGGTCCTGAAAGAATGGTTTTCTGATCCCTGTACATACCTTTGGTTGGAATTTGCGAATTCAAGTCTTTCCGTTTTTCACGATACCATTAAAAAAGTTGAAGCTCATGAGGGAACGGCTGTGGAATCGTCAATGTTTTTAAGAGATTTCCTTCAAAAAATCACAGCAAGGAGGGACGATAACTTTATTCCACCCAAGGTCAAAACCATTCTCACCTCTCTTGAACAGCAAGGCTCCTACACCATGGCTTGTTTTTACAAAGTTTCCAAGGATTTCTATACCACTGCTATCCAGTATTTGAACGCCCGTGCTATTTATTTTGACGAGGTGGATAAACTTGAATGCATTTTACTGAAAAAGATACCCGAAAGGGAATCTTTTGAGAAGGTGGTGGAATTTTTTTTAAGCAAGCCTAATCTAATCGATATAAAGGAGGATGATTTTTTTGATGAAATTACCTGTTTGAAAGGTTTCGTTACAAAAGAAAAACTCCAAGAATGGAACTCAAATGGCATCAATACTTGTGAAAGGTGGAGTCAGGTATTTTCCTACTTCTATCAAAACACCATGTCTTTCCCGCAGTTAAAAAAGATCGTTGAGTTAACCCTCAGTATGCCTGGAAACAATGCCCCAGTAGAGAAAGTTTTCTCTGCCATGAACATGATGTGGACTTCTAATCGCTCTCGTCTTAGCGTGCAGTCTATAAGGTCAATGTTAATGGTTCTCATTAACTTTCCCATGTCATGTCAGGAGTTTGCTATGGAACTTGCTAATAGAAAAGACATTTTACATAAAATACAGTCATCTGAAAAATATGTGACTTTCAGTTTGATTTAACTTTCAGGAGTTGAGTTGAGTTAAATAAACTCTCTCCCATCTGCAAAAATGCTGTATCCTCACTCCTATGAATTCAGCAAATATTGAAAAAGCCTCCATCAGTCCTGCCTCCTTTATTGGGCCAGTGTCACATATGGGAATACATGCTTCTTGCAGAGCACATCTTGCTGTAGTTTGTCTGGCCTTGTTCTTTGGAGGAAATGTTTCTCTATCTGCTGTATTCTCAGGGGTGGGGGCACTGTGTTTTGAGTCCTCACCATTGGTTTAACAGATAGTGGTAAGGGTCATCTAACCTATTAATTTCCCAATTAAAGGGGAAGTTCAGTAGGAAAAAAATTTTTTTATTTAAATTATTTATCTTTATTACAAATTCCTAGGTATTCTACATATTTGCATTATTTTTGTATTTGTGCCGAACATCCATAATGGTCATATATACTGCCATATGGCAATTGTGCAAGCGTTGAGCTTGCATTTCTTTTATACTATTTTAAAATCACTAGTCAGTAAGGAAATTAAGGAATGTACAGTGTTTGTTTTTAAATATTTATTAGAATGAGTTGTTTGTTTTTTTTTAATAAAATGTCAGAGTGAGATGTTTAGATTTTAAACCTAAAAAAGAAAAAACAATGAAACTAAAAATCAATATTAAAATTCTAATTATTTTACAAAATATTACAAGGAGGTCATAACGTTGTCCCGCTATGGCTACAAATTACTTCACTATGGGGCGTATTTATAAAGATTTGTTAACTTTTTGCCACAGTTAATGGCCATGCTTTCGGCAAATTTGGCGACAATGGCAGCATAAAGACATTACCACCGTATATCACCATACATCGCCGCGGTAACCAATCTCATTTATAACGCGGCAATAAATGTTTTATTGCAAAAACGCATAAGTGTCCATATATCCAGCCTGCCAGTGGGTCCTTGGAAGGTGCCCATACATTGTGGAGTGTTTCTCAATACTAATTATGTTCCGGGGGTGGGGCTGGTGGTAGACTGTATTTTCCAGCTTTTATTGTAATACAATCTTAAATTTCCGATTTACCTAAGATGTACATGAATGGCAAATTCTCGCTTTTAGCTCTGTTCTGGTAATGGAAGACTATTGACAGCAATTCGTCTTTTCGCACTTAACATAATGAATCAGGATCGGCCAACGATGGTGGCTGAAAACGCCTTGATTTTTTCTGAATAAATGCTTTTGTTATTTCAAGTCCTGCGAGTGCTCCAAGATATTTGTTTGTACTTGATTCACATTTGGATTAAGCACCCAGACAGTTGATTGATAGTTACACAGTTAAACAGCTGTGCTGCAAGGCTAATCATTTGTTGCAGTTTTCTGATAGAAATGGTGCAGACAGGTGGTGTTTTAATTGGATTTTTCCATATTTATATTTATTTTCTTATAGTGGACATATTTTACAGCACTTTACAATTTATTTATCCGTTTACATCAAAGGCTGTGTAGTAGATCAAATCCGTAGAAAAATACTAATTTGCTATATATACCGGTATTTGTTTGTGTACTAAATACTATAATAAAGTTGTAATCCTTTTTGTGCATAATTGTAATGTGTAATCTAAAATTGGTGCTTTTTTGGGTTAAAGGAAAATGTAAGTTTCTTCCTCTAAAGCACACACCCATCTCACCACTGGGTGTGCTCTAGATTGGGTATGTGAAGCTCTCAAAGTCCGGTTTGTAGTGCTGGTCTCTTGCTGCCCCCATAGTTCCTCTGCTGTTCCAGTGGACACCTTTCCATTGGCTAGTCCAGGTCTGTAAGAGCGGGACAGGACCAGAGCTTTTTTTAGAGCTTTGCATGCCTGATCTAGAGATCTGCCTCGTTGTAGAGCGTGCCTTCCTATTGGCCTCGTCACCGTCGAGAGGACGGGGCGGAGCCTGCCAGAGCAGCGTTTCAGTAACGCTGTGCTTTAACTTTCGCGAACCCAGGGGTGAGGACCTAGCGGTTCAGGTCCTCCTTCTGGGTAAAAGGTACAGACCTAAGAAGAGGAGCGGAGGGAAGGTGAGTATCATTGTCCTTTAAACAAGCCCCAATGACTCTTCCTGTTGTAACCAAGCAGGCATGTTGCAGAGGTACAAAAATGTTCACTGTGTAGCATGTGTAGCTAACAGTGGTTGGAAATGAGTTAGTGGAGAACTGTAGTTTGGTAAGTTAGTTTGGGCTGGTAAGTAGAATTTTTCTAACTTTTTTTACAAACAGATCATGCGGTTCGGGTTGGGAGGGGGGAAGCTACAACAGAGCAAAAGGGTTTGATGTTAAAGGGCAGCACGCTGGATCTGGATGGAGGCGGGGGTGGAATCTGCTCTACAGCGCATGTCACAATACCTCCCAGAGGACAGATTAGAGACAGAAACCTTTTCACAGGAAGACAGGATCCTACTCTTCACCTTTCTGGACTTTACATAGACACTGTAGGAGAACCATTTGAAGCAGAGGAGTAAGGTAACACTACACAGTGGGGCCAGCATGGGGTTACATTTTAGTTTTGGGGGTGGACATGTCCTTTAAATTAGAAATGTTTCACCTGGCATGTCAAAGATTAATGGTATAAAGGATATTGCAGGCAGGGGTGTAACTGCAGGGGCCCAGACCCCCTGTGAGATTGGAGGTCGGGCCCCTGGTACACCCACATGCCAGCGCGCCAAAGGTCCACGATCAGCTGTATTTAAACAGCTGATCGTGCGTATGTTTACTTCATACGTGCAATCAGCTGATCGCAGACCTGTGGTGTGGGCCCTCTTACCTACGCCCCTCCCCCCGCCATGGTGGGGGCGGTAGTTCCACCACTGATTGCAGGTCTTCCTGATCTGAATGGCTCTCTTTCTTGGTTTCATTCACTGCATGGGCTCCATTTTAAATAGGTATGGGACCATTGTAAAATAGCACAAAAAGCAAGTCTTATGTATAACCTAATGAAATTAAAGGGCCAATTGTATTGAAAAATCTGTATTTAAATAAGGCTGGTTACACATCTAAAGATTCTTAGTCTCTGAACTTGTGACTGGTCGGCCAGGATGAAGGACTGTCTGACGCTGCTGCCAACAGTTCGCCGAGACTGGTTTTTGGACGCATCTGATTGCCTTGTTAGTCCGAACGGTCAATCGCAGCCACACTAAGGAACCATCCTATATTTTTGCTGATCGACCGATACACTGAAATATCAGTTGGATGGTGTGTACCCAGCTTAAGACCAGTACATATGTTTCTGCAGCATAAGGTATTTATAATCAAATCATCAGCAACTATTGGGTGAAGTAATGCACATCTGATCTAATTATTTATTATTATCTTTGTTTAGCTGTTTGGGTTTTTTTTGCTTTAGTTCTCCTTTTAAAATGAACCAATTCGAAAGATCTCATTTGTTCCATGTCTGCATTAATTTGTGGGTCTGAGCTGCCACATTGCAAAAGTGTTAATACCGTATGTATCAGTGTTATTTCTGTGTTTAAACTATATGTGGATTGTGTTTTTCCTTTTTTTTTATTTAGAAATACTTCATTTGGACCTAATGTTATTGTATTGTAGCAGATTGTCTTGTGATTGTATAAGTGGATAAATAAAAATTGATACAATAGATACATTGCAGTAAAGAGCTTTATATTGGAGTCTAATGTATAAAAACATATCGGTAATGTAAAATGAATACTGTAACCTTACATTTGTCCCTGAGGCAAACAGTACACCTTTTTTGCAGTTGAATAACATTTTATAGCTTTGTATTGGATTGATTTCATATATGATCAAGGCTATTTTAAAAATCTATCACTTATTGTTGGTTAGAATGTTATTTTGTAAACAAAGAAATATAACTTAACACAAAGTAAGTAATGTGCCCTTCACATCTCTGGAATTAATTCAGAAGGGTGCAAAGTCTTGAATTTAGAAATTAATTCACATGCACACATAAATGTACGAACTGCATGCATTGATTGTGATAAAAGCCAGCCAACACTGGGGATATATTTACTTTATATAAAGTAATATACAGGTACAAGTTTCCCACAGTGCTGGGGAACCAACTTTATCTTTGCTCCAACAGGAGTTCTGAATTCTGCCCATGACTAGACACCAGGAAGGAACTAGTACACACAGTACGACTGTTGATGGACCAATTACCTCATAGGCGTGGTTCATCTGATTTTACTTTCCCAGCTCCATGGAGAAATGTCTGAGCTAAGAATTTCTTGTTCTCTCCCTATTTTAATTAATGTATTAGTGACGTCTGTCTATAGGAGCTTCACACTGCAAAACCAGAGGCCTGCACTACACCGAAGATGCTTGTGAAGGTTCTCATTCATCCAGGTCATGGTATATCTGTTGTATTCAGTTAGATTTGTACAAGAATCTGTTGGCAATTATGTACCCTGAAAAGTCCCAATTATCATATGGCAGCCAGGTGTTAGGAACCTTCAATGCATCCACACCTTGCAGTCAGACGGTCCCTAACACTTGGCTGTGATATGCTAATTGGGGCTTTCCAGGGTACTTGATTGCCACAGATTCTTGTACAAGTCATTCTGAATTGAGAAAGCCAGTTGGATGACTAGTGACCCATCTTCAAGAACTAAACTTTAAGTGCAGTTCATCTAAGGCTGGGTACACATGGAGGGACTATTTGTCTGGCCTGGATAAATGTCCATCGGTTGCCGCAAATTCGTCCATGGCCAAATTTTCAAATGATCGACTGTGCTGCCCCATAGGGATTTTCCGATACGGGCGATCCAGGTCGATCGAGGCCGGCTGCCCCACACCAGGAGATATTTTCAGTCGACCGACCAAAAGTGTCATAAATCGGTCGGTCGGCTGAAAATATCTTCTGGTGTGAACCCAGCCTTACTGAATAAATTGATATACACAGTCTCTGTTCCTTATTCGCATATGCTTGAAGGGGAGCTGCTACTGTATCAGTGACGTTTAAAAATCAAGATGCAGCAATTCAAAGAGCTTTCAACTTTAGTTTTCCTTTCACATCTTGTTGAGATCACATATGTAGCTCATGTGTTTCCAACTGCACAGCCAAAGAATCTTTGGTCTTACATGTGATGGAATGAACCACTGAAAAAAAGGTAGACGCCTATTCCATGTGAGTAATTCTACATGTTTTAGTTCAGGTGAGCCAGCACATGTAGAGTTTACTCACCTGGAATATTAGAGTTGCCATCTAACTTTTTTCAGTGGTTCGTATGATTGTTGGCATTGAGGTGGCCAACAGACAGAGGACTCCATCCCCTACCTATTGTTATGTTTTTGGTGTGATGGAATGACAGATTCCAGTCTCCATTTTGTTACAAACCAGAACTGAGGCAAAATGTACTTGTTCAAACAACTGGTAATTAGGGTGAAATATGGAAAAAACAGACACCGGAACCGATAACCAACCAAAAGAATTTATTTGAAAGTAGCACCTTCCAGAAAGGCCAGGATCATGAAAAAAATGATCTGTTTGGTAAGTGCAATTTCTTGCACATATGGTCACTTAAAAGGCATCTACTGGGAAAAAATGAAATTAGTTTTTTTATTGCAAAGACCTCCTACACTCCTACCTCCCGTCATTCAATAGTTACAGAGCGATTAGCTGTCAAATTCTGCTCGTCTGCAGCCGACCGCTTCACAATTCCTCCCCTTCCTGGCCACCATGACCATCCTATCCCCCATCCTCTAACATGGTCACACATTCATAGAAAGTAACTGGGATAACATTTGGCCCTTTTGACAGTTCACTGCTCTGTAACTAAGTACCTCCCTTACAATCAAAAGATATTTAAAGGGACACTAAAGTGAAGAATGGACTTGCCTTTATCTTTTTCTATATTTTTACAGGAACCCTCTTTGCTCTCAGTTCTCCCTGTAACTAGATCTCCTTTTGTCCTGTTAGTATGCATTTCTCATCCCTCTGTGCCCACCCCTCCCAAAATCTGAGACACAGAGTGAAGACCATGTGCAGTGGAGATGATCTGTGCCTCCAAACAGCCAATAGCATTCATCTAGTGATTTTGTGTTATAGTGCTAGTGTTATAGTAAAACTGCTTTGCTATGGGAAGGTAAGTAGCACTGGCAGATGTAATCACTGCTTGAATTAAATAAGATTTTATTTTAGCTGTAGGAGTTTGAAGGGGAGTGTGTGTGTAAAGTTGGGAACTTTGTAATTGATTTTTTTTAGGTACAGTGCTATATTGGGACTTAAAGGGTATGTCCACCCTTAGAAATCATTTTTAATATGATGTTCCCCCATGTCTCCCAGCCCCAACCGCATAAATGTTTTTTTCAGAAAGCCCCCCAAACTCTTACTTACCTCCCCTCGTTCCTCCGCCGCACTGCCGGCCCTCTGCTTGCGAGAATACAAGCAGAGGGGCGGGACCGGCAGTCGCGTCTGTAATTGGCTGAGCGGCAGCCAATCACGCACGCGGCTGCCGGTCATTCAGTGCAGCGGAGGAAAGAGGAGAGGTAAGTAAGAGTTTGGGGAGCTTTTTGAAAATAAAAAATATGCGGTTGGGGCTGGGAGACATGGGGGAACAACATATAAAGAGGGATTTATGCTAGGGGGAGGGATAGTAGAACGGGAGGGGGAGGGAGGGGGGAGAAGGGCTGCAGTACGCATGGCAAATATCTACCGGAGGCAAGGTAGCAGGCAGGGCCCTGTTATCCTCCTGGTGGTTAGTTTTGGGACTTTGGGGGGGTCTACAGGAGAACCCTATGGAGCTGGGATGTGAGGTAAGGATTAAACTACACTACAGGGTGGGGCCAGTAGTTGGGGGGGATTATAGTTTTGGGGGTGGACATGCCCTTTAATTAACACAGACAGCAGCTAACAGCAGGGGAGAGTGTTAGCTGCAGGCACAGAAAGAGCACAGAGCAAAAGATAAAGCTTAAGGCTAGATTCAGACAAACCGCTGTGCAGCGGTTTTCACTAGTGTTTACCAAATTTTTGCTGCTAGGAAAACGTTGCATGCAGCATTTGCCTACCGGCAACACTCAGAAACCGGTGGCTGCAACGCTGCAATAATAAAAAATAAGCTTTACTTTTATAGAATGGATAGTTTACTGTGTACTGTGACTAGCTGTGTCCTGCCCCCTTAAAAAAGTAAAACTCCCAGAGCTAAAAACATGGGATAGGAAGGTCAGAGAAGGGAAAAAAAGGCAGATTTAAGATTGGTGGTAATTAATCCTAATTACTGTGTGAGGGTTGGAAAATGATTCGGCAAGTGCTGCAAGCAGACCTAGATAGATTATCAAAATGGGCAGCAGAATAGCAAATGAGATTCAATGTTGATAAATGTAAGGTGATGCATTTAGGATTTAATAATCCCTGTGCCACCTACACCATAAATAACTCTGTGTTAAGTGCATCTGTAATGGAAAAAGATTTGGGGGTTCTGGTAGATAACAGACTTAGCTATAGCAAACAATGCCCGGTAGCAACAGCTAGAGCTAGCAAGATATTGTCTTGTATAAAGAGAGGAATAGATTCAAGAGAGAAAGATATTATTCTCCCTCTTTACAAGGCACTGGTAAGGCCTCATTTGGAATATGTGGTGCAGTTTTGGAATCCCATATACAAAAGGGACATCTTGGAAATGGAAGCAGTTTAGAGAAGGGCAACTAAATTAATAAGGGGAATGGAGGGGCTTGAATATGCAGGCAGATTAGACAAGTTAGGGCTGTTTACATTGGAGAAGCGGCGGTTGCGTGGGGACATGATAACCTTATACAAATATATTAATGGCCCATACAGTGAACTCTCTGGTGCATTGTTCACTAATAGGTCATATCAGAGGACTCGTGGACATCCTTTAAGGTTGGAAGAAAAGAAGTTTCATCTTCAAGTTAGGAGAGGTTTCTTTACAGTGAGAACGGTGAAACTGTGGAACTGTCTTCCAGCAGAGGTGGTAATGGCAAGTTCATTGAATAACTTTAAAAAAGGCCTGGATAAGTTTCTAAAACTAAAAAATATTGAGAATTACTGGTATTAATGCATATAGATCTGGTTGATCCCACGTAAAGAAACCTTTCCTAACCTGAAGATGAAATTCTTTTCTTCCAACCTTAAAGGATGTCCACGAGTCCTCTGATATGACCTATTAGTGAACAATGCACCAGAGAGTTCATTGTATGGCCCATTAATATATTTGTATAAGGTTATCATGTCCCCACGCAAACGTCACTTCTCCAATGTAAACAACCCTAACTTGTCTAATCTGCCTGCATATTCAAGCCCCTCCATTCCCCTTATTAATTTAGTTGCCCTTCTCTACTGCTTCCATTTCCAAATGTCCCTTTGTATATGGGATTCCAAAACTGCACCACATATTCCAAATGAGGCCTACCAGTGCCTTGTAAAGAGGGAGAATAATATCTTTCTCTCTTGAATCTATTCTCTCTTTATACAAGACAATATCTTGCTAGCTCTAGCTGTTGCTACCGGGCATTGTTTGCTATAGCTAAGTCTGTTATCTACCAGAACCCCCAAATCTTTTCCATTACAGATGCACTTAACACAGAGGTATTTATGGTGTAGGTGGCACAGGGATTATTAATCCAAATGCACACCTTACATTTATCAACATTGAATTCATTTGCTATTCTGCTGCCCATTGTATTATCTATCTAGGTCTGCTTGCAGCACTTGCCGAATCATTTTCCAACCCTCACAACGTAAATTAGGATTAATACCACCCATCTAAATCTGCCTTTTTTCCCTTCTCTGACCTTCCATCCCATGTTTTTAGCTCTGGGAGTTTTACTTTTTTAAGGGGGCAGGACAC
The DNA here is from genome assembly GCA_019447015.1 of Hymenochirus boettgeri. Lineage (NCBI taxonomy): Eukaryota > Metazoa > Chordata > Amphibia > Anura > Pipidae > Hymenochirus > Hymenochirus boettgeri. The sequence goes on along the minus strand of CM033470.1, from coordinate 313,508,564 downwards.
AGCTAGTCACAGTACACAGTAAACTATCCATTCTATAAAAGTAAAGCTATTTTTTATTATTGCAGCGTTGCAGCCACCGGTTTCTGAGTGTTGCCGGTAGGCAAATGCTGCATGCAACGTTTTCCTAGCAGCAAAAATTTGGTAAACACTAGTGAAAACCGTGCACAGCGGTTTGTCTGAATCTAGCCTTAAGCTTTATCTTTTGCTCTGTGCTCTTTCTGTGCCTGCAGCTAACACTCTCCCCCTGCTGTTAGCTGCTGTCTGTGTTAATTAAAGGGCATGTCCACCCCAAAACTATAATCCCCCCAACTACTGGCCCCACCATGTAGTGTAGTTTAATCCTTACCTCACATCCCAGCTCCATAGGGTTCTCCTGTAGACCCCCCCAAAGTCCCAAAACTAACCCCCAGGAGGAACGGGCCCTGCCTGCCCTTGCCTCCGGTAGATATTTGCCATGCGTACTGCAGCCTTCTCCCCCTCCCTCCCCCTCCCGTTTACTATCCTCCCCTAGCATAATCCCTCTTTATTGTGTTCTCCGTTCCCAGCCCCAACCGCATATTTTTATTTTCAAAAAGCTCCCCAAACTCTTACTTACCTCTCCTCTTTCCTGCTGCACTGAATGACCGGCAGCCGCGTGCGTGATTGGCTGCCGCTCAGCCAATTACAGACGCGACTGCCGGTCCCGCCCCTCTGCTTGTATTCTGCAAGCAGAGGGCCGGCAGTGCGGCGGAGGAACGAGGGGAGGTAAGTAAGAGTTTGGGGGGTTTCTGAAAAAAACATTTATGCGGTTGGGGCTGGGAGACATGGGGGAACATCATATTAAAAAGATTTCTAAGGGTGGACATACCCTTTAAGTCCCAATAGCACTGTACCTAAAAAAAATCAATTACAAAGTTCCCAATTTACACACACACTCCCCTTCAAACTCCTACAGCTAAAATAAAATCTTATTTAATTCAAGCAGTGATTAATCTGCCAGTGCTACTTACCTTCCCATAGCAAAGCAGTTTTACATAACACTAGCACTATAACAAAAAATCACTAGATGAATGCTATTGGTGTTTGAGGCACAGATCATCTCCACTGCACATGGTCTTCACTCTGTGTCTAGATTTTGGGGGGGTGTGTGCACATGAGAAGTGAATGATGAAATCTCACGATATAAGGACAAAAGGAATACAATAGTGAAGCTCAGAAACAGGGAGAACTGAGAGCAAAGAAGAGTTCCTGTAAAAAATAGAAAAAGATAAAGGCAAGTCCATTCTCACTTTAGTGTCCCTTTAAATATCTTTGAGTAAGGGAGTATAAAGAAGTGAAAGTAAACAGCAAAGTGATTTCCGTTCAATTTTATGATATGTGTGACCATGTTAGAGGATGGGGGATAGGATGGTCATGGTGGCCAGGAAGGGGAGGAATTGTGAAGCGGGTCGGCTGAGACGAGCAGAATTTGACAGCTATCGCTCTGTAACTATTGAATGACGGGAGGTAGGAGTGTAGGAGGTCTTTGCAATAAAAAAAACTAATTTTATTTTTCCAGTAGTGCCTTTTAAGTGACCATATGTGCAAGAAATTGCACTTACCAAACAGATCATTTTTTCATGATCCTGGCCTTTCTGGAAGGTCTCTTTCAAATAAATTCTTTTTGGTTGGTATCGGTTCCTGGTCGTTTTCCATATTCAACCTAATTACCAGTTGTTTGAACAAGTACATTTTGCCTCAGTTCTGGTTTGTAACAAAATGGAGACTGGAATCTGTCATTCCATCACACCAAAAACATAACAATAGGTAGGGGATGGAGTCTTGTCTGTTGGCCACCTCAATGCCAACAATCATACGAACCACTGAAAAAAGTTAGATGGCAACTCTAATATTCCAGGTGAGTAAACTCTACATGTGCTGGCTCACCTGAACTAAAACATGTAGAATTACTCACATGGAATAGGCGTCTACCTTTTTTTCAGTGGTTCATTCCATCACATGTAAGACCAAAGATTCTTGGCTGTGCAGTTGGAAACACATGAGCTACATATGTGATCTCAACAAGATGTGAAAGGAAAACTAAAGTTGAAAGCTCTTTGAATTGCTGCATCTTGATTTTTAAAACGTCACTGATACAGTAGCAGCTCCCCTTCAAGCATATGCGAATAAGGAACAGAGACTGTGTATATCAATTTATTCAGTAAGGCTGGGTTCACACCAGAAGATATTTTCAGCCGACCGACGATTTATGACACTTTTGGTCGGTCGACTGAAAATATCTCTGGTGTGGGGCAGCCGGCTCGATCGACCTGGATCGCCCGTATCGGAAAATCCCTATGGGGCAGCACAGTCGATCATTTGAAAATTTGGCCATGGACGAATTTGCGGCAACCGATGGACATTTATCAGGCCAGACAAATAGTCCCTCCATGTGTACCCAGCCTAGATGAACTGCACTTAAAGTTTAGTTCTTGAAGATGGGTCACTAGTCATCCAACTGGCTTTTCAATTCAGAATGACTTGTACAAGAATCTGTGGCAATCAAGTACCCTGGAAAGCCCCAATTAGCATATCACAGCCAAGTGTTAGGGACGTCTGACTGCAAGGTGTGGATGCATTGAAGGTTCCTAACACCTGGCTGCCATATGATAATTGGGGACTTTTCAGGGTACATAATTGCCAACAGATCTTGTACAAATCTAACTGAATACAACAGATATACCATGACCTGGATGAATGAGAACCTTCACAAGCATCTTCGGTGTAGTGCAGGCCTCTGGGTTTGCAGTGTGAAGCTCCTATAGCAGACGGCACTAATACATTAATTAAAATAGGGAGGGGAGAACAAGAAAATCTTAGCTCAGACATTTCTCCATGGAGCTGGGAAAGTAAAATCAGATGAACCACGCCTATGAGGTAATTGGTCCATCAACAGTCGTACTGTGTGTACTAGTTCCTTCTGGTGTCTAGTCATGGGCAGAATTCAGAACTCCTGTGGAGCAAAGATAAAGTTGGTTCCCCAGCACTGTGGGAAACTTGTACCTGTATATTACTTTATATAAAGTAAATATACCCCAGTGTTGGCTGGCTTTTATACAATCAATGCATGCAGTTCGTACATTTATGTGTGCATGTGAATTAATTTCAAATCAGACTTTGCACCCCTGAATTAAACAGAGATGTGAAGGCATACTTACTTTGTGTTAAGTATACTTTGTTACAAAATAAATTCTAACCAACAATAAGTGATAGATTTTTAAAATAGCCTTGATCAATATGAAATCAATCCAACAAAGCTAAAAATGTATTCAACTGCAAAAAAGGTGTGTACGTTTGCCTCAGGGACAAATGTAAGGTTACAGTATTCATTTACATTACCGATATGTTTTTATAATTAGACTCCAATATAAAGCTCTTACTGCAATGTATCTATTGTATCAATTTTATTACCACTTAACAATCACAAGACAAACTGCTACATACAATAACATTAGGTTCAAATGAAGTATTTCTAAATAAAAAAAAAGGAAAAAACACAATCCACATATAGTTTTAAACACAGAAATAACACTGATACATACGGTATTAACACTTTTGCAATGTGGCAGCTCAGAACCACAAATTAATGCAGACATGGAACAAATGAGATCTTTCGAATTGGTTCATTTTAAAAGGAGAACTAAAGCAAAAAAAACCCAAACAGCTAAACAAAGAATAAAATAATAATTAGATCAGATGTGGATTTCACCCAATAGTTGCTGATGATTTGATTATAAATACTTATGCCGCAGAAGAAAAATATGTACGGTGCTTAAGTGGGTACAACACATCCAATGATATTTCAGTGTATCGGGTCGATCAGCAAAAATATAGGAGGTTCCTAGTGTGGGATGCGATTGACCGTTCGGACTAAACAACTTGTGTGAGATCTTAATTAATTTTAAGTACGTTCCGTCTAACCCTCATGCCTGTCTTCAATATTCGTCCTCCTCACTTTGCCATGCCCCGTCTCCTGATCTTCTCCGGTTTTCATTATTCCAATTTCGTATCACCCCCACATCCCCTTCCCTCCCGTGCGGTTCCAATTCTTGACACCATCCATGTACTTCCCCCTACATTGAAATATGCTGTCGTCACCTGTATCGCCAGCTTCATGCTACCGTTGTGCGGATTACATTTATTAAGTTATATGTCAACCTCTACGTTTCTATTTACCAGTTACACGGGGCCTCTTCTTTTCCCCCTCTTTGTTGTTTTGCTCTATACCCTATGTCTATTTCATTTTCAGCTAGACTTTTACATCTTCACTTATATCAAGGTACTTCCCATAACGCGTTATTGCATTATGCTTTCTATTCCCTCACCCCGTCACTTTCTTTTTGTTTCACAGTCCCCTTAATTTTTCCATAATTTACCACTTTTATTTCCTTTTGCTGTTGTGTGACTAGCTTGGAATACCCTATATCAGGTTGCTTAGACGCTTGGCCTATAAGCGTTGTCTGTTTAGACGTATTTCCGGCCGCTTGCCTATGCTCTCGCTTGACCTCTCCCACTCCTGCCATTTTACCCTCCCCCCCTCGGTCATTCAGCCATTTTTCCTAAGAGCCCCAACAGGCATGCGCCCACCTCCTACTTAACCTATGAAGACTAGCAGTACTCTATCCCCTAGGTACATTCCGTGAACACTACGTTCTCCAATTCAACTTCACCACAGTCCGCAATTGGCCATCATTTTTTCATCAGTATTTCATCATAAGGAATCTGTTATTTCCGTGGCGAAAAAGCTCCATACGATTTTATTCGTGATAGACTATCCTGGAACTCTCTAACGAGAACCCTTTAGACAACTTTCTCTTTTCGCTTTAACGGAGACTCTAGGAAGTATCACAATACTTAGACGCCAAAAGTCTCTGGCAGTGGGAAGACCCAAGCGTTATTATTCGGACCTTTAGTTCTCGGTTCGAAACTCCCGCCGCGCCGTAGTATCAATGGGTCTCTGAAAACTTTTTCTGGGGCTGTTTTGTTGACGGATGGAGACTTCACTAATTTGGGTAGGCGATTTGCGCCACACACGGGATCAAATCCAAGTAGCATATGGTCTTTCGAAACTCGTGCGTTCAGAGATTTATCCACATTGCGGGCTGGTCCAAGGACGTTATCTACAGATGATACGGGTCCAATTCGTAAGTTTGACTCACCTAGTCTTCGAACGCGCGCGGGAGAACAATAATTACCGGAGGATTAGTTGGACCATACGCAACATGCATTGCTCCGTGACTCAGTTTCCCTCCATGGAGTTCTCAAAGCCCGTGTGTACCAAACTGCAGTTAAGTACAGGACCTTGTTAGTAGGACGACTAGTATTCAATGATCTTAGTCGTCGCCACTTCTCGCCACGAATTGGCCTGTGTCTGTTTTATCCGACTCCGGCACGCCCGCGGGACGTTACTCGACCAGGTGCGGGACGCCCTAGTAGGTTCGTATTATCGTTCGATGCTGTAAGCACCCCAGAGATTTTGGCGGCCGTTTCGGTTAACTCATAGTAGAAGGAAGCGGTAACTTATTGATACCAGCAGGTGCGAGCCAGTCGTCTTAAGCTCATCGGGTGTACCGATTCTCCTGACTACCGAGTCCCCGGCTGCTCAATTGGCTTGCTGATCCAATCCCCCGCTCCAAAAGGTATAATGAAACTCAGACCTGCTCTGAGTCTGTTCCTAGGTCTTTACGACGCGTTCTCTTCCAAGGGTCAATTCTTCTCCTCTTTTGTTCCCTTTTCCTACCAGGTCTATCCGACGTGGCCCTACCATTCCTTTGCCTTCGATCGACATCTTATGTCACCTGGTGTGGCCCAGCGCCTAACTGCCCCCCCGGGCGCACCATCGCGGGGCCCGCTGCGGACTCGGGCCCCAAGGTAGATGCGTCGCTGGGGCGGCTTCCACCTCGTGCTCCTCCTGAGCTACTGTGACGACCCGTGGGCGGGCTGCGTACGTGCCCGCCGGACCCCCCGTTCTCTGGCGGGGGTGCCTCCGCGACGGTGCCGCACGTTGGTGTCGGGTAGCTTCGCGACCGACGGGCGCTTGGTTATCGGAGCGCAGTGTGCCATCCCCCCGGGCCTGCGGTCCTGGGGCTGTGGACGTATTGTCTCCCGCGTCGGCCGCGGCGAGCCTGGCCCTAAAGACAAGCCAGTCCCGCGGCAGACGGGAGTGTAGTCGGCCGAGGGCATTCGCGGTTACGGGGTGGGGGCGCTACGCCCCGCTTGATGTGGGTGCGCGCGTTTCTCTTCTTCTCGGTCCGGGTTGTGTGCCGCGCGTACGGTCGTCACCCCCTCCGGCTGAGAGGGGGGTTCCCCCGGTAACCGCGGCCTCGGGCAGCTCCGATCTCCTTTGCGGCGACTTACATATGACTTTTCGTCATGCTTAGACACGCCGGGCAGCGTGGGCTCCGGCGTCCACGGGCCCCATGGCCCGCCCCGGGTGAGCACAGGCCGCTCTCCGGAACCAGCGTCCTATCGTCGACCTGAAGACCGACCGACCCCAAAGTTGGCGACCGTCGCGGCGGCAAAGCCCACGCCAGGCACGGGTGTCTACGGCACGGTTTACTAGCCCGACAGGGGTAACGCGATGGTAGTAGCACTTCGGTGATCGGCCAGCGGCGCCGTTCTACGTGGGGCGCGTCGAGAGGGCCCCGCTAATGGCCGGGAGTAGGCTGCCAGACAGGTACATAGCTGCGATCGACGAAAAGGCCTGGGGTGGGCACGTGGTCCCGGCCCTGGGCGTCCCGGGTTCCCCCCAGCGTGCGCCGGCCTGGGGCGCCCCGGGCGCCCGCTGAGCGCCGCGTTCACCGCGGAGGCGCTAAGGTTACGAGTCAGTCCACTTCTTAGGCGCGGGAGTTCTCGCAGCCCCAGTGCGGCCGCGGGGGCCAAGGCTGTGTGGCCGGAGGCATCCCCTGAGGAGTCTCGACGAGGGCTCGTCCGCTGCGTGTTCTCGCGCAGTAGATTTACCGCCTCCGGTTCGACTATGATTTCGCCGCACCGTCCGCCCAACTTCTCTGGGGTGCTTCGCCGTGGGAAAGTAATACGCACGCCTATCTAGGGCGTCCCGCTCCCACAGTCGCGTAACTTACCCGGCTGATCCAGTGCGGCGTGTGCTTCACCCGCACCCCCCCCACTCGTGCGATCGTGGCGCGCCTCCCCGATCTGAGACATACGAGTTACGGCCCTCCAGGCACCACGAGTGGCTACACACTTCCATGGCAGTTATGGTCCCCCTCGTGGGCTGTTGCGAGCACTACCGGCCGGGCAACGCGGTCCCGGCGCAGTGACGTGCGTATGGATGCCATCATGTCTCCGTTCCTATTGTTCTCCCGCTCCTCGTTGCACGACCCTGTGGAGTCACGAACTAACGCAATTGGCCCGTCTCATTGGTCGCTAAAGCGTCCTTGGTACCATGGCCGGCGACGTGCCGTTAAATCTCGCACGCACGAGTTTCGAACGACACATAACATGCTACGGGCTGAGTCCTTGTGTGCGAGCGCCTGACGCATTAGGAATCTCCACACCGGTCAGAACCAACCAGCCCAGACAGTCAGACCATCGATACGTGCGCGGCTGTAGTTTCGAACCAGAGAGTACCTCGGCTACTTACTCTTGGGTTTCCATGCCAATATACTTTGGGTATCAAGTATGTTTTACGTCATATAGTCGTTATACAGCGAAAAGAGAACGTTTAATTTTCTCTTTAGATATTCAGGACTTCTATACTATAAAAAATCGCTACTAGTCTCTTTCGCCACGCGAAATAAAACAGTATTTCATATTAGACAATATGATTAAATAAAATTATTTCCAAATTCGTAACTTTGTTTTAAAGTTTATATACTTTAGGAAATTCAGTGTACTATATGTAACTATGGGATCATTAAGTATTCTCCGTCTATCTTTTAAGTAGCTTGGTCGCATTCCTTTGGTTATATTAGTAAAACTGTCTTGAATACGTATTGGTGTGAGATTTGACTTCCTTAATTTTTACCTGTCAAGCTATAGATCGACTGTGCCCCCATGTCTTAAATATTCGACATAAATTTAAATGCCACGTAAGATCCTTATCAGTTATATGGCCAATTTCTCATAACAAAACCTCCAACTTCCCTTCCCGTGAGTCCCAATTATTGACACCCCCTTTCATGGCGATGGTCCAAAAAGCTACTGATATGCGCAGGTTGTCCGCGTGTATCGCACGCCGTTAGTGCATACAATGATAGCAGAGGCAATCCTCGCTCCGTTCTCGTCCCCGTACGTTGCGCTGCGCCTCGCCCCGGTGTGAGAACGGTGAAACTGTGGAACTGTCTTCCAGCAGATGTGGTAATAGCAAGTTCATTAAATAGCTTTTAAAAAGGCCTGGATAAGTTTCTAAAACTAAAAAATACTGAGAATTACTGGTATTAATACATATAATATACATATATAATAGATCTGGTTGATCCAGGGATACTTTCGAATTGCCGTTTGGAGTCAGGAAGGAATTTTTTTCCCCCTTTTTTGCTGTTTTTTTTTTTTTTTTTTTGCCTTCCTCTGGATCAACTGTTAGGTAGGGTTAAAAAAATAAAAAAAATAGGGTGAATAGGTTGGACTTGATGTCTTTATTCAACCTCAATTACTATGTTACTATGTAACATTGGACACATCTGCAAGGAGTTTGTATGTTCTCCCCGTGCTTGAGTGGGTTTCCTCCGGGCACTCCGGTTTCCCCACAATCATAAAGACATACTGATAGGTTGTATGTGTCGATAAATGTGCTTAGATTGTAAGCTCTTCGGGGCAGAGACTGATGTGAATGTATACATGTAATTGTAAAGCGCTACGGAAGATGTTGGCACTATATAAATCCACAATAATAATAAAACTATCACTGCAGCTTTGTCTTTGTATTGGGGATCATCACAATGGCTTACCAAGTGAATAAGAGGTAATGAAGATTCACTGTGGCTGTTGCATAAGCTTGTGATAAACTACATTAACAGCCAAGATTTCTTTGCTAACAGCTCTGATAAAACCCAATTCAAAAGCCTAGGGTCTCCATCCGCTCCTGTAACATTCTCATTAGCCGTTCCGTGACAGGCAGGCTAGATGGCGGATTTAATTAGTATTCTTTGCAATGACGGGTTTCTCAATATTCAAAACGTATCTGAGTGCAATCAATGTCTTAGTCTCTCAACCAGGAATCTCATTATTTTCTTAAATAATCCATGAAATAGCCTAATGCACCAGCACCCTTTACTTTCTAGCCAGATGGCTCCTGATGTTATAAATAATACAAGATGGAAGCTGGCAGTAAAGAAAGAAATAAAAGGAGAAAATGTTTACATTGTTGAATTATTTTGCACAAAGGCTATTATCAGTTAGAAAGGAGAATGTTTGGTGGCCATAGGGCAACTATGCATACTGGGGAGAGCGGCGAGCTTTGACTGCCCACCACTCCTGCAAACAGCCACCCAAAGAGGTGGAATAGGATTTCCTATCTCCCTGGAATAGAGACACTAGAAAGGGTCTGGGCATAGCTGACCTTAACCTTGCAGTGCAATTATTAAAGCACATGTCCACTACACAATGCTATATTAATTATCATCGTTATGATTGCAAGCACTTCCAGGGGTGCCCCTACCATGAAGTAAACTGAAACATTTGCTCAGGGCGCGCCCCTGTGGTCAACTTAAAAGGCGGCAATTAAAAAAATCCTGCTCCCTACAATACCACATTTCAGCACCAGTCCACCAATCAGTGTTAAATCAGCCCTCCAGTTCACCAGTCAGTGTTAGTCAGCCCACCATACCCACCTCCACAAGCCACACCTATGTTCCCTGATGAAGCCATGCCCCCTCTGCAAATAGGCGGCATTTAAAAGTTGTTTCAGGTGTCAAAAACCATAGGAACACCTCTGAGCACTTCCAACTTCCTATCAGTGGGCTGAGGATGAGGCAACAGTACAACACACTCCGGTGTTTCTGGTGTGCTTTGCCGTGTGTGTGGGTTGCGCTAAAAAAACTCTGATTAGCGGATCGCATACGCAGCGGATCAGTGTGGCCACATCAATTAGGCCACGCTAGAGTGTGCTTTTACACAGATCGCAATCAGATCACCCTTAAAAGCGCAGTAGTTTGGCCTAGCCCTTGATGTGTATTCTGGTGACAATCATGCCCATATGTCTACAGGAGGTAATATTAGAAGATTTGCTATTCGTTGAGACAATAGTTACAAACAAACCTACTAAATGCTACATGTGAACTTATTTTCCCAGCATTCAAAGAAAAGACACATACAGAGAGATGCAATATATTTTGCTCTGATATGATTCCCTGCAATCATTACCGTGATGTATTAACCACTTTGCGACGGTTCATACATCGTGTATGCGGTAAGTTGCGATCTTTTGGACTTTAAAACCCCAATTGAAAAGGCATTTATTTTCTTGCTAAAAACTAGTGCGAAAATAAATGCTAAGTTTATTGCATCAATTGTGCTTACATGTTGGGGGGGGAAACAACACGTAGCACGCAAACATGTTGCAAGCACTGTCGCAAAAAGGCAACAACATTATTGCATCTCCCTGATAGACTTTTCGGTCTGTTCCATGTCCAACTCCCATTGGCTAAATCTTAGGTTTTGGAGAAGATGAGAAAAGCACCGGGTGACAATTGGGTCAGAACTAAAAGAAACTGGACTACACATGTGACTGTAGCACAAGCAGAAAGAAGATGATGGAAGCGCACACTGTTTCACAGAAAAGTTCTGTTTATTGCATCACACAAACACACAACGTTTCGGAGAACGCTATGTCTCCTTCATCAGGTGTGACATGGCATTCTCCGAAACATTGTGTGTTTGTGTGATGCAATAAACAGAACTTTTCTGTGAAACAGTGTGCACTTCCATCATCTTCTTTCTGCTTGTGCTATAGCTTGGAGTCCTTAAGGTAGAGGAGAGAAGGAAGCAGCACATTGCCTGAAGGAGTGCCTAGGCCCATACCTGTGTTATACGTACACATGTGACTGACTATCTCTACTGGCCACAACTGTTCAAATTCAATGCTTCGCTAAACCAAATAGCAAAGAAGTAAAAAGTCACGATAATTAAAAAAAAGACCATTCAGCTCAGTAAGGGGATGTAATGGGTTAACTTACCATTCAGACTGAATCACAAATCAAAGATACTGTAAGATCCTGGACTACTAGGGATGTTAACATGACATTTAAGTGTATTGTGGGATTTTCTACTTTAATATAGTACTGTGACATTGACTAATTAACGGCTCCTCTGTCAGTGCTAAGATGATGGATGTTGCTTAGTTATATTTCAGTCCAGCCAGTCTGGCACCTGAACTTTTTGACACAAGATAAAAAGGTCACAAGACTTCAGTGTCTGTGATTAGGAGAGGTACTTGTCTGTATACGAGACATTCAATAGCTTTGGGCACCCTTGGTTAAAATGTCGGTGAATAGTTCGGTGCACACATCATGATAATTTAAGTTGCAGGTTTCAAAAAGAACCTGCAGAACTTTGGAACTTTGTTGAAATTCGAATATCACAATGAAAAGTCAATACCGTGGTTGAAAAGACTGAACAGTCGAAAATTGTGTTGAAAAAATTCTGATTCAATTGGGTTCGAAACAAAATTTCAACGAGTGCTGCAGATCGGCTGGTGGAATGGAAATTCCCAGTTTCGTTCATATCTAATAATGAAGTTAACACAATTGTTTTCAGTAAATGAATTCAGAAATTGTGTATTGAGTTTGTTTGGTACAGTTGCAGAATGAAAGAGGAATGGAATGCCATAGGATTTTGGCACACCAATACAGTTTTTATTTCCTCTCATCCCTTGTTCTAACGCTAGGAAGTTTTAACGTACGATCTGACGACCCCACACTGTGCGGATCGCAGTGCAAGCAGATGGTAACGCGCAGGAAATTTCCCCCGCGTCCTAGTGTGGCCTCAGCCTAAATGTGCTGTTTTTAAAGGTTATGTTCACTCAAAAACTGAACATACCCCTTTTCACATTAATTGACGAACGGGAGGTAAAAGAGCTTAGCCTCCTGTTCTGCAATTACACTAAAAGGAGCAGACAGGGAAATGGTTAAAAATACCCACGATCACTGACAGTTCCCAACTACACCCGCACTATACCACACATGCAGTTGGGAGACGTTCGATTAATTGAAGAAAGGGAGGTATGACTTAGCTTCAGTTCTCTTCAATTAAAGGAGAATCAAACCCAAAATACAAAGGCAGCTCCACAGACTTTAAGTAAAACCATTTGTCTCTCACCTCTGAATTCAGCCTTTTAGTGTAGAAATAATTTATAGAATATTACAGGGTACTGGAAATCTATGATGTCACTGTTGGTTTCTAGTGTTGCCTCTTCCTGGTGGTCCTGGACCCCTTATGCACATGCTCACTTGGTACCTTCTGTTTGTTTCCCACTCCCCTTATACTAAGCTGCATGTAACAGTTGACCTCAGACTCCCCACCTGCCAGTGTCTCCCAGCCAATCATCGCACCAAGTGCAATGCTTTTTTGGGTCAAAATCCAAATCTGTGTACAATAATGATGTCATAGTGACATCACTAAAAATGCACCCAGATACATTTAAAAACTATTAAAAGATTTTGAATGAGAAGTCGCACCAGTTGCAATGGTTTTTTGGGGTCAAAATCCAAATCTTTCCAAAATTGATTTCATAGTGATATCATTAAAAATGCACCCAGACACATTTAACACTATTAAAAGATATAGAAAAAGAAGTCGCACTAAGTGAAATGCTTTTTTGGGTCAAAATCCAAATCTGTGCAAAGTTATGACATCATGCTGATGTCTTAGTGACATCATAAAATAATGCACCCAGATACATTTAAAGGAGAACAAAACCCAAAATTCAAAGGCAGCTTTATAGACTCTATAACTGTCACTTAAACGTAAAACCATTTTACTCTCACCTCTGAATTCAGCCGTTTAGTGTAGAAAGCATTTATAGAACATTTCAGGGTACTAGCAATCTATGATGTCACTGCTAGTTTCTAGTGTTGCCTCTTCCTGGTGTCCTGGACCCAAAACTCCTTTTGCACATACCAACTAGGTAACTTGTGTTTGTTTCCCATTCCCCTTATGCTAGGCTACATGTAACAGTTGATCTTAGAGTCCCTTCCTGCTAGTGTCCCCCTGACAATCATCAGAAATAGCAGTGAATATGATTAGCTGATTTACTGCTCAAACAGAGTGGGGGAAGGTGTTAACCCTTTTCATATGCATTTATGAGGCAAAATTATGATGTCATGCTGAGTTTCCCAAAGTGCAATCTTTTTTGGATCAGTTAAAATTTGTGCAAAATTATGATGTCATGATGACATCACTAAAAATGTTCCTAGACATATTTGAACACTATTTAAAGATAAAAAATAAGAAATCACATCAAGCACAATGTTGTTTTAGGGTCATCCACATCTGTGCAAAATTATGTCATGCAGATGTCATAGTGACATCATTAAAAAAAATGCACATTTGAACACTATTAAAATATATAGGGGATTTTCAATATGGCCCAAATCAATCTAAAACCCACGTTAACCCATAGGAATTTCGTGTTAACGTGGGTTTTAGATGGATTTTAGAATGGGGCGTTAAAGTCATGCTCCTTACCTTAGCCCGATCACGCGATGCAATACCTAATCTCGTTTACGTCAGGTATTATATCACGGGATCGGGCAAAGGTAAATAACGCAACTGAATATTGAATCTCCCGATAGAATAAGAAATCACGCCAAATGCAATGCTTTTAAGGGTGAAAATTCAATTCTGTACAAATTTAAGATGCCATGCTGATGTCATAAAGATATCACAACAAATGCACTCATATAGAAGCAAATACTCAGAGAAGAGTAGAAAAGAAACTGCAGCACTCAACTTATAATGTATAACTATTTACATCCCTTTATTGAGCATGTAATAACATACATATTTGGGGTAGAAGATGTGCAAATGACAAGATAAAAACATTAAAAAATATTATAAACAGATAGCAGTATTCATGGAAATAGCAGCAATAGTAATTGTTGATATCAAAGTGCATGCAACAGGATAGATACCAGACCAAGTGGATGATATCTAAACAAATAGTAAATAGTACCTAGGCAAATAGTAAGTGGTACCAGGTATAACTATATATATTATACTTACCTGTCCCTGTGTTTAAAGCTCAGCACTTAAAGTTAGCAACCCTTGGAGATCCAGGTGTAGGTACTGCTAAGTCTCATGGCAACTGCTATATAAACTGAAACGGCAGGTCCACCCTTACGCGTTTCGCCCAGTGCCCCGCGTTTTTTCAAAGGTTGAAAGGTTTTTCAAATATGTATGTTATTACATGCTCAATAAAGGGTTGTAAATAGTTATACATTATAAGTTGAGTGCTGCAGTTTCTTTTCTACTCTTCTCTGAGTATTTGCTTCTATATGGTTTCTTATAATTGTTCACCACCTCCCCCTAGATATTAAGGACTTGGGGGTTTTTACATGACTAGTACCATACCTAGCCTTAATATAAAACAAATGCACTCAGACACATTTAAACACTATTAAAGTGATATAGAATAAGAAGTCACACCATGTGTAATATAATGTTTTTGGTTTAAAATTCAAATCTTTACAAAATTATGATGTTTTGCTGATGTCATAGTGACATCACTAAAAAAATGCACCCAGACCCATTTAAACACTATTAAAATATATAGAAAGTGTGTGGGGGGTCAAAATCCAAATCTGCTAAAAATTATGATGTTATGCTGATATCATAGTGACCAAACAGAAGCAATTCAGAGCGCACTCCAGTCTTGAGTATTCAAATCAATTTCTTAAACACGTCTACTTCTGATATCATAGTGACATCACTAAAAAGACACATTTGAACACTATTAAAAGATAAAGTATAAGAAGTTGCACCAAGTGCAATGCTTTTTTGGTTTAAAATTCAAATCTGTATAAAATTATAATGTCATGATGATGTCATAGTGAAATCACTAAACAAATCCAAATCTGTGCAAAATGATTGTGTATGCTGATGTCATAGTGACATCACTAAAAAATGCACCCAGACCCATTGAAACACCATTGAAAGATATAAAATATGAAGTTGCACCAAGTGCAAAGCTTTTTTGGGTCAACATCTAAATCTGTTAAAAATGATGAGGTTATACTGATGTCATAGTGACAGAACAAAAAAATGCACCCATTTGAACACTATTAAAATATATAGAATAAGAAGTTGCATCAAGTGCAATGCTTTTTTGGCTTAAAATTCAAATCTGTACAAAATTATGATGGCATGCTGATGTCATAGTGACATCACAAAAGAATGCACACAGATACATTTGAACAATATTAAAAGATATAATAAGAAATCACACCAAGTGCAATTTTTTTGGTGTCAGAAGTCCCAAAACGATGATGTCATGCTGATGTCATAGTGACATCACTAAAAAATGCACCCAGACCCATTTAAACACTATTAAAACATACAGAACAAGAAGTCGCAGCAAGTGCAATGCTTTTATGGTTTAAAAAGCAAATCTGTACAAAATGATGATGTTGTGCTAATTTCATAGTGACGTCACAAAAAATGTACCCAAATACATTTGAACAATATTTATATAGAATAAGAAATCACACCATGTGCAATTTTTTGGGGTTCAAAAGTCAAATCTGTACAAAATTTTTGATTTCATGCTGATGTCAAAGTGACATCACTAAAAATGCACCTGGAAACATTTGGACACTATTTTAAAGGGTATGTCCACCCTTAAATATAATTTTTAATATGTTATTCCCCCATGTCTCCCAGCCCCAACCGCTATATTTTTTTTTTTTAGAAAGCCCCCCAAACTCTACTTACTTCCACTCTTTTTTGTTTTTGTTCCCCTTCCCCCGTTCACGGCTACCGGCCCTCTGCTTGCGAGAAAATGCAAGCAGAGGGGCGGGACCGGCAGTCGCGTCTGTGATTGGCTGAGCGGCAGCCAATCACGGACGCGGCTGCTGGTCATTCAGTGCAGCGGAGGAAAGAGGAGAGGTAAGTAAGAGTTTGGGGAGCTTTCTAAAAATAAAAAATATGCGGTTGGGGCTGGGAGACATGGGGGAATACTGTATTAAAGGGGTTTTATGCTAGGGGGAGGGATAGTAGAACGGGAGGGAGGGGGAGAAGGGCTGCAGTACGCATGCCAAAATTCTCCCGGAGGCCAGGTAACAGGCAGAGTCCTATATGGACTCTGCTAGCCTCCTGGTGGGCAGTTTTTTGGGACTTTGGGGGGGGACTACAGGAGAACCTTATGGAGCTGGGATGTGAGGTAAGGATTAAACTACACTACATGGTGGGGCCAGTAGTTTGGGGGATTATAGTTTTGGGGGTGGACATGCCCTTTAAGATATAGCAACATACAGTAATAGTTAACACTGCTCCAGGCGACTACAGCAACATGGGTCCGGATGCCAGCGTGCATGTCCACGCTGTCCTGCGCCACCGAAAATCCACACAGCAAAGCAAATAGACTGCTCTTCCAAATCCGATTAAAACAAACTTTATTGCACACACTGAATACACAACATCGTCATCCAAAGTGTTTCGAGGACCGCCCCCTTAGTCATAGATGACATCACTGTAAGTCAGCCCCCCTTTATAGGGGAAGAACAGGTACAAAAATGTAACCCCTTATTCGCATTTAAAGGTTACATATTTAAACCACATTAAAAACAAAGACAAATTAATATATCCAAATAGTCCAATTAAACAAAATGGGTTATATCCCACCTAGAATTTAATCCCTGAGGGAATCTAGTTTGCAACTGGAATATCCAATACACCTCTCATACAAACATAGAACAAAACTCCTTGCAGATGTGTCCAAGGGTGGAATCGAACTCAGGACTTCAGAGCTACAAGATATCAGTGCTAACCATTGAGCCACCATGCTGCCCATTTATATGCTCCACACATTGTTACATCATAGGGAGGAAACATATGCGTGATCAGCTGTTAAAAACAGATGGTTGCGTAGGGCATGGGCTTGTGGCTGGCCCTGCTACCATCTGGGCCCCCCAGGGTCTTGGGGATGGCAGGGGCGGTAGTTATGCCAGCGGGATATCTCCACTGCAAAACCTAAAATTTGCCGATATGTGCAGCTACCTTTTTTTCTCCTGATATGTTTGCTTGCCACAACACTGCAGCACCCAGCACTGACGTTTTAAATTGCAGATATGACGAGTGTGCATGATAACTTTCTATTTTGTTTCCCTTTAAGAACGTACACTTCCCACTAATATTGCTGTAGCAGACAGGGAGAGCTAGAGACCTTCACACTACAGCACTGCTATTAGGAAAGTGTCAATCAGTGAATCTCTCTGCACCACCCAGACACTTCTGGGTGGTGCAATTTAAATATTGATGAGTTAATACATTCCTACATCATAGGGGTTAAAGGAATAGTTCACTCAGATAGTGAACTATTCCTTTCCTGCTTTAATTGACGAACGGGAGTTAAAGGAGCTATGCCTTACTTCCCGTTTTTAGATTTAGAATGTGCCAAGAACGAAGGGAGGATAATTTACGTTGTGCACAATACACCGCTGGCTCCACTGACTGGTCCCGACTGCTTCCGCCTCTATTTTAACTATAGCACGCATGCGCGATTATGCATGCTATAGTTAAACTGAATGCGGAAGTGGTCGGGACCTGTCAGTGGAGCCGGTGATTGATTGTGCGGAAGGTAAATTTCCTCTCTTCGTTCTTGGCACATTATAAATAATTGAAGAACAGAATGTAAGGCATAGTTGAGTCTTCCATGGTGAGAAGGTTGTTGAGGTAAGTACTTACCTTAACTAGGGTTTCATTCTCCTTTAATATGAAAAGGGGTATGTTCATTTTTGAGTGAACTTACCCTTTAAGTCAATGTTTACTTTGAAAAATAAGCAATTATGGTGCTTACAGGTCTCTAAAGCAAGACTGGATTATTCTTAGCCACATTGAAACCTGTGCCTGAGCTATCCATTAAATGATTGAGATGTGCACAGAGAAAGGACATTGAAACATAATACATCACTCTAATGACTAGTCTTTCAAATATGTCCCACAATCAATAAAACCTTCCCCTGAGAGCCTCTTTATTCCACACCATATAACCCTCCCTCTGGGTACGTCTATGAAAGGAAATTTAATGAAATTGAAACCGTTCAGTACAATCGGTACATTTACTTCACTCTGTGAAGACAATAGAGAAAATAACATGATGGGGACATTGTATTTTTATTCTACAGTTATGTGGCTTATCCTTTAACTCTTGGCTGAAAGAGACACTTAAAGCTCTAAAAATAATGGACCCGGGATGTGAATAAGATTTTTTATAGGAATGGTAAAACAAAATCTATGTGAAAAATTTCATTCTGGTTGTGTTACTGTAACCTGAGAAATGTTACCTAAATGTGGGGTTATTACTACAATGGATCACACAAACTGTCCCCATACTCATCCCCATACAATATCAACCAGTCACATTTAGGGTTAGGTCCCACATGTATGCATGACAACACGTAGGATTTTTGCAATGCGCTGTCGTGTGTTATTTGCACTCGAATATGCGTCTGTATTATTTTAATGCATGTGATACACACGGATGTCTTCCAATAAAGGTATCAAAGCGCAGCACACATAGGGGCGTATTTGTATAGGCGCGGTATTGCGTTTTAGCAATATCGCCCCTTTAACGATCGGTAAAACAATTCTTAAACTGATCGTTAATTTCCGATCATTATTGCACATTTACGATATGATCTTAAGTTATCAAATCCACAACTGTGAAATCCATAACTGACAGTTACTAACTGGAAGAACCAGGAAGCAGAAACAGGGGAAACAGGACATTGTGCAGGATTTCAGGTTAGACTTATATATTTCACATTTCAAACTATTACCGTTTAGGGTTTTGGGGGGAGATTTACCTGTATGTAAGTTTTCATTTTGGGGCTGGACTTGCCCTTTAAATCCTGCCATGACCTCTAGGAAATCCCCCCTTTTTAACTTTGGTTATAATTACGACAGACTCAAATTTTGGGGGTTAAAAAGGATAGAGCTTTATTAAGCACTAGCAGAGTACACGGCGTTGCCCAGTTTTTCTAAAGATCCAGCCCGAACCTGCACCCAAAATTTAACAGACCCGCACCCACAGCTTTCTAACCTGACCCACAAATCTGGTTAACTTTGGGGTGCCCAACACAATGCAGGATTCTAGGGAAGATCTCATCCCCCATTAACATACCTCACGACATTTGGGGGGGTTATTGTTGTGCAATAATAGGATATTGCAAAATGTCCAAATTTGGGGACAAAAAATGTTGGTATTTACCCTAAAAAATAGATTAATGTGAGGTGTTGTACCCGTTGCTAAAGGGGAAGTTGATGCGATACGTATTAAAAGGAGAAGTTGATGTGATGCACTCTAAAGGGATAGTTGATGCGATACATGCTAAAGGGGAAGTTGATGTGATACACTCTTTTGCGCGAATCGCATCAACTCCCCCTTTAGCGCGTATCGCATCAACTCCCCTTTAGTGCGTATCACATCAATATCCCCTTTAGCGTGTATCGCATCAACTCCCCCTTTAGCGCGTATCGCTTCAACATCCTTCAACTGGGGTTTCAGTAGTTTGTGGGGAAAAGAGACACAAGGTGTGAAGTAAAATTAACCCCTTACAGTGCAGTTGTATTGCACTGTGGGCAGTGTCATCCCATTCACAGCTGTCATTGTCTTTCCTTAAGTAAAACACCTTTCCTTGGCTGCCTTCTCTGAACTCTGCACCAGACTGCTGCAAACTGTGATCTCCATGAGTGGCTGCTTGCCCAACCCCCAGTACAAGAGACTTATCTTGGATTGGTCAGTTTACCTCTCCATCTTGACTCTGGAACCACAAGTCTCAGGAAAATTGTCCCAGCCATTTGGAAGTTTTTATGGAACAAAGACACACACACACACACACATTTATAATTCATTATAAAACAAATGAGCCAGTCCTGTCAGGGATGAGCCGTAACTATGAGTTTCTTTTTGGTGGCCAAAGTCACCAACTTAAGCCAGATCAGCCTGTCCTGGCAAAATGCGTCATTCAAGATTCGCTCCTCATGCTGCGACACGAAGATACAATAACATAATAACAACGTAACATTGTATGCAATCCATTGATAAATAAAGCCACACATCACACATTCCCTTTCAATTCCTTATATTATCAGGATAAATTTCCCGCTCACTGATTACCTAACTGGTGACGCCCCTCTCCTATTGCCCAGCCAATCAGGCTACAGCAAAACACTCATTGGCTGCTTCCTATTCTCCATTGCCCTATCAGCCAAGGCACGTCTTCAGCTCATTTGCTGTTGCTGGGCTGTCATTCCTAATCTCCACGATGGAGGGATTCACTTGAGCGCCAGGATTATCATAACTAAGGCTGGGTACACAGCAGATATTTTTAGCCGACCGACCGATCCACGGCACTTTAGGTCAGTTGGCCGAAAATATCTGCTGGTGTGAGATCTAACGAACCTACGTGTCGGTAAATCCCGATCAATCATGCGGTTCCCTATGGGACCGCACGAAATATTGGCCATGGCCACTATTGCCGCGACCGACAGACATTTGTCCCGGCCGAGCGCTCGCTTGTAGCGAGTGCTCGGTCAGGACAAATAGACCCTTTGTTTGTACCCAGTAAGGCAGTTGTCTTTTTTCAATATTCTCCTCCAGCTGCCCTTGGGTTATAAATTTAACATGCAATCTGATTGCGTGTTAAAAAGCATGCGCTAGTGTTGGCCAATTGGACTGGCCACACTAGGTGCACTGAGGCCCATTAATCTGCGATCTGATGGTTGGAGTGCATGCAATCAACATTTTTGGTGCGATTTGCATGCGCTCAAATCCCTCAATTCAGTATGTGAATACAGCACTGCGGGAAACGAAACTTAAGGTGCGTGTAAGTAACAATTCCTTTGAAAAGGATTAGCACAAAATCTAACACCAAAGATATTGCATTGGGTGACTGTGTCGTCACTACAAAACATCACAAGCCCTAGAGTTAAACTCATGCAAACCCGGTATTACATCAGAAAGCGTAGGTTCAACTCCATTTTAGCCGATAGTGGGCAAATCTGTCATTTAGCGAAGTGCAATGATATATTAATGCAAAGTCAATGCACTATTTTTCTCATGTCCTCCAACATTCCCCTTTTAATTGGCACACGAAGCTTTGATAAAATTAGGTTCACTTCATTATCCTCCTCCTGCAGCTCTGCACCATGTGGTGTAACCAATAAAGGGGGAATGTTGGAGTGTATTGTCCAATGAAAATGACTGCAAGGATATGGACACCTTGAAGAAATGTTATTCTAAACAAATTTCCCTTTCACAAAAGGTTAATGTAGCAAAAAAAGATCTAACATATTCTGTTTGTTTAAATGATTTGTCCTAATGAAAGATTGGGTTGGCCGCATGATTAGAAACACACAGCAGTCCAGGTTTTATGGATTGGATCTTGAAATGAAGAAAACTCTAAGTAGGTCACTACGTTTCAAGTCGTTTGATCAAGCTTAGCAGTGAGGTCCAGCCCCGCTGACTGCAATCAATGCCCACAGAGTTCATTCAGACTTATTTTCTTCATCTTTTTCTTATTCTCTGCAGGACTTCACATGAGGGAGAATGATGAGTTATGTCAGTGGGGCTTAGCTGGGAATTACAAAAGATTACAGTGTTTGAAATTGTATAAAGCAATGTCAATTTAGATGTTTGAGAGGAGCATCTACAACAGATACTGGCTGGATCAATGCTTGAGGGATTTATGTCCTAACTGCAGTAGGCAGCGGATGTCGGGTAATGAATAAACATGTGTTCCTGTTGGAGGGTTAGCCAATATCTTCCCTTGGTGCCCTGGTCTGCTAATCACTTCCTAACCCCTAGGAAATGTCCTTTAAGGGATCAAACAGAACTTCCATACGAACCATATCAAGGAGAAAGGAATTTCTAACAACACAAAAATGTTTACAGACTAATGGAATTTATATTACTCTTTAAATCCATACCGATTACACCAGAGGCACTACGACACACTTCCATGTCAAACCTTTATAATGCGCTCGCAGTAATACAATACGTACTCTGTTAAGAAGAGCCTTTTTACATACCGTGCCCATTGGTAAGATATACATGGTAAACCTTACAGGACAAGCCCTAACTCTCCAGGAACTGTGCTTCCTTATTTTGTATCCAATATGGCAATGCATACAAATGATTATCTCCTTCCAAGGTTGGGTAGACACCATACAATATTTTTGGCCAACCGACCGATATTGCCATATATTGGTCGGGCGAAAATATTGTATGGTGTGAGGTCATGTTGGTAAATCACAGCCGATCCCATAGGGAACTGCACAATCAGTAGCAGTTGGTTAGGACAAATCTTGTACCTTGTGTACCCTGCTGAAATTCTAACAAGCTAAACTAGTAACTGCGCCAATGTGCCAGGGGTTAAGGTAGGTTTAAGGTTTTGCAGTACATGTGGTAGCATAAGATACTTGTAGTCATATTTATAAGCCCAATGGGCCAATACCATGGGTTTATAATCTGAACACAATCAATGTAACATGTTTAACATGGCAATGGTCAGTTACCTGTAGGGCGAGTTTTTTAAAAACAATATACAATGCAGTCCAGGTTCACTCTAGCACACTGATGTTGGCCTTGGCCTAATACTTTTTGCTCAAATAAATTGTGAACTTACAGCAGTGTGCTCCTCTTACTCTTTTCTCTTATGAGTTTTTTAAAAACCAGCAGATGCCCTGGTCTTAAGGTTCCCGTGACGCACGATGTATACGAATGAGCGTTTCAGACGATAATCTGCACTTTATCGGTGTATGGGCACTTTATCAGTTCACGGGTCGATCACCCACGATTGCACGTGTACGAACCTTTACACGCACATAAGATTTATTTGTTGTATTCAGTTGGATCACCTGTTTAGTCCTTGAAGACGTTTCGCTAGTCTTCCGACTGGCTTTCTCAATTCAGAATGACTTGTACAAGAATCTGTGGCAATTATGTAACCCTGGAAAATCCCACTTAGCATATCACAGCCAAGTGTTAGGGACCTTCTGAATGCAAGTCGTGATTGCATTGTAGCTAAGA
The DNA here is from genome assembly GCA_019447015.1 of Hymenochirus boettgeri. Lineage (NCBI taxonomy): Eukaryota > Metazoa > Chordata > Amphibia > Anura > Pipidae > Hymenochirus > Hymenochirus boettgeri. The sequence goes on along the minus strand of CM033470.1, from coordinate 313,485,340 downwards.
TGTGTTATAGGAACAGGGTAAGGTGTCAAAACAGCATTGTACATGGCAGACAGTTTGTGTCGGAACCCCCCCCCCACCTCTATTCAGGCTTGGTTTCTTTATTTTCACATAAATGGTAAAAATGAAGAAACCAAGCCTGCAAACCTGAATAGAGGGTTGGGGGGCTTCAACTGTCTGCCATGTGCAATGCTGTTTTGACACCTTACCCTGGGCAGTTCCTATAATGATGAATGAGAACAAGCACACATAAGATTTAATCTGCAGGGAAAAGGACTCTGCTTGAAAATGGCCGGATACCACCAGTGTTATCCTACACACTCACATTCATTAGGATCAAAAGTCCTTCCCGGGGAGTCACGGAGAGAAGGGCACTATAAAATTCTTCCAGCCATGTTATTTCTGTTTTTATGGGTCCATAATCTTTAATGCTCTCTCCTTTGCTTTATGTTATTGCCCCAGTTTATCTATCAAACGGACTGTGCAATCATCTTTTACTTTCCAGGCCTGCAGTTATTTTTCTTAATTCGAAGTTCCTGTTTCCTTCCTAGTGGTTAGCAATTCCCATCTTGGGACCCCAAAGAAGCTCCTGTAATCTGCAGTTTAAGGTCCTTTTTATAAACCCGCTGTAGCGGTTATTACCTATTACCGTTATCAGAATCTATCACTATAATAGACTCTGTAAAGGGCAACTAAACAAACACAAAAAATAAAAGAGCGTGTGATCCCTCTTCACCGGTCCCCCTTAATAAGTCCCTCTCTATTTCTCCCCATAGAGAAAGCACCACTGATCCAGGGTTTCAGTGAGGAAATTGCTCACTCTTATCTTTTGTTCTCCCTGAAGAGCTGTGAACTTTTCATGTAAACATACAACAGGACCTACAAATATTAAACATCAATAAAAAGCACCTAGAAATGCTGTACGGGTCAGAATCTGCCCTTTTGGGGACACGCATTACGGAAAGCTGGCGTTTGATTCCATTTTCCTCTCAAAGCCGTCAAATCATTTACCTCTTGGGGCATTGCTGTCTGTTTTCTCTTGTTGATGCATTTAATATCTATTGAGTTTTGTGCTGAATTCTTCATTACACTGTGGCCTGATAGAGAGGCTTTGGCAGGGGAAATATTCACAGAACACAGCAAGACCTTTAATATATAAAACGTATTTACATCAATGTAATTACAATCGTCGCAGTGAATTTTGCCTCATAAAAGTAGAAGCTCAAGTTTCCTTCCAAAGACTGACAGTTTTCTCATTTACATTTAATGAAAAACCAGAATAACTGCAGTAGACTATGACACTGTCAGTCTTATTTAATAAGAGGCACAAACATTTCCCTGTGCTGCTAACCAATCAGATTACCTTTTTACAAAGCATTTAAGAACATCTGCACACTTTCCGGGTGTACCTTGTGGAGCCCAGCACCATTCACAGCAGTGAGTACAGGGCTAGCCGATATTCATTCCCCCTCCCCATATGGGTTCTCAAGAGAGGATTCAAAATGTAAAACAGGTGTCCACCCTGGGTGCCGCACTAACCTCACTGATTATAATGTGAAATGAATGGAATGATCTAATGAGGGCAGATAAATAACCCAGTAAGTTTTTTGTCCCGACCGACCATTCTCCACTAGCGAGCAGTTTGTGCATTCCATAGGGAACTACGCGATTGGATACAATTTTCCAATATATCAGATCGTACGTTCATCCAATATGGACGAATGGGCAACTGAGATTGGTTGCAGCAACTGCAAACACACCATCCCACACCAACCGACTAATACATCGTAATATCAGTTGATCCGGAAAATTCGATGGTGTGTTCCCAGCCCAAAAGGCCAATAAGATATCTTCGTACTTTCTAGGTTTATTCCTACATTTGTAATGCTGTTAGTTTTCCTTTACTGAATATTTCTCAAACCAAAAATGAAAAATGGGGAAAAAATTAGTTTATTTAACAGAACACAAAATCCATCCTTAAAGTGGAAGAACAAGTTGTCAAAAATGGCTTCAATGTTAAAAGGGAGAGCGGTTGTATAAAAGCTTCAAACTTCTTTGATACCTACTTTAAAACACATTTTCCCTGATTTATACTGGGTACACACAGTAAAGTTTTTTAAAAAAGATCCTGTCTGTCATTTTTCAAAATCGGGCTATACACAGTCCCAAGCGATCTCCCTATACACAGCATATCCACAGCAAAGGGAGGACGCTCTGGCTGTGGGCTTTTTCCCTCGGCCGCGGCAGACTTCCCCCTACAGGGTGGTCACTCGCTTAATCGGAAAAGTGGCCACACAGTGCCACTAAAGCCCAGATACCATCGGATCCAATTTATCGGTACTGTGTGTACTTAGCTTTATAGTCTGGAAACTATAGATTACCACTTGTCTATCACTTTAAATTCTAACTAAAGATATACCAGTTTGAAATCAATAAAATCTTTGAGAAAACTCTCCCATTTACATTTTAATTTTCCCTCCCTTTAAAACAGGAAGGGAGACACAATGTAGCTTATTGGAGAATTCCTCTTGTTTTTCCTAGGTGAGCCACACGGAGCATGTCTGAATTCACTGAGCTGGGGGAGGGGGCTGTAACTGCATAATTTCCATATAGCAGTTTAAGGACTATATAACATAAAAAAGAGGATTTAGGGTGTAGACAATGAGGATTGTTTTAAAATAAACCCAGGAGGTAGAACACATCTTTAACTCCAGCCAATAAACTCAAGTTAAATGTCATTTTATAATCTAATCCCTGTTAGCCGTGATCCCAGTGGAAATAGATTTAATAATAAATGGATAATATCCGTTTTCAGGACTTCTGTAAGATGACGCACCAGTTTCCTTGATCGTGGTAACTGTGCAGGACTGATATGTTAGGTTGGCTGCACATGGCTTCCAGTTCTCCTTCACAGAACACGTGATAAAAGCGATGATAAACAGGACCCGGCCCCTGATTGATTGATTTTTGGTCCATATGCGCTAGTGTCTTTTCGAATTTACTAAGATTTTTTGGTTTCAGGTGCCAGGGAACGAAGAGATCCTGGGAATGAAAAGACGTCCTATTGGTGTGAACTGGCAGAGAAGCGTTTGCATTACCATTGATTCCCTCTACTTTACCGAGGTCTTTGCTGCATTGCCTTTCCTTAAGGTACTTTGATTTGCTACTCTTGTACTCTTGCTCCATTGCCCAAACATAAATAAGGGCCTTGCCACCTTGCCGGAGGAGGCGGAGCAGTTCTTGTAGGGCAGCATGTCTTCTTTCCTTTGCAGATAATAAGATAAAGGATAATGTTTTAATACAAGTTACAATATTTAAAGAAGCACAAAAATCTGAATTTAGGAAAGGAATAGTATACTCGGAAAGTGAACTACTCCTTTACTGCATTAATTGAAGGAAGTCAGTGGAGCTGGCGATGGATCATGTGCAAGTAAGGCATGGCTACTTTACCTCATGTTCTTCAATTAATGCAGTAAAGGAGTGGTTCTGAGTGGGCTATTCCTTTAAAGGGCATGTCCAGCATAAAAAAACATTTTAATAGTCAGGTAGAACACCCTCCAAACCCCATTTTTGCATTATTTAGAATTGCCAAAGATGCCTCTGAAGGGACTTCAATTCCTAGATAAGGTTTTCCTTGCACAGCAATGTTGGAAACTCTTGTAGTGCTATATCCTCCAAACTGTTAACCACAAAACATTACTCTTCAATAGTGTAAATTAAAATTAAATGAATTCATTACTGTATGCCTGCTATGCTTCTGGATGCCTCCTGGAAACTGAGCAATTTAGAAACCTGTACTGAGCCTGTACTGAGCCTGGGCATGCTCAGAAGAGGCAGACAGGGGATTAACATTCATTGTCATTGGCTGTGATGTCAACTGTCAAATCCATAACTGACAGTTGCTTACTGGAAGAACCAGGAAGCAGAAACAGGGGAAACAGGACATTGTGCAGGATTTCAGGTTAGACTTATATATTTCACATTTCAAACTATTACCGTTTAGGGTTTTGGGGAGTGATTTACCTGTATTTATGTTTTCATTTTGGTGCTGGACTTGCCCTTTAAAAAATTAAATTCTATCATTTAAGGTAGCAGATACTACTCCAACTCCCTCTTCTTTCTTATATTTACTAAGATCCATAGTTAAACACTGCCACACCGACAGGTCCCTCTATGGCCAGACTATTTCCTTAACATGTGCACATGAGGCGTAGGTGAGAGCTGTCAGCATGACCATCATTAACTATGGATATCAGCAATAATAATTAAGAAAGGGAGGTGGGAGTAGTATTTTGATTTTAGTTTTCCTTGGTAGTTGCTGATCATTTCCCCACAGGGGATGATAATAGAGCATTGTATGTATTAAGATAAAGTAAACATCTGCAATATTTACAATGCGGTTTATAGTTATAATTCGCTTGATCTACCACAACAGCAACCCAATCCATTTCCCTTGGCAAAATCATTTGGTCTAAGTGATTGTCCATAAATAACCTGATGACTTCCATGGACCAAAAGATCAGTTGCACTGAAATATTTGTGGTACCTTTTTAATGCCCAACCATTTGACTGCAAATCGGCATATCTGTAGGTCTGTCAGCAGGAATATCTTGTCATGGTTGACCCATGTGTACCAGATCTCATATCCAACATCTCACTAACCATTGGACAGGTGGATACAACTTACTTCTGTAGCGAAATGATGAATCACAGCTATGGAGATACAGGCATCAAATGTACCAGTTCTGAATGGAACCGATAAGGCATCACACACAAAAGCCTCAAATTTCTTTTCCCTACAAATGTCCACAAGGTTTTTACTGCGGTCACAACCAATCTGTACAAGACAGAAAAATATATAAGATAGAAAAAGATAAACAAAAAATTTAACACACACTTTCGCTTCAAGGATTTATAGATCATTTTAATATCCTGAATTTTATAGCCCTTTGCCGTCAATGGGTGGATGATAGATTTATAATGTAGACTATAGTAAAAAGCAAACAGACGTGATTAGTAGTGCCAGATGGTCGTGAACAGGGTACCACTTAAACTCTCAGATATAGTGTGGATCCCTAAAGGTTAATATTGCTTTTTTTAGAAACCTCTAATGATGGGTACCAGTGGTCATCGGGCATCTGACAAAGTCTCACTCAAATTACTATTTCGTGGGCCACAGCACGCCCACGCCTGATTGGTGCCAAATGATATTTCGGGGGAATCCTCCACCCTTTGTTATTTCTGTGAGTTATCAATAAATAGGGCCTTTGGCAACAAGCAGGAGTGCGTGTTGTGGCCTTTATTTGGTTCACACCGACTAAAAAAGAGCAAAAGATGCAAGGAATGCACCCTATAGATTCCAATCAACCCTAAGGGGCTGGTGCAATAAAAAATGTAAAGGTTCGTCCAAGCTATTAATCTACAGCAACCAACCAGATGTTATCTAACTGCAGTACCTGGTAAAAAGAGAAAACCTGATTGGTTGCCACAAATTAATATTAAGGGCAAGCATTTGCACCTCTTATTGCATTAGCCACTAAGCGTGATAGTGCTTAGAGCACATGCCAATTATCTCCTTGCCCCTTCACAATCCAAGAAGGATAAGATATACTGGTGTGCCACCAAGGTAAGATATATATATTAATTTGGGTGAAAATTAATAGTTTACTCATCGGTTTAGTCAATTTGCAATGCTGTTTATTTCTTTACCACTGTATAATTCAAACCATGAGTTCAACACGAGTGATGCTTAATCCTTTATCATCAGTTACCAGCTGTGATTCATCCCTAGGCAACCTCCAAATAAATATTACAAAGACAGAAATGCACAGCCAACTGACGCAATAAACAATGTGAAGTGAAAGACAATGCATCACGTGTGTCGTGAAAATACGTTTTTACATGTTTACGTTTTCAAGTATTTTTATGCATGTTGTAGCATGATTGTATGTTTGCAAATGATCTCCCAGTCCTTTCTGGGTAAAAGTGCATGCAACCACAAGATAAATCACTTTAAATGGCCACTAATTTCATTATTATTATTATTATGGATTTATATAGCGCCAACACCTTCCATAGCACTTTACAATTACATGTATACATTCACATCAGGCCCTGCCCCAAAGAGCTTACAATCTAAGCACATTTATTTGACACATACAACCTATCAGTATGTCTTTATGATTGTGGAGGAAACCGGAGTGCCCAGAGGAAACCCACGCAAGCACAGGGAGAACATACAAACTCCTTGCAGATTTGTCCAAGGGTGGAATCGAACTCAGGACTTCAGCGCTGCAAGGCATCAGTGCTAACCACTGAGCCACCGTGCTAAGTTAACAGAAGGACATGCTCAACATTTGCTACCTATAACAGGACCCCCAAAACTGGTCTCCAGGACATTGCAGAAGAAAGATTTTGTTGATCACCAACAGCTCTGATACTTTTCTTCTGGGAAGCAGCCATCAGTCAAAGCTGTTACAGTATGGTCACTGCCAATGATTTACGGCTGCTCCCAAGTCACCTCCTCTGCAGCTGTGCAAGCTTGTGACGTGAACATGGAAGACTGGAGACAATCAAGAAGATGATCTTTCCTGTAGACTGGAAAGTATTGCAAACTTGTGGTTGGGGGGACCAAACGTACAGAAATATAGGCAGGGATAAATTCAGGGGTAGGGACTTTATTTTTGCCATGAAGAGCAGGTCAGACAGTTCTAGCAGCAAACTTAGCTTATTTAGGTAGCCAGTTCCACAGATATCAATAGATATATGAGATTCATGGACTACCTGGGGTTAGTTCAGTTAAGGATTAATTATCTGCGGACTTGACAAAATGGTGTAGGTCATACCAAAACACTTATTCAGCTCATCATAAAACGTCTGGTTTTAATTATACACATGCAGTTCAAGAAAGATTCCAAGCTACAGCACCATATGCTGTTTAATTAAGATCCAACATAGGTTTAGATTTTCATTCACTTTACACTTAATGAAAAACTAATAGGACTGAAAGACAAACAAGAAAAAAAAATCTGTGCCCATCTAAACAGTTATAATTCAAATTCTATTTACCAAAGGATGTCATGAAGCAAATGAAGACCATGTAGAACATTTACTTAAACGCCCATGTAGGAAATCTTCCTATTAGGTTAGTCAAATAAAGAGAGAAGCGGTGACCTTGGCAGTGATCTTAACACACCAAGAAATGTTAATGAATTGTAAAATAATTGGAAGGAACAAAGTGTATTAACTTGTAATTTGCATCTAAATTGCATGAAAGCAATTTCAGGCTGGACTAGCATTCAGATTTCTGCCTTTATCCAAATAATAAAGAAAAAAAAGATAATGATAAAAGCAGGAGGGGGCGAGTTATGGGTCTCAATCCTGTTAATTACAAGTTACTGTCTGTCGTTTCTAAGCCACTGGTGATCAGGACGTGGCCTCTTTTTTACAGTTTTCAATCTCAATGATCTTTTCATTTGTCCTTAAAAGACTTGAAGAAATCAAAGAATCCGTGTGATGAATTAAATCGCTAGTCAAACTTAATTGCGCATATTCTCCTATGTGATCTAAGAAACTATATTGTTTGTGGTTGATGTTGTGAATGATATTGTAGTCCCTATACAATTGGAAGTAGATGAGTTAATGCTGAATATTAAATGGTTTTTAAACATGCTTTACATGCATATATATTGTTTTTCTAAGGCAGTTTACATGTCAACAGACTTACAGATCAATAATTTGATTGGTCGGTCGCATGGGAATTAAACACCTGCACCAATATTTTGCTCGATCAGTCTTGCAGTCCATTCAAAGACTGCAGAATCAACTGTGATGTACTTAGGCTGACTGCTTATGCTTAAAAATGATCAGGAGCAATAAGGGGTGTCAGTAATTATTACAATGAACCGATGTCACTACAATGCACCGTCAGATATTAATATTTTGGGGAGCGATGCTCCATTTATCTGGCGTTTATCTAATGCTTTTTGGGGTTATGGCTTGAGCAGTTCTGCACAGATGAATGTTAGACTCTGAACAGTTGCTTATGTATAATCCACCTTAAAGGACAACTCCACCCTTATAAGAACATCTTTTAGAAAGAACGGCCTCATTAAAATATGTTATATCATACTTTATCCTATGAATTCACTACTGTATGCCTGCTATGCTTCTGGATGCCTCATGGAAACTGAGCAATTTAGAAACCTGTACTGAGCCTGTACTGAGCCTGGGCATGCTCAGAAGAGGCAGATAGGGAATTAACATTCAGTCATTGGCTGTGATGTCAACTGTCAGTTACTAACTGGAAGGACCAGGAAGCAGAAACAGGGGAAACAGGACATTGTGCAGGATTTCAGGTTAGACTTATATATTTCACATTTCAAACTATTACAGTTTAGGGTTTTGGGGAGTGATTTATCTGTATATAAGTTTCCATTTCAGGGCTGGACTTGCCCTTTAAGAAATAGCACAGCACTGTGCAAAGGAACTTGTCACTACTACAGGCTCATACAATAGTCAAGTTTTATTAAAGACATATGCCCATTACGTTTAAACCTTTTACATTACTTACAACTGCTGCTTATCTAAGATTTTAAGTAGTCTTCTAAATGAAGCAGACACAAATAAAGGATGTAAGCACATGTCTTTGGTTTTTATTTAAAGGGAATGTTCATAGTTAAAACAAAAAAACAAACAAACCAAAAACTGGTGACTTGTCAGTTATGTTCCCGCAACCCCAACTGATATTTTTACCAGTTTATTTCATGCATTTGTAACCGGATATTAAATGATAAGTTCTGTTCCTTTCTGGCAAAGGTATCTGCCTCCTTCCACTACACAAGGAGCTTCTTATATGCCTGAGCATGTGCAGAGGAGGCAGCAGATGAAACAGCAGCCGATCATTGGTTGTAATGTCAGCAGTCACAACCATGATTGGCTGCATGGAGGGAGGGGCCATCTTACTCTGCCAGAATAAGGACAATAGTTATCCTTAAATATCTGGTTAGTAATGCGGGTAATACATCTCAAAACATACCAGTTGGGGTTTGGGGCAGATAACTGACAATTCACCTGTTTGTAAGGGTGAACATGCTCTTTAAGATGGCAAAAATGTACAATTGCTTATTGTTTATAAAGTTTTAAAAGTTGGGGGCAGATTTTGGTCAACTTATTCACACACTTTGAAAGTAATACAGGAATGTGATGATCTTTGATGTTTATTCAAGTAATACAGTCAACCTTCCCCCAGCTCTGCTGATCACACATTGCTGTATCCATTATATTAATCTCGCTCTAAGCAAACCACGTTGGATTTCAAATGTCTACTAAATCTAATGGATCAATGCAACTGTCTGAAAAACCAAGGTCAATGTCAGATGACAAAATGCACGGAAATTTAGCAAATTAGACTAAACCTCGTCTACTTTCATGCATCTTAGCTCACACAATGTGTGCATCTTGGTGGAGTTTGCAATTCAAACATGAGGTGTCAGCAGCAATCCAAGAGTAATTCTTACACAAGAAGAACAAAGGTTGAATGAAGTACACTGAGTGCCAATATTAATCTAGGATTCTGCATCTCATGGTAAATGAATCCATATTTTAAATTCCAAGGCTTGTTTGCTTCAATCCCCCATCATAAATCTTCCAGACAATGTCCTGCAGCAATTATCAATGACACCAAGTGATGTATTCCAGTTGCTAACTACGTAGTCTTGACACGAGCACATTACACTAATTCTGATTGCACTGATTATTTGTTCTCTTAACATTAGATATTTAGAACCTTCTTCTCTATGGGACCACCTGCCCAATTCTACCCATCATGTGCGCTCAACTTAAGTACTGGAATATTACAATTAGATGAAAACAGTATCCGGCACACTCCAAATAGTGTCAAACAGTAAAAAAAAAAAAAAAAACATTATTTATTAATATAATATTGTGCAATGGGGGTACACAAAAGGACAAAAAAGTGCAGTGCAAAATATTAAAAACAGTTAAAACCCTACACAGAGTAAAGAAACCAAGTTAGTCAGTTACACTCATCTGTCTGTGGTATAAGAGAACAGTCTCTGAGGCAGTCATAAGTACGAGCGAACACAGAGGCATTGTGTAGGGTAAAACGCCATGTGTAGGAGAGTGCTAGGAGATACATGCAACTTAAGTACTGGCTCTCCAAAGGGCACGACCATGCTTAAAACAAAAGGCTGATGACTTGTCAGGTATCTGCCTTATTACATGCATTTGTAACTGGTTAATAATACAGGTACATCTAATAATGTGCTGAATATATCAGTTGGGGTTGGGGGCAGGAAACTGATAATTCAGGTTTTTTTTTTGGTTTGCTGACTTCACACTACAAAATCTGCACTTTCCAGGAAATGATCATAGTAACATAGTAATTAAGGTTGAATAAAGACATTCGTCCATCAAGTCCAACCTATTCAATTTTTTTTTTTTTTTTTATTTATTTATTTTTTTTTAACCCTACCTAACAGTTGATCCAGAGGAAGGCAAAAAACCCCAGCTAAAAAGGGTGGAAAAAATCCTTCCTGACTCCAACGGCAATGGAAAGTATCCCTGGATCAACCAGATCTATATGCATTAAACCAGTAATTCTCAATATTTTTTAGTTTTAGAAACTTATCCAGGCTTTTTTAAAGTTATTCAATGAACTTGCCATTACCACCTCTGCTGGAAGACAGTTCCACAGTTTCACCGTTCTCACTGTAAAGAAATCTCCTAACTTGAAGATGAAACTTCTTTTCTTCCAACCTTAAGGATGTCCACGAGTCCTCTGATATGACCTATTAGTGAACAATGCACCAGAGAGTTCACTGTATGGGCCATTAATATATTTGTATAAGGTTATCATGTCCCCACGCAACCGCCGCTTCTCCAATGTAAACAGCCCTAACTTGTCTAATCTGCCTGCATATTCAAGCCCTCCATTCCCCTTATTAATTTAGTTGCCCTTCTCTGAACTGCCTCAATTTCCAAGATGTCCCTTTTGTATATGGGATTCCAAAACTGCACCGCTATTCCAAATGTGGCCTTACCAGTGCCTTGTAAAGAGGGAGAATAATATTTCTCTCTTGATTCCATTCCCCTCTTTATACAAGACAAAATCATAGTAACATAGTAATTAAGGTTGAATAAAGACATTCGTCCATCAAGTCCAACCTATTCACTTTTTTTTTTTTTTTTTTTTTTAACCCTACCTAACAGTTGATCCAGGGAAGGCAAAACCCAGCTAAAAAATGGGGGGAAAAATTCCTTCCTGACTCCAAACGGCAATCGGAAAGTCCATCTGATCAACCAGATCTATATGCATAATACCAGTAATTCTCAATATTTTTTAGTTTTAGAAACTTATCCAGGCCTTTTTTAAGTTATTCAATGAACTTGCCATTACCACCTCTGCTGGAAGACAGTTCCACAGTTTCACCGTTTCACATGTAAAGAAACCTCTCCTAACTTGAAGATGAAACTTCTTTTCTTCCAACCTTAAAGGATGTCCACGAGTCCTCTGATTGATACCTATTAGTACAATGCACCAGAGAGTTCACTGTATGGGCATTAATATATTTGTTAAGGTTATCATGCCCCACGCAACGCCGCTTCTCCAATGTAAACAGCCCTAACTTGTCTAATCTGCTGCATATTCAAGCCCTCCATTCCCCTTATAATTTAGTTGCCCTTCTCTGAACTGCTCAATTTCCAAGATGTCCCTTGTATATGGGATTCCAAAACTGCACCGCATATTCCAAATGTGGCCTTACCAGGTGCCTTGTAAAGAGGGAGAATAAATTTTTTCTCTTGATTCCATTCCCCTCTTTAACAAGACAATATCTGCTAGCTCTAGCTGGCTACCGGATTGTTTGCTACAGCTAAGTCTGTTATCTACCAGAACCCCCAAATCTTTTCCATTTAGATGCACTTAACACAGAGTTATTTATGGTGTAGGTGGCACAGGGATTATTAAATCCCAAATGCATCACCTTACATTATCAACAAATTGAATCTCATCTGCCATTCTGTGCCATTTTGATAATCTATCTAGGTCTGCTTGCAGCTGCACATCATTGGAAGTTTCCAAAGCTCTGCATAATTTAGTGTCATCAGCAAACACAGAGACCTTGCTCTCAATGCCCCCTTCTAAGTCATTAAACAGATTAAACAGAAGCGGCCCCAGTACAGAACCCTGAGGAACTCCGCTTAGAACTTTAGCCCACATAGATGTAGCTCCATTAACCACCACTCTCGTTTGCGGTCCAATAACCAGTTCTCTATCCATGAACAAATGTTTTCTTCAAGGCCAACAGTCCTCATTATACATTAGTCGCCTATGTGGCACAGTCAGTAACGGAGTAGGACCTAAAGGACGTTTGGTCTGCTGGCCTGTGCGCACCGGACATACACAGATGCCACGTGGGTAGTTAAACCTGGTGAAGTTGGTGCCAAATTTTGAATCCTAATGATGAGAGAGAAGGAGTGTTTCCTGAGTTGAGACGATGGCGACCGGGGCTGTGATGCACATGGGTCAAGCTAATGACAGAGTAGTAAGGTCCGGTTTGTTTTTATATAGCGACTAGATAGGCTAGACTCTCTGCATAGGGTGATCCAGTTCATATATGGATGTATGATAGACAGGAGATGTTGAGCCCCTGTAGGTATTGTGGTTCTGCTGCCACTGGCTTACAAAAACTTTGTAACTTAGCGACGATGCTAACTTTTCAGCAATGCTTTTGAAAGCCATCGAATTCGTCTTCTTCGCTCTATATGCCTAGCGGATTAGGACCAGTGGTGTGGAACTGATCTAGGGCCTATAAAGTTCCATAATGCGTCAGCATGCCGAGGATGTGGACCACGTTCTAAACGGGATCGAATATGATAGAAATGTATAACATTTCCAAATAGGTAGTACTAGCCTTAGTAGGAAACACGTTGTGTGCTAAAAAAGAGGTAGCGTCCACTCCGGCATGCGGCATTAATGCTCAGGTAAGGAAAGGGAAATGGGAAAAAAAGGTAGAAAAGGACGCCCCTGATCTGTTGAAGATTTTGAAAAGCATGAAGAAGAGGCACGCAGAACAGGCTTCAGGGGAGCTTCAAAAGTTGGTAATAAAGAGGGCGAAGAGTGAAGAAAGCACAATCTCCAACTAGACCTTAAAATAGCGAATATACAGAAAAATGAATATCACGGTGATTGCTCTGATCATATACAAGTCTATAGCAATGTCCATATCTCCCATAGATGATTTGGACTATTCAGGTAGGTAATAAATGGTGTATAAAAATCGAGTAGGACTGAGAAGTAGATGGAGACGATAGTTACGAATAATCGAGACTGAGGTGGTTGTTGATGACGCGATGAACCGCCGAAAAAAGCTGTTATTCAATATGCGTCTAATACTAACGTTTTTTGAAGTTCTCCATAATCGAGATGTTGTTACTGTGATCACGAGAATCCTTCAAAGTAGGGATTGTTTGTAATGCAAATGTGCAGGGAGGAGAAATGAAGGAGTCTTACTCATATGTCGATCACGATGAGGGATGAGACCGGTACGGAAGTCAATTAGACAAATTGAATATCAAGTAAAGCGCCCCATGGACCAGATGGATCCAGCCCCATCGCAGATTTTTAATACTGTAAGAGCTCTATGTCGACGTTACTATGCCAGGACCAACTGTGTATCTCATCTTATTCAGATGGATCATCGACTGTCTAGTTGGCACGGATTGTGGCCATGGATTTGCGGGAAGAAGCCAAGTTGCAGATACCACAGGATATTCAAAAATGTACATTGGCTAAGTATACGTTGTCACGTGGGTCCACTCCCACCCATGGCACTGCCTAAGAGGTAATCTAATGTAGACTCGTGAATGATCGACTAACATCAGTACCGAGCGATATGTGCCGAACGATGATGGCCCCAGAACTTCGTTAAGTTGGCATCGATTATCCACTCATACTTTAGTCAGGTACCAACGCGATACGTGCTTTTAGTAGTATCAGTACGACAGTAGAGAATGAGTGATAGCGCCGGGCAATGTATCATTGGATCTACTGCCAGACAAATTAATTGGTTTTTTATGAAGAAGTGAGTAGAAGTTAGATTCAGGCACAGTGTGGATGTTGTGACGTTATATTTGAGATTTTGAAAGCTTGATGTACTGTGCCACATAGGCACTAATGTATAAACATGAGGACTGTGGCCTTGAAGAAAACATTTGTTCATGTAAGAAACTGGTTATTGGACCGCAACGAGAGTGGTGGTTATTAATGGAGCTACATCTATGTGGCTAAAGTTCTAAGCGGAGTTCTCCAGGGTTCTGTACTGGGGCCGCTTCTGTTTAACTGTTTATAAGATCTGTCTGTAGGAATATGATCTTATCTTTAGCTTTATAAAGGGGCATTGGCAGTTCCATTATTGAGAGCAAGTCTCTGTGTTTTGACTATACCACTAATTATGCAAGAGCATTTCGTAAACTTGCCAAATGATGTGGCAAGTGCCTCCTGCAAAGCAGACCTAGATAGAGATAGATTATCAAAAATGGCACACCCCACAGAGAAGCAAATGATGGCGGCTAGATTCAATTTGTTGATAAATGTAAGGGTTATGGACCATTTGGGAGTTTTTAATAATACTCCCTTTGTGCCACCTCACTGGATAAATAACTGTGTGTTAAACGTCGCATTGAATGGCAAAAGGATTTGGGGGAGTTCTGGTGGTAACGGGGATATACAGACTGTGTGTTGCATGTTGATAGCAAACCATATGCCAGGTACGCACAGTAGAAGCTGAGCAAGATATTTGTCTTGTAATAAAAAGGGGAGAATGGATTATTATATAAAATCAGAGATAAAAAATAATTATTCTCCCTCTTTACATTTTTAGGGCACTGGTACGGCCACCTTGGTATATATATGCGTGCAGATTAGTTTAGTTTGCTTTTGCAGTTTCGTTGGTTTGCAGTTTTGGAAATCCCATATATACAAAAAGCGGACATTTGGAAATTGAGGCAGTGTTCAGAGAAGGGCAACTTAGCCATATTAATAAGGGAAATGGAGGGGCTTTATTTGGAATATTTTGAAATATGCAGGCAGATTAGACAAGGTTAGTGGCTGTTTACATTGAGAAGAAGCGGCGTTTTGTTGCGTGGGGACATACATATACCTTATAAAATATATTAATGGCCCATACAGGAACTCTCTGGTTGCTTTGTTCACTAATAGGTTCATATCCAGAGGACTCGTGGACACCTTTTAAGGTTGGAAGGAAAAAGGGGAAAGGAGAAGAGGAAGGGAAAGAAAAAAGAAAGAAAGGGAAAAGAAGCTTTCATCTTCAAGCTTAGGAGAGGTTTCTTTTACATGGTTGGAGAACGGTCGTGTGCATGATGAATGATGTGGGGTGTTTGAAAGTGATGATGTGTGAGGATGTGATGTGCATTGATGATGGATTGTGTGTCGTGTGAAACGATGTGGACACTGTTCTTCCCAAGCAGAGGTGGTTAGGTGCGAGTTAAACTTTACGTAATGGCAAGTTCATGGAATAAAAACTTTAAAAAAGGCCGGGATAACTAACCTGGGATTAGATTAAAGATTAAGTTTCTAAAACTAAAAATATTGTGAGATAATAGGCTAATTAATTCAAGCGCAAAGATATGCGTTTTGATCCAGGGGGGGCTACTTTCCGATTGACCGTTCTGCTTTTGCGAGGAGTGGCAGGAGGAAGGAAGAAGGAATATAAAATTAATAATTTTTCTTCCCCCTTTTTAGCCTGCGGGGTTTTGTGCCCTTCCTCTGGGCATCATACGGTTAGTAGTTTTTTATTTTATTTTTTAAATTATTTTTTATTTTTTTTTTTTTAAAGTTTTAATTTTTTTACAAGTTTTTTAAAAAAAAAAAATAACAAAAAAAAAAAACATAAAAAAAAACATAAAAAAAAATAAAAAAAAAAATAAAAAAAAAAATCCTTAAAAACAAAATAAAAAACAAAAAAAAAAAAAAAAAGTGAATAGACGTTGCTCGACTTTCTTTGATGTGGCGAATGTCTTTTATTCAACCTTAATTACTATATGTGTACTATGTTACTATGTTTTTTTACTTAAGTGGTATATGGTAATATACGGGACAATCTATGTTCAGACTAAAAAGCCCTAAGTACACCACAGTGTAGTAGGACCAAAATATAAATGGATTCCCTCATGTATCTGCGGACTTAATCAAGTGGCCACTGTGATGGCCAAACTTCTTACGATTTATTTTTTTAATTATTAATTTTTATTATTTTAAGCCGAGTGACCACCCGTAGGGGGAAAAAGTGGAAAAAGGCAAGAAAAAAAAAAAAAAGAAAAGGAAAGTCTGATACCAGCAAAGTCTGGTACGATAATAAGGGAAAAGAGATCAGAAAATACGTGAGAGATTCCATGAAGTGCGAGTGTCACTGTCTCTGCCAGCGGACCGGAAGTCAGCGCATAGGAGAAGATACAGAAGCAATAAGTAAACAATTGAGGAAACTATTAGCAGTTATCATAAGGACGACACGTGCTATGGCAGTCAGACGGAAGAGAGTACCAGACAATGTACATTGAGGATCAATAGGAAGGTATATACCAAGAGAAGAAAACAAGAATGATAGGATACAGAATAAGAGAAGATACCAAGACAAGACAGTACATTGGTACAAAAAAAAGGAAAAGCATATTGGAATAGTCGCGGAAAATGGAACATGATAGGAAATACAAGTAAGAGATAAAGGAGAATAGGCATGAAACCAGCGGAAGGACATTAAAACAGAGATAACATAATAATGAAGGTACATAACCATAATGTATCAGAATGAAGTACGGAAAAAATCAGTAGAAAGAGCAAAAAAAGGAAAAAATATACCAGCAATGATACGAATGGTCTAATTGAAGTTTAACCAAATGGAAAACACTAAGAATAAATGATTGGCAGGAGAGAAGGAAAAAAGAAAAAAAAAAAAAAAAAAAAAAAAAGCCCCCCAGACACAGAGCGTCCCCCTTTGCTGGGATTATGCTGGTATAGGGAGGCGAGAGAGGATTCGCGGTGTGGACCAGGCAATGGTGATCATGTGTGTCTATTGGAGGTGTCCATAATGCGACACGTAGCCGGGATCAGCTGTAGGGATGGGGTTTGTGGTTGATACCAGCAATGCTACATTGTCTGTGTGTCGCCTTCATAGTGATAAGTATCAACCTATAGTAGCGTTGTCCCATTCTTTTAGTTTTGATGTCCATGTTTTGAGTTAGTTATGGTGTACTCTATGCCCATGTCTAATCACAATTGGATATTTTACTATGGTTGTCCATAGATGAAAATAGTTCAGCTACTGTATATGGACGAAGATACGGAGAACAGCAATTGATGGTAACATAGTATAGACATTAGTGTCAGAAGGTATTTACTGACAATAATGGTGTGAACACTATAATAAGACCTACGGAAGTCAAGACAGTATGAGAGAAGAAGAGAGTAGTACGGAAGTGATTCACGTATTGGCCTTCTAGGGCTGTGGAACTACATTCCATGGTCGAAATTTTCCGTAGTTGAGATCTTTCATCAACTGAGTTTTCACGTCGAAGGTTATTTGTTGTATTACGATGCTAGGTCGAATGAGAGTATTTGTATAATATTAAATTAATATTAGTGAGTGTCGGTTTTGGTTTGGTACGTAGTGGAGTAGTGAGCATTGGTCATGTGTGGTTTGCACGATAGCAGTGGATTCTTGCATGTACGCGACAATTAATCAGTTGCCCCGCATATCGGTCGCCGATATGGGATGGGTATTGAACGTGGTACCAGACAATGTTACGATGTGTCTATATGCGTTATCATCCTCATAATGGACACTGTATGCCATCACGATAGCCCCGCAGTATCCCAAGGTTAGCCACGCTGATAATGTTACCCATTATGGTGCTATTGTTATGACACATAACTGCTCGGCTAGTGGCACGTGAGAATGGTCGGAAGTCAGTAGTTCTCGGCGGGGACGAAAAAAACTACTGGGTTTTGCGATTATGACTCATCGTTCAACTGTGATCATCTTCGAATTCATGTTCAATCTCTATTGGTTATACCATAAGTGAGATGCTTACTAGCTAGCGCGGCCCCCCAGGAGTCGATGGGAGGGAGAACAGCCGGGGCAAGGCCACCCCCAGGGGTGGACACCTGTTTTTTTTACATTTGAAAGCCTCTCTTGAGAACCATTTGGGGAGGGGGAATAATAATAATTGTAATAATATAAGGGAAAGGAAATATGAATAATCCGGGGGATCAGTAGATGTAAATTTGGTCCTACTATATTGGTTTCCATAATGGACACTGTGGGAAACTGGATCAATGTATGAGTGATAGAAATGATAGGAGCAATTGTACATGAATTGGTATATTGGTTTTCCATAATGGTACACTGTGGGTTACGGATATCAGTAGGATAGAAAAATATCGGCTATTTACTATTACTTTAGTATATCTTTCTGGCTGTAACCGAAGCATATGTATCATTGTAGTCCTCTATTTGGTTTCAGAGTATCTAAGCGTTCAGCTCGTGAGATACGGTGATGCTGGGCACTAGGCTACGAGGGCGGGGCGGGTGGCTCCACACCGGTGGTACCACCACGGACAGTGGATAACATGAGCGTCGCGTCTATTGGATTTCCATTACTGATTGTTCGTGAAACTGACACGTATGATTTTGTAATAAACGCGTAATATCAGTGATGATGGTTATTGAGTCGATTTGGGTGGTACCAGCAATGTACATGTAGCAGACATCTAGTTGGTGTTGACCAAATGACACCGTAACGAAATGCATTTGTAGGACGAGTACCAGCCCATATCGCTCATCATATGTAATACTATAGGGACTGATCTACCGATGGTCATGGACACGATCTAAGTGTGATACGTGGGCTACTGCAGTTTTATTCTGGTTTTTTCATCGCTTTAAAGAGTAGGTAGAATGAGGGGGCAGAGGTGTGCCCAGTAATGATGCAGATAGAGTATAGGATCAGGGAAGAAGGGGATATGGTTTACGATAAGAATGGACGAAAACTTCGCTCTGTGTGGAAGGGCAACGAACTCAGTAGGAGAGAAGATACCAGGATGGAAGTAATAGATGCCAAGGGAGGAGAAGAGAGAAAACTTGGTCGAAATTATACTTGTAGAGGCGAACGAAAATATTACCCTGCCGGCGAACGATTTCTGTAATTACATTGAGGTTAAATAGTTTCTATAAATTAAATAAAGGTCTTGCTTTGTTCCTGGTTGTGTGGAATATTTCCCTCATCCTGCCAAAGCCTCTTTCGATAGGCCACAGTTGTTTTGTTGTTTACTGAAGAATCAGCACAAAAAACTCAATAAGATATTAAACTTGCATCACAGAGACAAACAGACAGCAATGCCCACCCCCCCCCCCAAGAGCCCAGAGGAAAATTGATTGTGACGGCTTATTTACGCTTCTCTTTTTCTTCTATTCTGATTCTTTTTTGAGAGGAAAATGGAATCAAACGACACCCAAGCTTTCAGTTGCGTGCCAAAGGGCAGGATTCTGAACCCGTACACCCCCTTTGTCCCCAAAAGAGCGGCAAAAAGGGATATTTCTGCCCGTTTACAGCGTTTTTTTTCTAGGTTGCTTTTTTTTCTTTTTTTTTTTGATTTTCTTTGCTTTTTTTTTCTTTTTCCTTTGGCTTTTTTATTGATGTTGAAATTTGAGGTCTGTTTGTGTTGTTGTTGTTCGTGTTTACATGAAAAAGTTCCACAGCTCGTCAGGGAGGGAGAAAAGAGGAAGAGAGAGGGAGATGGAGGAGAACAAAAGGGATTAGAGTTTCCTCACTGACGGCAACCCGGGATCAGTGGGTGCTTCTCTATGGGGAGAGAGAGAAAGAAGAAAGAAGAGGAGAACGAGAAGAGAAAATAGAGAGAGAGAAGAGAGGGGATTTTATTAAGGGGGACCGGGTGTGAATTGAATGTGAAATGTGAAATTGACATTGGAAGAGGGATATCACACGCTCTTTCGTTTATTTTTTGTGTGTTTGTTTAGTTGCCCTTTACAGAGTCTATTATAAGTGATAGATTCTGATGATAAGGATAACGGTTCAATAGGTAATAACCCCGTAAGCGGCGGTGGTTTGTTGGTGTCGTTTGGTGGTTTTTTATTTTTATTAAAAAGGACCTTAAACTGCGAGATTACAGGATAGCTTCTTTGGTGGTTCCCCCCCAAGAGGGAAGTGGCTAAACAACTAGGAAGGAGGAGGCAACAGGAACTTCGACAATTTTGAAGAAAAAAAAATAAAATCCCTGGAGGCCTGGAGGAACTGGAGGAAAGTAAAAGATGAGCACAGTAAGTCCGTTTGATTTTTTTGTTGTGATAGATAAATAAAATGGGGCAAGAACCATTAAAAGCAAAGCAAAGGAAAGGACGGAGGAGAGAGCATATTTAAAAGATTATGGACCCATTAAATATTATTATATATATAAATTTTAAAAACAGAAAAATAAAATAAACATGGCTGGAAGAATTTGGAGAATTTATAGTTGCCATTCTCCTTCTCTCCTGTGGGGAACTCCCCGGAGGGAAAGGGATAAGTAAGGGAAAAGGGGAAAAAGAAGGGAAGGGGAAAAGAAAAGGACTCCTTTTGTTTTTGATTGTGTTTTTGCTTAGAAGGCAAGGACTTCTTGTGATTTATTCTTTTGATTCTTTTGATCCTAATGAAATGTGTGAGGTGTGTATGATTTGTAGGAGGATTAGGAGAATGGATTGTAGGATTGTGAGGATGGATATAAATTAGGATTGTTAGGATTTGTAGGGGATTATCAACACTGGTGGGTACTTTTATATAAATCCGGCGCATTTTCAAGCAGAAGAAGCAGAGTCCTTTCTGCAGATTTATGAAATCTATGTGTTGTTTGTTCCATTACTCATTTAGGAAACGTGCCCAGTGGCTATAGGTGTAAATAACAGCATGAACAGGCAGAAGTTTGAAGCCCCACCACCCTCTATTCAGGTTTGCAGGCTTGGTTTCTCATTTTAACCATTTATGTGGAACTGGGGAAAATAAAAAGAAGATTAAAGCAAGCCACAAACACGCCTGAAATAGACATTGAATTGATAGAGGTGGGGGGGGTGGGGTTCTTTCCGGGGGGGGTGTGGGGTTCCGCTGGTTCCGACACCATTCGACACAACTGTTTGGTTTACGACCACAACACGTCCTCTGCAATGTACAATGCTGGTGTTTTTTTGGTTTTTGAGTTTTGATTTTTTTGACGTTTTGACACCTTACCCTGTTCCTATAAACCATCTTAGCTACAATGCAATCACACTTGCATTCAGCAGGTCCCTAACACTTGGCGTGTGATATGCTAAGTGGGATTTTCCAGGGTTACATAATTGCCACAGATCTTGGTCAATCATCTAATTGAGAAAGCCAGTCGAAGACTAGCGAAAACGTCTTCAAGGACTAAACAGGTGATCCAACTGAACAAACAAATAATTTATGCGTGTGTAAAGGTTCGTACACGTGCAACGTTGATGCGTGATCGTGACCCCCGTTGAACTGATAAAGTGCCCATCATACACCGATAAAGTGAGATTATTCGATACATGAAACGCTCATCGTATATACCGTGCGTCAGGGAAACTCTTAAGACACCGGGCATCTGCTGTTTTTAAAAAACTCATAAGAGAAAAGGTAGAGGAGCAACACTGCTGTAAGTTCCCAATTTATTTGAGCAAAAAGTATTAGGCCAAGCGCAAACATCAGTGTGCTTAAGAGAGTGAACTAGTGACTGGACTGCATTGTATATTGTTTTTAAAAAAACTCGCCCTACAGGTAACTGACCATTGCCATGTTAAACATGTTAACATTGATTGGTTTCAGATTATAAACCCATTGGTATTGGCACCCAGCCTGGGCTAATATTAAATATGACTTATGATCTACAAGTATCTCTATGCTACCACATGGTACTCTGCAGACCATTATTCTTTTTCTTTACTTTGAACCTACCTTAAACCCCGGCACATTGGCGGCGCACGTACGAGACGTAAGTTATAGTGTGACTGTTAGAATGTATAGCAGGGACACAAGGTTACCAAGATTTGTCCTAACCCAGATCTACTGATGGGAAAGTGGAGTTTTCCCTAAGTGAGTTCCCATATGGGTTTTACGGGATCGAGACTGTGACTAATTTTACCAAGGAATGACGTCACAGCCATAAAATATTTATCGACAAGTTAAGAGTAGGCCAGAGATACCAGCAATCTCCTCACTGCCTCACCTTGGTCGCATTCATTGGTTTCCATAACCTGGACCCCCCTACCTCTCTGGTGCCCCTCCAGACCAATTATATGGCAATATCGGTCTGGTCGGTTGGCAACAATCCAAACAAAACCAAAAATGGATGGTTTTAGTCTTTCTACCCAACCGTGGAAGGGATGATAGATAGGAAGGAGGATAACGAAATAACGAAGGAGGTAAAGGAGATAGATAAGGAGATAATCATTTTGTATGCCATTGCACCATATTGGCTACACCACAAAATAAGGAAGGGGAGGAAGCAAGTTCTGGAGAGGTAGGGCTTTCTGTTGGAATGTTTTACAATGGTATATCTTACCAATGGCACACGGTAGGTGCACGCGTTATTATTGGTTATGAAGTGTCATGTAAAAAAAGGCTCTTCTTAAAAGAGTGTACGTTTATGTTATTACTGCGGATAATACTCAACGAACACCAATATGGAGTACGGCGCACACCGGAAAGTAGGACACCTGGACTCAACAATCCAACACGCTTTATTCAAAACAGTGCCATAACAAACAAAGGAGTCCCATTGCCTTACGCGTTTCGAGCGTACCCTCCGCTCTTACTCATAGGCTGGAAAGGAACTGACGTGCTAAGTGAGATCCTTATATACCCACATGATTAGATCTAGATAGTTAACCCCTAATAGTGCAAAAAAACGGATATGTGTCACATCACACATAAAAATCTTATAGTGTATCATATTTGTGCAGTACCCGATACAGTGTGCATACAGATATTAACATTCAAGTCCTAAATATGTTTACATGAAGGATGTGTTAGTATGAGTATCAAATACATACATGTGATTCTATCATATTGATACTGTTATATAAATGTGGCCATACAGCACTAATAAACATACTAATCATAACCTCTAAAAGTAGCTAATATATACGTCTAGCAGTGAACACGGCAACTATAATACATAAATATTATGGGGAGAGTATAGTATAAATATAATAAATATATTAATAACGTGTCGATGGGTCAAACATATCACCTATCACACCGCACTCATATAATACACAATATATGCCTTGATGACGCGCACGCAGATCTAAGGTAAGGGTAAAACGGTGAAAAAATTTCCGGTTTTACCCTATACCTTATCTGGATCCATATATTGTGTTTATAGAGTGGGTGTTAGTGTATGTTACACATCACACTTATATAAGTATTCTTATTATATTTATATATACTCGTCATGATATATTTATGCTTACTTTATTGGTTCACTTAGACGGTATATGTAGCTATTTTAGAGCGTTATGATTGTATGTTAATGAGTGCTGTATGGCCATCAGTTATATAACTATTATACAATACCGAGGATGACAATTTACATTGCGTACTCTCCTACTACTGAGCCCATACATGTCCATTATGGAAACCAATAGAACCACATACATTTTTGACTGGTACCTACCCATCTCCTACCTCATAACTGATCCATACGTGTCCATTATGGAACCAATAGAAACCAATGTACATTTGCTGGTATCCCCCACAACTATTTCTACTCTAGAATCTACAGATGTATGTATTTCACAGTCTCACATGATGCTATACACATTACTGGACCCAACCAACTCCCACCACCATTCATGTACAACATATTTAGTCACTTGGATATTTAACTATCTGTACTGTCCACACTGTCGTACGTGTACTGCAGCAATATGATGACCAGCTATCATAAGATTGTACTGTGTCGATGTAACATGGAGCAACATCAATCCGATTTTTTTCTTGCACGATATGTAGGGGTCATTAACGTGCATCGTACGACTCTAATATGTGGGTATATACGGATCTCATGCTTAGCACGTCAGATTTTCTCTGATTGGCAGCATCTATGAGTAAGACGTCGGAGGGTAGCGGCTCCAAACTTAGCGGATAAGGCAACTAGATCAGACCTCAATGTACATGCTCGTTGTTCTCGTCTCTAGGTACTGATCTGTTTGAATAAAGCGGGTTGGATTGCTCGTATGAGCTCAGCTGAGCGTCATTCCTACTTTCGAGGTGTAGCAGCATACTGTACGATCCATAATTAGTGCGGTATCGTGTGCAATTATTAAGCCGAGTGCACTTTAGGTTATTACTGGGTGAACCTATATTAAATGACACTACATACGCTACCTGAGTCCGACATGGATACATCGTGGTATCTCTCACCTGGTACTGGAAATACACTGACTATAGTACCCATTAAACTGTACATCTTCGCTAGTGTATCGTTCCTCATCCAAAATTCGCCAGCTCACTTGATGTTATTAGACTATCCGCAGATCGAGCAGTAGCAATCTGTAGCACATTCATGGAATATCCATTATAAGACCATATAGGTACAGTGAGCTGGCATCACCATCTGTGAAGGAAATGCTCATATACGTGAAACTTAAGAACACTGATTATCCGCTTTGAGTGCTGCGCTAGTTACAGTGTCCATTTATCTATGAGCGATAACCAATAGAACCAATTGTACTTCGCTGAAATTATCATCTATTCAGGGGTAGTTCAATCCTACCCCTGCCTATAGATCACACCAGAACACGTGCACCATATGTCCACCAGCTAGTGGCACAACCAATTCCAGCGACCCAAATGCATATCGGAAGTTCATTCGCTTAGACTCATCTTCCCCGGCATTTGGTCTGGCTTATCTCACACACACTCTACTGATCGACTCGGCAGACAAGTTCGATGTTCACACTATCACTTGCTTGAACTTCGCTGCTACCTACAGATATCGTCAATGCCTACCCAGGTCGTCTCGCGTCCAATCAATGTTTCTTCTTCTCTGCCGCATCGTCTCTGCTTGACGCTCCGATCCCGTGTATTGCTCACATCTTATGGTAAATATTAGGCTTATCACACTATGTACCATAGTTTAGCATACTCACATAACTCCCTGCGCTCCTTTCTTATTAACGGTATCGGTCATCTCTTCGACAGTATAAGGAGCTCATAGCATCGTCCATTTGGAACAATATTTGGTGAACCAATTAGTACGCACAAGGTGTACCTGGGCTCCAGGTAATACTTCTCTCGGCCTCGTCTAATCTATTAGGATGAAGGGTCCTATGATTCTATGTGCTCCATTATGGAAACTCAATATACACCAAATTACCACATTGAGCATGTACTCATCATCTACTGATGCCTTCATATACACGTCATCCAATAATATGACGCTAAACTATCAATAGATCACCAATGTACATTCGGCTGTATCTATTCATTCTCTCAAGGTCGGCACGGTCTGTTTCCACATCGTCGGTAGCCTGATCCTATGTCATTTGGAAATCCAATAGACCATATACCTAATTAGATTATATCTTGACTATTGATTTAGCTATATCTTCCAACATGGTCGTCACATTGCCTCCTATACTAGTCACTCCGTCTATACAGCTCTGCTCCCCTCCTCGGCTATACCCTTATCTACCTCAAGGCCTACCAGTTGTTGTCTTACCTGGTAGCCCCAACAGATCCCTACAACTTCCTTAGATTCTACCGCCATCGTGGTCAGTTAATCCGTATCGTCCTGCACCAACCCAATAGTACATACCTAATGTATTAAACAATCTCCTCGCTGACATCCCGGTGCTAGACCATCTTCCCTTCTCTCCTCCCCCCAAAGCTAGTTGGCCACCCTCCAGCACCATTGAGGTGGCATTCGGCGTACACTGACTAAAGAGCCAGTAGTCCAACAGATGAATACGTCATTAAGTGGCCCAGTTCCATATAGCCCCATAACAAGCATAGCCAAACCTCCTCTGCGTACTCTATCCATCCTAGGCCTGATGATACAAACCCACGTCATGCTATATAGACCTTATGGAACCCAATAGTACGCAATGACATTGCCCACTGCATTGTATACGCTGCTCTCTACTTGACCGTCACACGTGTTCCATGCAGTGGTGCCACGCTCCGACACAGAGCGAGTAGCGCGATGGCTGCCGTATGTGATACATTCGGCTAAGGATCCATCACTACCTGCTCGAGGCTCACTGCTGTTATAACCATTGAGGCCGCCTAATGTGACCGAAATCAGTTCTAAGGGCTATGCGGACAACTGCAATCACTCTAAGGTACCATTCTGGTACCGGTACTCAACTCTCCGTCTATTCTGCAAATCTCGATACTGTGTAGTCTAGCTGTATACGCGGATACTATGTGAACACTCACGACTTGCTAACATTCTAACTAAGATATATACCAGTTTGAAATCAATAAAATCTTTGAGAAAACTCTCCCATTTACATTTTAATTTTCCCTCCCTTTAAAACAGGAGGGAACACAATGTAGCTTATTGGAGAATTCCTCTGTTTTTCTCCTAGGTGTACAGTGCACAGGCAGTCATGTATGGAATGAACCGGGGGCAAGGTAGACCAAAACTGGAGGCATACATTGCTCGTCTCGTTTCCACTCTGAGGCTGCCGGGCAGGGGGCTACGTGATACTCGGAGCTCATAATGTGGTTCCATATAGCGGGTTATAACCGGACTATATAACACTACACAAAGTACGGATTTAGTGTGTAACAATGAGGATTTTTAACAATAACCAGGAGGTAAACACACTCTTTACTAGCTCAGCAATAAACTCAAGTTAATGTATTTTTATATCTGAATCCCCTGTTAGCCGTGATCCTCAGTGGAAATGAGCTTTTAATATATTATCCCTACTGATGCATGAGAGCAAATATGTGCTCTTCATTTGGAACCAATATGACCCAATCCAGTACATTGTACTGGTATCTGTAAGATGACGCATTCGTGGGGCCATACTGATCCGTCACATGTCGGGCTATTAGGCAAGATCCATGATGACTGTCTGAGAGGCAGAACTGTCTGTCATTGTGCTTGGAGGTTGGCCTGCAGCTGCGTCGCTACTCCAGTTCTGTCTCGCTGAGCCACGATGATCAACAGCGAATGATAAAACGACACCGTAATGATATATAGCAGTAATCGTACACGGTTTCTCGTATCCCTGTATCTGACTTCTAGCATGTAGGGGGGGTTGTATTCGGTCTCGATACAGTGTCCAGCTAGTAGTGCGATAACTTGCATCATACAAATTCCTCGAATTGTCAGCTATTGCATTGTATTTGGTTTCAGGTGCGCCAGGGAACGAAGAGATCCTGGGATGACAAGACGTCGCTATGGTGCTCGTAACCTAGCGCAGCCTTATACAAGATGTCGTTGGGGGTGGGTGCGGGGGCGGTTGGTGGGGGGGATTATCCGGATTAACGCGAATAGAATCCCAATGCTAACATGAATGGTAAGCCGAGTCTTTGCTGCATTTTGCGCTTCACTAATCTAAGTGTACTCTGTACAGTGTAGACCATTTGCACTATGCGAAAACTTCTATACTTACTGTATAGCTGCCATATGCTCCAACAAACATTAGACCTGCTGTATCAGGGCCTCTAGCCTACTGACCATCTGCATCACAGGTCAGTCACAGTGCGTTATTGAAACCAATAGAGCCTAAGTTCACATTGATGTAGGGCTGATCATGTCTTCTAATTCTTTCCTTTGGGGCAGATCATAGGATATAGATATGGATAATGTTTTAATAACAGTTCCAGCGCCATATTTTAAAAGAATGGGGGGTGGCACAAAAATATGTGAATTTATTGAAAGAGCAATAGCTATACACTCAGGACAGTTATCGAACATACTACGTCTACTACCTTTTACTGCATTAAGGGAAGGAATGTTCAATCTCTGGAGCTCGCTACGCTGATGGACTCATAGTCGGCAAGGATGCCAGGTGCGACCATTCGTCTATCTGGATATAACGGCAATCCAGACTCATAGTTGCTATCAATTAAGTGGGCAGTGAAAGGCGTAGTGTTCCTTCTGAGTGCTGCCCTATATTCCTTTATAAGGCATGTCCAGCATAAAAAACACAGTTACAGTTCAAAATTCACAGTCATGCGAAACCAATGATAGACCAATCAGTACACCACTCTCGGCAAAGCCTGGTCACCCTCAACCCCATTTTTTCTTGCACTTATTCTTGCGGAGATTGCCCGTAAAGATGCCTCTGACAAGGACGGTCGATTCCATTATATAAGGTATTTCGCCATCCTGCAATCAGGACAAGATTTTGACCAACCTTCGTAGTTGCATATCTCGCTGGTGCTCCACACTGTAAAACCCACAAACATTACGCTTCACGTGTAATTAAACTAATCTAAACTGAACTTCCGATCACTAGTTTCGAGTGCTCTGCTCACTGACTTACTGGATAGTAGCGCAATGACCAATGTATCACTGGAAACTGAGCAATTTAGAACCTGTGACTGAGCCTGTGTACTGAGGCCTTCTGCGTCCGCATACTGAATGCTGCATTACAGTGTTGCGCAGATCCTGGGAATTACCACATATCAGACCTCATTGGCTGTGACGTCAGTATCTGTGCGAAATCAGCATAACTGCAGCAGCTACTGCATCCTGACTACAGGACTAGAGATCCACGGCTTAGGATAGGCAGTAAACAAGGTGAGAACCAATGCGTACAGCGTACATGCTGCTATGATCTTCCTACTGATCCGTAAGTGGTCCCCATTGCAGGATTATCAGGTTAGAGAACTCTTAATATAGATGCCAAGTGTACATTTCTCTATAACTATTGGCTACCTCGTTCTCCGTGATCTGAGTCCTTGTGGGGAGCAGGTGATCTCTAACCAGTGTAGGGAACCTTAATAGATACCAATGTAAATTGCTGGCTCATTCTGCGCGTAACTGTCATCCGTAAACAAGTGGTACCTATGTATGCGACACACTTCATTATAACACCAAATTGTACATTGGCTGATACCTCATTTAAGGTGAGCCAGATCTCAGCTACTGATCCCACTACAGTGCCCTCCCTTATCTTTGTACAATCTATACTATATAGCACCTAAGAGAGCCTACCGTCATAGTCTAGGGAACCAACAAAACAACTTCTCCTCGCGCTCGAGCATCCGTACGTAAAATCCATCTAGTGAGAAACAGGCAAGTACCTCCCAAGCTCTATGCTTGCTGCGAGATCACCATTCCTCCCTACTCTGTTATACATGTGCACATGACTCCAGTACAGCGTGAGGTGACCAGTTATGGAACATGACTGCAATGACAGGACCAATGCTACTCTAACTTTCTGGATTTCACAATGGAATAATCTACTAAAGGGACGTTCATCTAGTATCTGTTAGGATCTTCGTTTACACGACGTGTCCATTATTGTAGATAATCTGCTAAGTAGTCGTATACGCTATCAGTCGTTCATCTCCTGGTGTATTCTCGCTAATTTCCTCTCCTCCTGATCCGTTTCCCACAGCTGTCCAATTAGGGGATGAGAGAAACTCAGATAGAACAATGTATCTATTATGCTACTTGGTACAGCCATAAAGTCTACTCTAAACTCAGTGACATGTCTCCTATTCAGTGCAACTGCGGTATTATAGTGTACAACTACATCAATCAGCCAAATTGATCCATCATTGCTGTATACCACACCTCTCGATTCACAATACGCCAATCGACCTTTTCCTGTGACGCAAGATGATTTGCAGCCATAATGATATGTACACATAATATAGACCATGTACATTGCTGGTACCCGCTTAATGATTCCTATGGCACGGTACTAACTGATCAGATACAGTTGTCGTCATTACATGGGCAAAATATTTCCATGTGATGATAGACCAATGTTAAGTTAATCATGCCTTGCTCGAATATCATCTTCTGACTCACGTGATCAGGGCAAATCTGGAGCAGTAGTGCTGATAGTCCTGTGCATGACAGACGACATATAGAAACCATACGTTAGTCATGGTTGATGACTGGGCGCATCATCGTGTACCTCTCGCTAGACTCGATCATATCCGTACACTGCTACCTAATCTCATCGAGACAGAACGCTTATAGACATGTACATTGGAGCTAGGGTGATGCATACAACTCTACTACCCCTGATCAGTATGACATTGCTCTCATTCTATGGAAACTGACTCGCAGAAATGATGAACACTACACATAGAGGCATACTGGAGTTGATCTGGTCACAGGCTCATCAAATGCTACCTACGTTCTGATATTGGAAACCGACTCATAGCAGGCTAGACTGCACATTAAATGGAACAACCACAATCGACTAAAAGCATCTCGTACAGACATTGCTCGGTTTTTCATCCTACAATACTTCTGACAATCCAAGGTTTTAACTCTGCACAGGTCCGACTCACACTTCAATGCTGATACACCAGACATGAATAAACTACCGATATTAGTACCAAAAAATTCTGAAAAAAAAAAAAAAACAAAAGATAAACAACAAAAAAATTTAACAAAAAAACAAAAAAATTGCTGGTAGTCACATCTTTCGCTCAAGATCTTCCCGAGATCTATCAGATTTACTATAATCATCCGTGAATGTTTCCATATATGAGACAACCAACTATTGGACCCTGGACGAATTTTGGGTGGCTGATATGCTCTCATCTACTGATACATGTACGAGTGTCCTTATTTTTATGGAAACCATAGACCCAAATGTACATTGGTGGTATCTCTCCTAACTGATTCAACCCACTATAATAACCTAACAAGCACAACGAAGCGTACGATGGGTAGAATGGGGGCACCATATGAACCAATAGTTTTATCATCAATGGTCAGCTATTGCTAGATTCGAATCATCTGCGCTACACTGATCCGTACATGTATAAGTCACATTAATGGAAACTCATAGAAAGCTCAATGCAATCATTGCTGGTGGTACTCCTCCTAAGGCTTAAGATCCGTATCAGTGTCCCATTACTGCGAAAACCAATAGTCTTTGTCAAAATGCTACATCTTAACTGGTATGCGGTACCTCCCTCTGATATAGCAATGTGTATGCATGCTCACTCATTAAGCATGGGACACCAGAAACACATATGTACAACTACACTGCTGGTACTCAAATTACCTTCCATTACCTTCGATCAGTTCAACAGGTGTCCATCTAATGAGCACACGGCAAGTCAACGCGGCCATGCTACATTGCTGTCTGACTTCTCTCGGTACTGGCACATAATGATATTTCCGTACAGTGTCCATGGGATATTATGCAAACCAAGAACCATCTCATTGCTGGTACTTGCCATCACTCTTATGTTCATTGTCCACATGCTGTCAGCCCTTATTCATGTACTAACCTAAATAGACCAAGTACGCATTGCTTGGTGATCTCTCTCCTAATTGGTCGAACCAGATACAGGTGTGCCACTTAATGGGAACCAATGACCAATGATAGCAGAGATTAAACGCTGGTGGATAGTGGCCTTTATTTGGCGTTCCACATAACGACAGACTAACAGAGAGCATACAGAGATGACACACGGCGATTCTGTGGCAACACCATAGAACAAGTACAGTGCTGGTACCTCAAGATCCATCCATATCGATCCCCTCCCCAGTGTGGTCCAATTCTGAAAGAAACTACCATAGACCAAATTGGTACATTGCGTGGGATGCGGGGCTGGCTCTGCTGTATAAAAAATCCGTACAGTGCGGACAAGTGCTGTCAGACCTAATCCAGTCACAAGTGCTAATTGTCACTGGATAAATTTCAATCTACTCCTACTGGCATACCACGCACACACTCGTCGCCATTATGTTATGGCAAAACCAATAGTAACCAGGCAGTGAGCTAACGTATTGAACTAGGTAAGAGAACAACCTGATTGGTTCGCTCCAAAAATAACTACTGATACACCGTAACAGTGGTCCTTAGGCACACCAATATGACCTATATGTACAGATGTGACTGTACTACCAAGCATGCTTCAAACTCATCTCGCGAACTGATCCGTACAGTGCTTACATTATGTGCACTAAGCTCAATGAGACCACACTGAATTAATGTAGCGTGGTATCAGTCTGCCTACGTAGATCCGATCACAGGTGTCCCTTATGCCAAATCAGACCAATAGTAGCCCATTGTCACTTACGCTGGTCATACTCTCGCCTACCTGATTCCTATCGTCGTCACCCATTCACGAATGCCCAAGCACAATAGACCGACCGAAGTGACAATATGACTGGATAATCCTGACTCGGTTCGCTGACTGCCACCAAGTCCGTGTAACAGTGGATCCTATACTATTTGGAAATTCACCTACTTGAGGCGCTGAATACACTTATCAATTGCTGGTAAGTTCTCATCCTACTGATCTCCAGTAAGTGGTTCTCCATTGGAAACCAAGAGACTACCCACATGTAACATTGCTGGTATCTGGCTTCCTACTGATTCCGTAACAGGTCCCCATATTGAAAAACCCAATAGACCATGTACATTTGCATGTATCTCCCTACTGATCCCGTACAGTTGTCCACATTAATGGATAAGCCATCGACGACTCTCATTTTGTACATTGCTGGGACCTATGTCTTCTTACTAACCTGACTTGTACACGATCTACTTGTCCATATAATGGCGCCATAAAGACGCTAGTCAATAGACCAACTGGTACATTCACGCATGGATATCACCTCTCTCACTACTGCAAAATCCCGAAAAAAAATAAACAGTCAGATCCACGAATGCTGAGTAAACCTAGTAGCTACCGACTCGTACCTCTGTCTGGAGATCATCAGTCTCACTACTTGAATCGCCCGACAAGGTGCGTCATTCATATAAAACCAATAGTCACCATCGTACAATATGCTGGCAATATCACCTCATCCTACCTACCTCAACTGAATTCCGTTACAGTGTCAATTAATGGAACCAGGACATTACATGTAGCTGGTACCCATCTCTCCTACTGGATCCGTCACTATGACCATTATGGAAACCAATGAACCTATATGGATCGGATGCTCACTGCGAGTATCCCTCTCCTACAATAGATAAACCTACAGTTGATTATCATTTACTGGAAACCTCAATACGACACCAATGTAACATACTATTGCTGACTTTGGTATCCAAAGGTCCTCCTCCCCACTATGCATACACGAGTACAATGCATCCCATGCTAATGCAAACCAAGTAGCACACCCACTGAGTAGACAATGTGCTGGATACAACTCATCCCTACTTATGTGCGAGCAGGTACGTCCAAGTATAGCGAGAATAGCCAATTAGACCGTATTGTACTGTCTGGTCTATAACTATTCACATCCTCGACTGTATCCTTTACGTAGTGCTTTCATTATCAAACCAATAGACTCAAGGCTCAACATTGCTGGTTTATCACGCTCTTTCACTAGATATCCCGTATCATATGTCGTATCCCCTAGTTATGGGACACATGACAATAGTAGTTACCCAAGTGTACATTTGCAATGTCATGTTATCTCCTCCTCCTAACTGACTCCTTCACAGTGGGCCAGTTACTGCAAACCAAGACAATGTTCACATGTGGCTGGTATCTCTACAGCTACTGCATGCCGGGGCACATGTGCTACCTAATTATGGAAACCAGTGCATACACCACATGAGTATCATAATGCATTGCTGGTAATCCAACGTTCTCCATACACTAGAGGAGACAACAGCATACAGAGGGTCACTTATTAAGACTCATCCAGACTCTAATGTAACGGATTAGCTGGTATCGATTTCATCCTACTATGATCCGTAGCAGTGTCCTTCTATCAACAAACCATAGGACCAAATGTAATGCTCGGTTATCCCTTCTCCTAACTGATTCACCGTAACGGTGTTCCAATATATTCAAACCAAGTAGACCCAACTGTACATTGCATGGCTATCCTCTTCTCTACGATCCTCCTTACCCGATATTGTTCCACTTATTGAACCACACTAAAGCATCCGTAATTTACATTCGAACTGTATAACTCCTACATCACTCTGAGTGCCGTACATCGTGTCCCTAACATGAAACAATAGAGCAACTGTCACACAATTGTAGCTGGGAAGTCTTCATCAATCCCTACGTGATCAACGATACCAGTGTTACTCTGATTAACTGAAATGCAATACCATACAGACCATATCGTAGCATTTCCTTGTATTCATGATTCTGTTCTGGACTGGATCACCCTTACAGTGGTCCCATATATAGAAAACCAATAGAACCAATGTTACATTGCTGTTAACGCTACCTCTCCTACTGATCCATAACAGTGGTTCCCTTCTGAAACCAAATAGACCAATGTACATTGCTGTTAATCCCCTTCTCCTACTGATCCGTACAGTGTCCATTATAAACCAATAGACCAATGTCACCATTGCTGGTACCTCTCCTACGGATCCGTACAGTGTCCATTATGAACCAATAGACCAATGTTAAATTGCTGGTATCTCTCCTACTGATGGTTCCTTATCAGTGTTACTCTTAATCCATGGAAAACCATATAGACCAATGTAACATTGCTTGGTTAAATCTCCCTCTAACTGATCAGTACAGGTGGACCCATTATGGAAACCAAATAACCAAGGTAAACATTGCTGGTATCTCTCCCTACTGATCACGTACATGTGGGCTTCCCATATGGAAAACCAATAGACAATGTACATTTCTTTCTGGGTATTCTCCTACTGATCCGTACAGTTGTCCATTATAGAAACCAATAGACCACTGTACTTGCTGGTATCCTTCCTCTGTCCGTACAGTGTCCCATTATGCCAAACCAATTCGACAATGTACATTGCTGGGTATCTTCTCCTACGTGCTCCGTACAGTGTCCATTAGGGCAAAACCATTAGACCAATGTACATTTCCTGGTATCTTCTTCCTACTGATCCTTACAGTGTCCCATTAATGGAAACCAATTAGACCAAAGTACATTGCTGGTATCTCTCCTACTGATCCGTACAGTGGTCCATTAGGAAAAACCACTAGAACCCACTGTACATTGCTGGTACCCCCATCTCCTACTGATCCGTACTGTCCCATTATTGAAACCAATCGACCAATGTACATTGCTGGTAATCTCTCCACTGGAATTCCGTACAGTGGTCCAATTAGGAAACCAACATAGAACCAATGTACCATTGCTGGTACCTCTCCTAACTGATTCCGACATGACCATTAGGCAACCCAAATAGACCAATGTACATTGCTGGTACCTCTCCTACTGAATCCGTACCGTGTCCCATTTATGCAAACCCACTATACCACTGTAAAACATTGCTGGTATCCTCTCCTCCTGATCCGTACAGTGGTCCAGTAACATGGAAACCAATAGACCCAATGTTACATTGCTGGGTATCTCCTCCTACTTGGTCCGTACACATTGTCCCATTATGCAACCCAATAGAAAAAACCAATGGTACATTGCTGTACTCCCTACTGTCCGTACAGTGCATCCATTATGGAACCCATAGAACCAAGTTACATTGCCTTGGATCTCTTCCCTACCTGAACCGTACAGTGTCCATTATTGAAAACCAATAGCCAATGTAACATTGCCTGGTATCCTCTTCCTACTGATTCCGTACAGTGTCCATATGCAAACACCATAGACCCAATGAACATTTTACTGTTAACCTCTTCCACTGAATCCGTACAGTGTCCATTTATGGAAAACCAATAAGAACCATTACATTGCTGGTAAAATCCGTCGTCGCTCTGATTTTCCTACAGTTTCCCATTTAGGAAAACCAATAGACCCAATGTACAATTGCTGGTAATTCTCTCCTACTGATCCGTACAGTGGTCCCATTAATGCCAAAACGCAGAGAACCAATGTACAAACTGGTACCTCCGGCCACCTCCCTACGATCCATACGTGTCCATTATGGAAACCAATAGAAAACCAATGTACATTTGCCTGGTAATCCTCCCTACTGATCCGTACAGTGTTCCCTTATAGACCCAATAGAACCAATGTACTTGCTGTGTTAACCCCGGTCCCTACTGAATCCGTACCAGTGTACCATTGGAAACCAATAACAGACCAATGTACCATTGCCTGGTATCTCGCCTACGGATCCGTACAGTGGTCCCATTAAATGGAAAACAATAGAAACCCAATGTTACATTGCTGGTATCTTCCTACTGATTCCGACATGTATCCATTATGAACCACTAGGAACCCAATGTACATTGCTTGTAAATCTCTTCCCTACTGGAGTCCGTACATGGTCCCATTTCATGGAAAACCATTAGACCAATGTACAAATTGCTGGTAACCCCCTCCTCCTACTGATCCTTACAGTGGTCCCATTAAGGAAACCAATAGAACAATGTACATTAACTGGTAATCGCTCCTCCCTACTGATCCGTACAGTCCATTTATGAAACCAAATAACCAATTGTAACATTGCTGGTAACCCCCTCTCTCCTACGGAATCGTAACAGTTTTCCATTAATGGAAACCAATAGAACAATTGTACATTGCTGTTATCTCCCCCCCTTCCTACTGATCAAGTACAGTGACCTTATGGAAACCTAGACCAATGTCCGATTACTAACTGTTATCACAAGTCTCTCCTACCTGATCCGTACACAGTTGTCCATTTGGAACCCAAATAAGGACCAATGTACAATTGCTGGTACCCACCTCTCCTACTGATCCTTACAAGTGGGTCCTTATTGAAACCACTAAGACCCGCAATGTAACATTTTAACTGGTATCCTCCTACTGATCCGTACAGTGTCCCATTATGGAAACCATAGAACCCAATGTACATTTGCCTGGTATCCTCCTCCTAACTGATGCCGTATCATTGGAACCATTATGGAAACCAATCGAAACCAATGAACATTACTGGGTAACTCTCCTCCTGATCCGTACAGTGTCCATTTGGGGAAACCAATAGACCAATGTTTACATTGCTGGTAGGTATCTCTCTCCACTGATCAGTACAGTGCCATTTATGGACACACTAGAGCCAAATGTTCCAGTGCTGGCTACCCCCTCGCCTACACTTATTCCGTAACAGTGGTCCCCATTATGGAAACAATGACCAATGTACATTGCTTGTTAATCTCTCCTACTGAATCAGTAACAGTGACCATTCAATGGACCAATAGACCCATGTAACAATTACTGGTATCTCTCCTACGGCTCCGTACAGTGTCCATTATGGACACCAATATAAACCCAATGTACAATTACTGGTTACCGTCTCCTACTGATCCGTACCGTTCCATTATGGAAACCATAGAACCAATTTAAACATTGGCGGTACCCGTCTCCTACGAATCAGTAACAGTGTTCCCATTCTTGAAAACCATAGACCCCAAATGTACATTTTGCTTGGTAAAAATCTCCTCCTATGATCAGTAACAGTTCCATTATGGAAACCCAATTAGAACCAATGTACATTGGTGGTATCCCCTCCCTTACTGGATCCGTACGTGGGTCCCTTAACTGGAACCAATAAGAAAAACCAATTAAACATTGCTTGGTACCCTCTCCTACCTGATCCATAACAGTGTCCAATTAATGTGAAACCAATAGACCAATTACATTGCTGGTACCTGCCTCTCCTACTGATCCTACCGCTGTCCTTTATGGAACATAGACCAATGTTACAATTTGCTGGTACCCCTCGCCCTACTAATCCATACAGTGTCCATTAATGGAAAACCATAGACCCAATGTTACGTGCTGGTACCCTAACCTCTCCTTACTGAATCCCGTTACAGTGGGTCCATATGGACCATAGAACCAATGTACATTGCTGGTATCTCTCCTACTGGACCGTACAGTGGTCCCATTATAGAAACCAATAGACCAATTACATTTGCTTGGTACCTCGCTCCTCTACTGAATCCATCGTGTCCCATTATGAAACCAATGACCCAATTTAACCATTAACTGGTACCCGTAGACATCTCCTCTCCTACTGCTACCATACAGTGTCCATTATGGCACCAATAGACCAATGTAACACTGCTGGTATCTCTCTACTGATCCGTACAGTGGGACCATTATATGGAAACCCAATAGATCAATGTTACATGCTGGGTATCCTCTTCCTACTGTCCTGAACAAGTGGCCTTAGAGACACCATCCCGTAACATTTTCTGTTACCCGGGTCTCCTACTGATCCGTACAGTGGTCCCCCTTATGGAACCAATAGAAAACCATGTACATTTCTGGTACTCTCTCCCTACCTGATCCGTACAGTGACCCTTTTTGAAACCAATAGACCAAATGTACATTTGCTGGTATCGTCGATTCTTCCTACTGTGATTCTCCCGTACGGTGGTCCATTATTGAAACCAATAGGACCAATGTACATTGCTGGTATCGGTCTCCCCTACTGATCCTTACAGTGTTCCATTAGGTAGACCCACTAGACCAATGTTACAATTGCTGGTACCGCGCCCCCACGGCGCATCTTCCTACTGATTTCCGTAACCATTGTTCCATTAGGAAACCACTAGACCAATGTCATTACTGGTAATCTCTCCTACTGATCCTTAACAGTGGTTCCATTATAGAAACCAAATATAACCCAATTTCATTGCCTGTGGGTATCTCTCCTACTGAAATCCAATACAGTGTCCATTATGGCAAAAACCAATAGAAACCAATGTAACAATTTCTTTTCTTGTACCACCCTCTCCTACTGATCCGTAACAGTTGTCCCATTATAGAAACCAATAGACCACTGTACATTGCTGGTAACTCTCCTACTGATCCAACATGTCCTTATGAG
The DNA here is from genome assembly GCA_019447015.1 of Hymenochirus boettgeri. Lineage (NCBI taxonomy): Eukaryota > Metazoa > Chordata > Amphibia > Anura > Pipidae > Hymenochirus > Hymenochirus boettgeri. Next base: position 313,446,371 of record CM033470.1, on the reverse strand, counting down.
GAAACCAATAAGACCAAGTAACATTTCTGGGTAACCCCCCCCCCCCTCTCCTCTGAATCCTACGTGTCATTATGGAAACCATAGAAACCAATGTAACATTGCTGGTATCTCTCCCCTAACTGATTTTCCGTACACGTGTCCTTATAGAAACCAATAGACCCAATGTAACATTACGGGTAATCTCTCCTACTGAATCCGTAAGTGTCCCATTATAGAAACCAAAAGAAACCAATGTACATGCGGGTATCCTCTCCTCTGATCCGTAACAGTGTCCCCATTTATAGAAACCACTTAGACCAAATGTTACATTGCTGGTACCGTCTCCTACTGATCCGTACGTGTCCAATTCTGGAAACCAAAGACCAATGTTTCCATTACTGGTACTCTCCCACTGAATCCGTACCTTTTGACCATTTATGGAAACCAATATACCAATGTACATTGCTGTACCTCCCTCCTACGAATCCATACATTGTCCCCCATTCATGGAAACCAAAGAACCCCAATGTCATTTGCTGGTATCATCTCCCTACTGATCCGTACAGTGTCCCATTATAGAAACCAATAGACCAATTGTACATTGCTGGTTACCCCCTCTCCCCTAACGATCCATACGTGTCCCAATGATGGAAAACCAATAGAACCAATGTACATTCTCCCTGGTAAGGTAATCTCTTTCCTACTGATCAGTACAGTTCCATTATGAAACCACTAGACCACTGTCCTTGCCTGGTAATCTCCTCCTACTTTGAATCCATAACAGTAGTCCCATTCAATTGAACAATAGACATGTACATTTGGCTTTGTATCTTCTCCTATCTGATCATAACATTGTCTTAATGGGAAACCAATAGAGACAATGTAACATTGCTGTTATCTCTCCTACTGATCCGTACATGGTCCATCTGGAAACCCAATAGCCCCATGTAAAAAACATTACTTGGTTATCCTCTCCTACGAATCCGTAGACCGTGTCCATTATGGCAACCAAATAGACCCAATGTTACAATTGGCTGGTACCCCTCTCCTACTGACCGTCACAGTGACCATTATGGAACGCAATAGACCAATGTACAACATACTGTAAAACTCTCCTACTGATCCGTACAGTGTCCATTACTGGAAACCAATAGACCACTTGTACATGCTGGTAATCTCTCCTACTGATCCGTTACAGTGTCCTAATAGAAACCAATAGACCAATGTACATTGCTGGTAATCTCCCTTCCTACTGAATCCGTACATTGTTCCATTATGAAACAATAGACCGCAATGTACTTGCTGGATCTCTCCTACTGATCCGTACAGTGGTCCATTATGGAAAACCAATAGAACCAATTTTCCCATTTGCTGGTATCTCTCCTACTGATTCCGTACAGTGACCATTAATGAAACCAATAGACCCACATTTACATTGCTTGGTACCACCTCTCCACTGATCCGTAAAGTTGTGCCCATTAATGGAAACCCATAGACCAAGGTTACATTGCTGGTATCTCGTCCTCTGATTCCGTAACAGTGTCCTTTGGAAACCACTAGACAATAGCACCACTGTACATTACTGGTAATCTCTCCTAATGAATTCCGTACAGTGTTCCATTTAGGAAACCAATAACCAATGTACATTACTGGACCCTCTCCTACTGACCATAACATGTCCCTTATGGAACCCATAGACCAAGGTACATTGGCTGGTAACCGCCTCTCCTTACTGCTTCCGTACAGTGGTCCCATTAGATAAACCAATCAAACCAAGTACATGCTGGTTTTATCTCTCCTACTGAATCCCCTTTACAGTGTCCAATTACTGGAAAACCAATCGACCATGTTAACCATTGCCTGGTATCTCCTCCCTACTGATCCGTACAGTGTCCATTTAATGGAAAGCCGCAATAGACCAATGTCATTGTCGGTATTCTCCTAACTGAGTGATCCTAACAGTGGTCCCATTAGTGAAACCCACTAGACAATTTACATTGCTTGATTTGCTGGTACCCTTCCTACTTGAATTTTCCGTAATGGTCCATTATGGGAACCCATAGGCAACCATGGCATTAACCTTGTACCCGGCGTCTCCCTACTGAATCCATCACAGTGTCCAATTATGGAAACCAATGGACCAAGGTAAACATTGCATGTACTCTCTATACTGTATTCGTACAGTGGTCCCATTATAGAAACCAATACCACTATACCATGTAACATTGCTGGTATCCTCTCCCTACTGATCCGTACAGTGTTCCCATTATGGAAACCATAGCTCATGTAACTTAACTGGTAATTCTATCCTAACGGAATACCGTACAGGTGGTCCCCATTATGGAAACCATAGAACCAATGTACATTGCTGGTACCCCCCCTCGTCCCTCTTGAATTCCGTCCAGTGACCATAGGAACCATAGACCCAATGTAACAGATTGCCTGGTAAAATCTCTTCCTACTGAAATCATACAGTGGTTCCCCATTATGGAACCAATAGACCAATGTTAACATTGCTGGGGGTACCTCCCTCCCTACTGAATCAGCCGTACAGTGGAACCATTATGGAAAAACCCAATAGACCCAATGTAACATTGCGGGTAATCTCCTCCTACTCCTACTGAAATCAAGTACAGTGTCCCCATTTATGTAAAACCATAGAAGACCAATGTACATTGCTGGTACCCCTCCCTCCCTACGATCCCTTACGTGTCCATTATTGGAAACCAATAGACCACAATGTAACATTACTGGTATCTCTCCTCCTACTGATCCCTACAGTGTCCATTATAGGAACCAATAGACGAAGTAACATTGCGGTATTCCTCTCCTACTGATCCGTTAAACAGTTGACCATTATTGAAACCAATGTGAGACCAATTGTTACATTGCTTTGTACCCGCCCTCTCTACGATCCCAACCAGGGTCCATTATGGAACCAATAAGACCAATGTTTACATTGCCCTATGTGTATCCTCTCCTACTTAATCCGTACAGTAACCATTATGGAAACCAATAGAACCATGTACATTGCTGGTATCCCCTCTCTCCCCCTACTGATCCGTCACCAGTGTCCATTGGAGACCAAATAGACCAACTTTACATTGCTTTGTATCCAAAAAAAAAAAAAAAAAAAAAAAAGAACTCTCCTACTGATCCATCAGTGACCATTATGGCAACCAATATACCAATGTAACATTGCTGGTATCTCTTCCTACTTGATCCGTACAGTTGTCCATTAACATGGAAAAACCAATAGACCAATGTACCTCTGGTATCTCTCCTACTGATCCATACAGTGTCCATTTATGAAACCAATAACCAATGTTTAACATTACTGGTTCAGCTCCTCCTACCTGATCCGTACAGTGGTACCCATTATGGAACCAATAAAGACCAATGTACATTTGGCTGACCCTCTCTCCTCTTGATCCATACGTGTCCATTATATGGGAAAACCAATATACCACCAAGGTACATTGCTGTTACCCTCTCACTTTAACCGCTCATAGAGAAATCATAGTAAATTTAACTCCCTTTCCACTCTAAGACGGTGAGGGAAATATCAATGTTTCCCTTCTTTCCTCCCTGTGTTAAAATTTTCCACCAAAAAAGCTTAATTACATGTGGTCATGAAGATTAAACATTAATGTGTCCCTACTCCAGAGGAGAAGGGTGTAAGTCGCTGTTCCGGTTATACTGGCTTCATTCTGTCTGTCGTGTCCCATCTATCTATTTTCTCTACAACAATCCAAAAAAAAAAACACAAAACAAATAAACCACCTCTTAATCTCTCCTATATATCTACTACCTCTCATCCATCTAATCTCTCTATCCGCTGTCCCTATTCTTCTATTCATCTATATCTCCTCAAAATCTATTTAATCTTTCCTATCCCCCATCCAGCCATCTTTCCTTCTCTATTCGCTCTCATCCTATCTAATCCCTCTTATCTCTCTAACGTATGTTTATATCTATCCATTGATCCTATCTCTATGCTCCCCCCTCCTTTCCTTCTCTCTGTCTCTTAACCCCTCTCTTTTCTCTCTTTATCCATCCATTTCTATCTATACATCTAAATTGTATGTTAAGCTATCTATTCTCCCCCCATCTATTTTTCTATCCATCCCCCCCCTCTCTATCCCAATCTACTCTACTCTCACTCTAATCCTCTATCCCCTCCCTGTCCCCCAACCGTCTCTCTCTCCCCTCCTTCCCCTCTCTCTAAAATCCAATAAAATTTCTCCCTTCTCTCCAGTGCACACTCTATGAACGAGTTCCCTGTGTTCGAATTTTCCTTTATAAAGATACTAACGATTTGTGAAACAGCCCCTGCCGTGTGTTTTTAAATGTTTATCCAGAACTTTGCCAGAATTAGTCCATGAAGAAGTGGGTCCCACAAACATGTACCTGTTCTCTGCTCTTCCTTTTTTTCTTCTAAACTAAACCTCCGCAGCAATCCGTCACTCCCACAATCCCCTACCACTAACAATTTTAAAGAAATCCCTCCTTGCTAAGTACCGAATGTGTCACCTTTTTATGTTTACCAAACTGGTGACCCTGGTTTCTGGTAAAAACCTAGAACTAACCTTAATTAATAGTTTATTATCAAATCCGTGGTTGTCAAAACAGTCACAAACAACACAGCCAATATTGGGTTCCTGCAGTTAGCGCCATCTGATTGGCGTTGTACGTGGAAACCTTTGCCACCTCTATTGCAATCATACCTAAATGTTACGATTCGCATCCTTTTCTTGAATCATTATAGGTAGTGTTCTCTGATAGCATATCCATGTGGTATAGGTCTATAATTGCGGGTGTTTGGGTCTTACTGGGTAAAAGGTCGTGTATCTTTTTAGATATGTTTGTAGATAATTAGTCACGAGAATGCCACGTCGCTGAGTTCCGTGAATACCTAGAATAAGTACAGGCACGAGACGCAGGCGATAGCGCTGTCTCAACGGTATTTGAAAAGCGGCCAACACTTAAATTAGGGGGCTCTGAAGGTTGACCCACAAAACAATGATCTGGACTCTCACTTGAACTATGCACACCCCTGTCCTGGCAGCCCTAAATGGTAAACCACTACACTATTTACTCGCAGCAATAATGGTTAATTAGCATCAGTCCTTCACAGCAGTCACAGATTTAATTAGGCATTAATGCTCATAGCATCCAACAGTTCAGGTAACGAGCTCTATAAGAAAAAGCAACTGAGTTTTAGAAGATCATAGACAAAACTTCATCAATTTTGTAGAGTTAAATATGCCAAAAGGTGGACAACGTGCATAATAACAACAAAAATAAAAGAAAAATGGTGGACAATAGTCACAATAGTAAAAATGACATTCAGTAGGATAACAATCAGTTATATAAACATTAAATGAAGTGCGGTCCATACGATAACTAGGTTCGACAAGCACCGCCTCAACTCTGCATCCCGTCAAGAGGGGTCCTGTGGTGCGGCGCTAAGCGAAATCTCTTTTTCCAACAACAAACTTTTTTTGAGGCAGCCAGTCAGCTAAATTGCTAGCTTACCTTGCAAAGACTGACATACAACAAACCCCTATTCTAACAGCCAAAAATAACCAGAATATTTTGGTCACTATTGCTGCTGAGGTCCAGAATTGTTTTCAACAATACTATACAACTATACTACATACTTAACACATCCAAAACCCTGCATACATTTGAGGAAAACCTAGAATATTTAAACTCAATTAAATTCCCACAGCTAACAAAAGAACAGCAAGCACTCTTTGACGCTCCAATAACTTAACTCGAACTACAAGATGCGATAGGCAATCTACAATCGTGTAAATCACCAGGCCCTGATGGGTATTGAGTTTGGTATCTTTTGTAGACTTCTAACACAACTACTAGACACATTCAACCAGTCTTACAACAATGATCTAGTCCCACATACATTTTATGATGCCAAAATAATACTGCTGTTAAAACTGGGTAAGGACCTGACCAACTGCTCAATGCATATTACAAATTCTTAGCAAAACTGTTGGCAAATACATAGTAACATAGTAATTAAGGTTGAATAAAGACATTCGTCCATCAAGTCCAACCTATTCCCTTTTTTTTTTTTTTTAACCCTACCTAACAGTTGATCCAGAGGAAGGCAAAAAACCCCAGCTAAAAAAAGGGGGAAAAAATTCCTTCCTGACTCCAAACGGCAATCGGAAAGTATCCCTGGATCAACCAGATCTATATGCATTAATACCAGTAATTCTCAATATTTTTTAGTTTTAGAAACTTATCCAGGCCTTTTTTAAAGTTATTCAATGAACTTGCCATTACCACCTCTGCTGGAAGACAGTTCCACAGTTTCACCGTTCTCACTGTAAAGAAACCTCTCCTAACCTGAAGATGAAACTTCTTTTCTTCCAACCTTAAAGGATGTCCACGAGTCCTCTGATATGACCTATTAGTGAACAATGCACCAGAGAGTTCACTGTATGGGCCATTAATATATTTGTATAAGGTTATCATGTCCCCACGCAACCGCCGCTTCTCCAATGTAAACAGCCCTAACTTGTCTAATCTGCCTGCATATTCAAGCCCCTCCATTCCCCTTATTAATTTAGTTGCCCTTCTCTGAACTGCCTCAATTTCCAAGATGTCCCTTTTGTATATGGGATTCCAAAACTGCACCGCATATTCCAAATGTGGCCTTACCAGTGCCTTGTAAAGAGGGAGAATAATATTTTTCTCTCTTGATTCCATTCCCCTCTTTATACAAGACAATATCTTGCTAGCTCTAGCTGTTGCTACCTGGCATTGTTTGCTACAGCTAAGTCTGTTATCTACCAGAACCCCCAAATCTTTTTCCATTTCAGATGCACTTAACACAGAGTTATTTATGGTGTAGGTGGCACAGGGATTATTAAATCCCAAATGCATCACCTTACATTTATCAACATTGAATCTCATCTGCCATTCTGCTGCCCATTTTGATAATCTATCTAGGTCTGCTTGCAGCACTTGCACATCATCAACTTACCTTCCCACTAAGTATGTCTGTGTACAGTGAGCATGGAAGAAAGCAATATGAAGACATCAACTTTAGCCAAAACCAAAAGCAGACTAAAGACACATGGAGGGAAGTTAAGAGGTAGGGAGATTATCTGTTTCTAAAAAAACGGACAACATAGGATACAAGGTCAAGTTAAATTACAGCACAATATAAATGACAACATCCCACCAGGTAGTTGTGTGACATCAGTGATCTGGCCTGAATCACAGTAGGACAAGCATAGATTGTGTGCATGGAATAAAGACTGAAGAGCAGTGTAAGAAGGTGATAAACTACTGTATATACTCGAAAGTCGATCAGAGTATAAACCGAGTATAAACCGAGGTGCTTTTTTTTATCTGAAAAACAAGTAAAACTGATTGACTTGAGTATAAGCTGAGGGTAGAACTTATGACCGCTACTGCAAGCCTGTAATTAGTAAAGCAGAGTATTGGTGCCAATATAATAATAACCAATTCTAGTAACCCCATTTCCTTCTCATTTTAGATATTTGGAAACTACAACCCCAGCATGCTTTGGTTGCTGAGAGTTGTAGTATTATATTTACAAGTGAGAACATGGACAATATTTAGTTCACAGTCTGATCATACCTGTTTACCATCCTGCGGCACATTGGAGTCACCAAATCGTGGTCCCAGTGAAAAAAACGCTAATTTCGGACCACCCAATAACTTGATTGCGAGAGCGACTTTGGTATGACCCAGAGAGCATGCGTTCCCCACTCCCACATAGGCAGAAGATGCCAACAGTATAAACCGAGGTTAGCTTTTTTTGGTAATTAAAAAAATAAAAACCTCGCAGTGTTCTCCCTAGGGTCTTTTAGCCGGGCGGCCCACCCGGCTACTTTTTCATGCCACCAGGCTGGAAAAAAATTCTTAAGAGAACACTTTAAAAAAATGAGATGTAGGTTTAATAGGTGTGCCAATATGACAGTAAAAACTCCTGCCAAAACTGCCCAGTCCAGACCCCTTTATTACACTTCTTGTAAGCTTATTTTAGCACGTTAACTAGCTTTTCCAAGATCCTCAAGGCCACAAAAGGTTGGCACATGTATTTGTGCTGCCATTTTACATGGGTTACCTTCAGATGTTGGAGAACTACAATTCACTGCAGATGTTGTAAAACTATATAATGAGCATGATGCAGTGCACATTTTTCCCCACCACCAAATTTCCTTGTCCCACCCCACCCAGCTACTTTTTCATGCCACCCGGCTTGAAAAAAATTCTGGGGAGAACACTGCCTCGGCTTATACTTGATTATATATAGTATTTACTTAGGCAAGTGATTCAGCTTTTTAATCAGCATCAGTTTCTAGGCTAGAGCAGCTTACAAGTGCTCCTTTTTGCATTTAATCATAATATAATTACCGTAGAATCTATAATTTTCCCCTAAGGATACACCATCTCTACAGGAGACTTTAGTATGTAAAAGTAACAGTACACCATGTTTGTTTTAGAAGTACATACATACAGTTACTTACCATGTACAAATCTTTATTAATCCCAAGGTATTTCCCATTGCCACAACCTACATCGGCTACCATGGAACCTTTGGGAAGACTCAAGAGAAAGTCTACAACTTTAGGCCAAGGTGTATGCCTGGTGCTGCTAAAATGGCCGGCTATATCCTCATACACCTTGTGTACGTATTCTTTTTCCAAGATGGAAGCACCAACTTCCCCAATCTGTGGAGGATGATTTTTCTGCTGCATTTGCTGGCTGTCACATAACGTTGGAAAGGCTGCGTTGAGACAGAAAGATAAATAAAACAGAAGAAGTTGTATTTGTCTTTTATTTCCGAACAGAATGACGGGAAAAGAGTCAGTGTCAGTGGTTAGGTTGTTTTATTGGTATTTGCATTTATAGATTTTAAAACAATAGCAGCTTACTTTGATGTCCATCTTTACACACTTAAAGGGAATGTCCACCCCGAAATTGAAATTTTAGTATAAGGTAGGTACCCCCTGCCCACCCCCAAATGCTGATATAGTTCATCCCAAAAATGTCTCGATTGATACTTACAGCCCTTACACTCCTGCAGCGTCTCCTCCCGGCTCCCTGTTTGCAGGAAGTTGCAAACAGGGTCCGGACCAGCAGCCACATCTGTGATTGGCTGAAAGGCAGCCAATAACAGACGTGGCTGCTTTCAATGGAGACGCCGCAGGAAAAAAGGTGCTGTAAGTATCGATCTAAACATTTTTTGAGTGGTTGGGTAGGGGGTACCTACCTTATCCTAAAAGGATTTCACGCTAGGTGCCATGGCCGCGGAGGATGGATCCAGATGGTGGAAGGGGGGGCCTCCCCTGCACATGCCTCAGACCTTGTTGAGAATGAGGCAGATACAGGCACCGGATGAATAACTGACAGCTTCTGCTCTTCAGTTTCCTGGTCTTTGAAAAGGCACAGCAGAAGAACCACTTGGAGCAGAGAGGAAAGGAGTGGGGCCAGTATGTGTTTAAATTTTACTTTTGGGGGTGGACATGCCCTTTTAACTTATTTAATATGTTTTTATGATGGTTTTCATATAACAATAATAATAATAATAATAATATAATCCTGGATCACTTACCACAATCACATGGTGTGTGTCTTATTTTTCTAAACGTGAAAGATGTCCTTGTATTTCTTTTGCTCAAGGTTAATTTATCAATATTGTCACTTACTGTCCCGACCGCCTGTGGCTCTGATGCCTGAACAACATCAAACTTTCTTGGTGTAATTCTGTTTTAAAGACAGACAGACATTACTAGGTGATTCTGTTTTAAGGACAGACATTACTAAGTGATTCTGTTTTAAGGACAGACATTACTAGGTGATTCTGGTTTTAAGGACAGCACATTACTAGGTGATTCTGTTTTAAGACAAGACATACTAGGTGATTCTGTTTTAAGGACAGAAATTACTAGGGATTCTGTTTTAAGACAGACATTACTAGGTGATTCTGTTTTAAGGACAGACATTACTAGTGATTCTGTTAAGGACAGACATTACTAGGTGATTCTGTTTTAAGGACAGACATTACTAGGTGATTCTGTTTTAAGGACAGACATTACTAGGTGATTCTGTTTTAAGGACAGACATTACTAGGTGATTCTGTTTTAAGGACAGACATTACTAGGTGATTCTGTTTTAAGGACAGACATTACTAGGTGATTCTGTTTAAGGACGACATTACTAGGTGATTCTGTTTTAAGGACAGACCTTACTAGGTGATTCTGTTTAAGGACAGACATTACTAGGTGATTCTGTGTTATGGACAGACATTACTAGGTGATTCTGTTTTAAGGACAGACATTACAGGGGATCTGTTTTAAGGACAAAATCTACTAGGTGATTCTTTTTTAGGACAGACATACTAAGTGATGTTGTTTTAAGGACAGACATTACTAGGTGATACTGTTTTAAGGACAGAATTACTAGGTGATTACTGTTTTAGGACAGACATACTAGGTGATTTGTTTTTGGACAGCATTATAGGTGATTCTGTTTTATGGACAAGACATTACTAGGTGATTCTGTTTTAAAGACATACATTACTAGGTGATTGTGTTTTAAGGACAAACATATAGTGATTCTTTTTTAAGGACAGATATTACTAAGTGATTGTGTTTTAAGGACAGACATTACTAGGTGATTCTGTTTTAAGGACAGACATTACTAGGTGATTCTGTTTTAAGGACAGACATTACTAGGTGATTCTGTTTTATGGACAGACATTACTAGGTGATTCTGTTTTAAGGACAGACATTACTAGGTGATTGTGTTTTAAGGACAAACATTACTAGGTGATTCTTTTTTAAGGACAGACATTACTAAGTGATTGTGTTTTAAGGACAGACATTACTAGGTGATACTGTTTTAAGGACAGACATTACTAGGTGATTCTGTTTTATGGACAGGCATTACTAGGTGATTCTGTTTTATGGACAGACATTACTAGGTGATTCTGTTTTAAGGACATACATTACTAGGTGATTGTGTTTTAAGGACAAACATTACTAGGTGATTCTTTTTTAAGGACAGATATTACTAAGTGATTGTGTTTTAAGGACAGACATTACTAGGTGATTCTGTTTTAAGGACAGACATTACTAGGTGATTCTGTTTTAAGGACAGACATACTAAGTGATTGTTTTTTAAGGACAGACATACTAGGTGTATCTGTTTTAAGGACGACATTACTAGTGATTCTGTTTTAAGGACAGACATACTAGGTGATTCTGTTTTATGGACAGACATTACTGGTGATTCTGTTTTAAAGACATACATTACTAGGTGATTGTGTTTTAAGGACAAACATTACTATGATTCTTTTTTAAGGACAGATTACTAAGTGATTTGTTTTTAAAGGACAGACATTACTAGGTGATTCTGTTTTAAGGACAGACATTACTAGGTGATTCGTTTTTTAAGGACAGACATTACTAGGTGATTCTGTTTTATGGACAGACATTACTAGTGATTCTGTTTTTAAGGACAGACTTACTAGGTGATTGTGTTTTAAGGACAAACATTACTAGGTGATTCTTTTTTAAGGACAGACATTACTATTATTGTGTTTTAAGGACACTTACTAGGTGATACTGTTTTAAGGACAGACATTACTAGGGAGATTCTGTTTTATGGACAGCATTACTAGGTGATTCTGTTTTATGGACAGACATTACTAGGTGATTCTGTTTAAGGACATACATTACTAGGTGATTGTGTTTTAAGGACAACATTACTAGGTGATTCTTTTTTAAGGACAGATATTACTAAGTGATTGTGTTTTAAGGACAGACATTACTAGGTGATTCGGTTTTAAGCAGACATTACTAGGTGATTCTGTTTTAAGGACAGACTTACTAGGTGATTGTGTTTTAGGACAACATTAAGGTGATTCTTTTTTAAGGACAGATATTACTAAGTGATTCTGTTTTAAGGACAGACTTTACTAGGTGATTCTTTTTTAAGGACAGATGTTACTAAGTGATTCTGTTTTAAGGACAGACATTACTAGGTAATTCTGTTTTAAGGACAGACATTACTAGGTGATTCTGTTTTAAGGACAGACATTACTAGGTGATTGTGTTTTAAGGACAAACATTAATAGGTGATTCTGTTTTAAGGACAGAGAGACATTACTAGGTGATTCTGTTTTAAGGACAGACAGATATTAATAGATGATTCTAGTTGAAGGACAGACAGACATTACTAGATGATCCTGTTTTAAAGACAGACAGACATTACTATGTGATTTTGTTTTTAAGGACAGGCAGACATTACTAGGTGATTCTGTTTTAAGGAAGACAGCTATTACTAGGTGATTTTGTTTTAAAGGCATATACACCCTAAATTTTAACTTTTAATATATGGTAGCTCCCTCCTGCCCATCCCCAACCACCGAGTTAAAAAAATAAGCAGAATCATACTTACAGTGGGGCCAGTAGTGGGTTATTTTTAGTTTTGTGGATGGACATGTTCACCCATGAAATGGAAATTGTACATAGGTAAACACACACAAAATGCCCAAAATGCAATTGTTAGAAAACTCAGAGATGTAAGGCTAACCTGAAATCCTGCTCTCTTTCTGCTTTCTGGTTCTTCTGATGAGCATCAGGCAGTCTTGGAAATGACAGATTACATTGCTGCCAATGACTGAATGTTATTTCCCTAGCTGCCTCCTTTGAGCATGTGCAAGCTTGCAAAAGAGCTTGGAGAGGTGGCAGAAGGAAAGGGAAGAGCCTGTTGCATTTTGCTGCTACAGGTTAGTCCTACACCTCTCAGATTTCTAACTATTGTGGGTAATTTACATATATGTAATTGTTCATTTAAGGGGTGATCTTGCCCTTTAAGGACAGAAAAAAAATAACTAGGTGTTTGTGTTTTTAGGGCAGACAGATATTACCTGATTAAAGGTGTGAGTAATGATGCAATATTAAAAGGATTTAAACAGAACGAACATTGTTTAGAATGCACTAAAAAGGGTGTGTAAGCTGTCAAGCATGACATTCTATAAAATAGAGATCACAAAACGCAACAGTCCTTGATAAACAGGTGACTTTACAGAAACATTTTTTGAAACATAAATTGTGTGCCAACACATAGTATCTATTACCGGTACATGGTTTATTGTTATTGGTTAGGGCTATAAAGGGCTTTTTAGCATTGATAATATAAAATCCCAATAGTCAAAGTGTGTATGGTAGAAAACATTAACATTAATAGATTTAATATTTGAAAGAACATAAAAGTACAGTAAACTGATGGGCGATGACATCATGTTAAATTCCACAGGCCACCGGTCTGTGTATTAACAAGGTCGATTGAGATTATATTTTGGCCCAATTGTCTACACTGTCCTATATTTTAATTGGTCGGAACAATATATCATCTGAAATTTACAGTGTTACAGTCGGCAACTGCGATCGCAAGTGTCCCATAGGGATCCACATGATCGCTTGTGATTTACCTTTTCTAAATACCCAGCCTTAGTTGTAGGAGATCGAATCTCACTGGTTAACTCTCCCAGTGCTGCAGGAGGTTCTGAATAAAAAAATGAAATGAAGCTGTTCCTTATTACTAATTATATTCACTGACACTGTTAACCAGGCTTTTAATTGGTTTTGGCTCTGAGGAATGTGTTGGCGAAGTTCTACCATAACAATTCCAATGCCTGTACATGAAGAGTGACACAGATAAAGAATCAGTAAGACCCCAATCTCCCATGTACAAACCCATGTGTCCAGAGATATCTGGATTCTCCGCCCATAATCAACAAGCTCCTACGGGGAACCATCACTGGGACAACAGAACCATCTGGATGCCTGAAATCCATCACAATCTAGAATAACATATTAAACGCTGGTTAAAGGTTCTTGCATTTGCTGTACAGTGAAAAGTAGCAGGTGATATGGTGTTTTTATCAGAGATATTTCTAGAGCAGGGAAGGAATTGCATATGGTTGGGTCCTGAACCTACTGAATATCTCTGACCATAAAAAGTCACATGCACACAATATCTGCTCATTTAACTTATTCACTCTGAACCCTGCAGTTATGGTTAATCTCTGTAGTACACCATCACCATCTTAGGAAATTACAGTAATATATGAACAGTTAGGGCTAGGCCGCACCACAGCATTTTTACATAAGATCCAATCCTAATTGCGATTGCATGTTTTAAAGTGCGCAAAAGTGTTGGCCAATTGGCCTGCAATTGGATTTTCGAAACACATGCGATCATCATAGCGTGGAATTCAGCACAAGCGGACAGTAAAACACGTTTACGCATGCAGTTCTGTCTGCTCTAGTGTGGCCTCACCCTTAAAGAGTATCTTCCTGCCTTATCTCATCCTCTGCCATTTTATTGCTCCCGAAACGTTATCCCATATCAGCCTCCAGTTTAGATGTCCGCTCTGCCACCTTCTTCTTTATCTATCTTTATCTCTGTTTGTTAAGCTGTAATGACCAATGATTGAGCTGAACCACTGGATCCCAGGCTTACACATTGAACTAAGAATTGGGGGCTGTGATTGGCTTTTCTAAATAGAATCGCAAAAAATTGATTGGTAGTGAGGACCTCGCACAAACCAATGATGATACCGTTTGGTTTAATTTATCAAATTGCATTGAAATTAAAAGAAAATGTAAAAAGGTTACAGTAACACATTTCATCATTAACCTTATACTACTTATTATATGGGTAGGAAATGCCATGACATGTTAAAAATATCTAATTTATTCCACACACAAGACACTTTTTCCCAAAAAAACTGCAATTTTAATCCCACAAGATTTATTTTAAATTGTAATACGTAATCTCATCAGTCTCCTACACAGATTTTGAAAAGAAAAACGCTGTGATCTGGGATGCTGACTGTTGCCTTATCTTCTCTAAACTATAGATTTTACCTTCAGTTCCCCTTTAAAGTAAATTGCATATATCCTATGTTATAAATACTGTAGAGTCCCTGTTCTTTCTAACATTTAATTGTCTAGGATTCTACCTTGGAACCTTTTCTTTCATTCTAAGTCTATTTATCAATTCCAACACTGCTGCAAATTTGAATTAAAATAGTCATTATCACAATGAAGGTTTCCAAGGCAACGGTCGATGTCAATGATTCTCTGATTAGTTTTAGAGAGAAAGGAAATGACTGAGGGGTTAATTAACGTGAGCTAAAGCTCCAACACTCTTATACTTAGGATCAGAAAGATGGGAGAATGGGAGTTGGTACTTTACTAGTCTACATATAAAATATAATTATTATGTACAGCAGGAAATAACAAATTATAAGAAAATATCAGGCTGATGTCAGATCTTTTCCTTTCTATAATAATTCTCTGAGCTTGGACTAGACAAATCCCAGGAGCCAGGTATCTCTCTATTGATCACACGGGATTGGCTACCCAACAAGTAGATTGGCTCCACCTCTGCTGTGAGCACAACCAATACACTATAGGGCTGATGCAATACTTTGCCTGGGGTATTCATTTGCAGCAACCAATCAGATATTGGCTTTTACTGGGTTATGCAGTAAACATCTGCAGATTAATAGCACAGGCAAACTTTTTCACGCATATATATAAATAAATGTGAATTTTGTATGTACACACACATATATACATTTTTCTGAATTGTGTTTTGAGATCCCGCGCTGTCACCAGTATACAAACCCTCCCACTTATACACACATTACAGTCCTATATTTATACCACGGAAATCACATCAGCTTTTGCCAAAGGGTCCAGGTATGTGCCAATAATCTTACAGACTGGATAGGAAGTAATAAAAAAATCCCCTTATCTGTGAAAAGCAGTAAAGAATGGCTGCAGGATCTAATTTTACAAATATATAAGATTTTGAAATATTAGGGAAAACCGCTTCCTGGTTCTGTTATCATGCATGTGTGCTATAGTTAATGAAAACCAGGAAGCGGTGTGGACCTGTCAGTGTGACAGTGAAGGATCATGCAAAAGGTATGTATGTATGTATGTATAGTTTATTTATAAAGTGCTACTTGGGGATGCAGCGATGTACAGTAACAAAATACAATAAAGTCATACAAGGGGAACAAATACATAGATAGTTCAGAACATAAATATATAAATTATATAAATTATATAAATGGAAGTGCTAGAGCTTTGCCACAAGAGGTAATGAGGTCCCTGCCCCGTAGAGCTTACAATCTAGTTAGGTGGGTAACACACAGATACAATGGAATGGGTATAAGTGCTGGAGTGAGATGTATGCAGTGCAAATAAAACAATCATATACTGTGCTGGTTACCAGATAGGTAGGATGTAAGGCTAGATTTATCATATATAGATATATAGATATCATATACGGTGGGGTTACCAGATAGGTAGGATGTAAGGGGTAGATTTATCTATATAGATATATAGATACCATATACTGTGTCTGGTTACAGATAGGTAGGATGTAAGGGTAGATTTATCATATATAGATATATAGATCCATATACTGTGCTGGTTACCAGATAGTAGGATGTAAGGATAGATTTATCATATATAGATATATAGATATCATTATACTGTGCTGGTTACCAGATAGGTAGGATGTAAGGGTAGATTTATCATATATAGATATATAGATATCATATACTGTGCTGTTACAGATAGGGAGGATGTAAGGTAGATTATCATATAGATATATAGATACCATATACTGTGCTGGTTACCAGATAGGTAGGATGTAGAGAGATTTATCATATATAGATACAATTACTGTGCTGGTTACCAGATAGGTGGTGTAAGGGTAGATTTATCATATATAGATATATAGATACATATACTGTGTGGTTACCAGATAGGTAGGATGTAAGGATAGAGGTATCATATATAGATATATAGATATCATATACTGTGCTGGTTACCAGATAGGTAGGATGTAAGGATAGATTTATCATATATAGATATATAGATACCATATACTGTGCCTATGATTAAGGACCGGGAGGTCTGAAACGCGTCAGGCGTATTGTTAATAAAGCTGTGATTTCATTGATTCATGTTGTATCCGGAGTTCTTTGTTCTTTTCCTGGTGATGCAGTGCCGTTTTTGTATATCCTGGGATTTGGTCTCAAGCGACGGACCTGGGGCATCTGCACCTGGGTCACCAAGAAGCACGGTAAGTCCCGAATATATATTGTTGAATTCTATGGAAGTGTTCTATCTTGCTATCTGGAGGAACGAGGGGTCTGGGGTTTCTTACACCCGGACCACCGCAATAAATAAGTAAGCATTATAAGATTCACATTTCATGAGATTGGATTCCTGTTTTTGATTATTCTAAATGATGTAAGGTAGATTTATCATATATAGATACCATATACTGTGCTGGTTACCGGATAGGTAGGATGTAAGGCTAGATTTATATAGATATATAGATACCATATACTGTGCTGGTTAACGGATAGGTAGGATGTAAGGGTAGATTTATCATATATAGATATATACTGTGCTGGTTACCAGATAGGTAGGATGTAAGGGTAGATGATTTATCATATATAGATATTAGATATCATATACGTGCAGGTTACCAGATAGGTAGGATGTAAGGTTAGATTTATTTATATATAGATATCATATACTGTGCTGGTTACCAGTAGGTAGGATGTAAGGGTAGATTTATCATATATAGATATATAGAATCATATACTGTGCAGGTTACCAGATAGGTAGGATGTAAGGATAGATTTATCATATATAGATATCATATACTGTGTGGTTACCGGATAGGTAGGATGAGGGTAGATTTATCATACATAGATATATAGATACCATACACTGTGTGCGGTTACCAGATAGGTAGGATGTAGGGTAGATTTCATATATAGATATATAGAACCAATTACTGTGTGGTTACCAGATAAGTAGGATGTAAGGGTAGATTTATCATATATAGATATATAGAACCATAACTGTGCTGGTTACCAGATAGGTAGGATGTAAGGGTAGATTTATCATATAGAAACAAGGTGAACTGCACTCCAAAGTTGAACGTTTATTTCAAGCCAAACATCAAACAGCAATACAACATTTCGAGGGTAACACCCCCTTCATCAGGTAGGATGTAAGGTAGATTTATCATATATAGATACCATATACTGTGCTGGTTACCGGATAGGTAGGATGTAAGGTAGATTTATCATATATAGATACCATATACTGTGCTGGTTACCGATAGGTGGGATGTAAGGGTAGATTATCATATATAGATACCATATACTGAGTGGTTACCGGATAGGTAGGATGTAAGGTAGATTTATCATATATATATATAGATACCATATAACTGTGCTGGTTACCAGATAGGTAGGATGTAAGGGTAGATTTATCATATAGTATAGATATCATATACTGTGCTGGTTACCAGATAGGTAGGATGTAAGGTAGATTTACAATCATATATAGATACCATATACTGTGCGGTGTACCAATAGGTAGGATGTAAGAGGTAGATTTATATATAGATAGTATCATATATCTGCTGGTTACCAGATAGGGAGGATGTAAGGTAGATTTATCATATATAGAATATAGTACCATATACTGTGCTGGTTACCAGATAGGTAGGATGTAAGGGTAAATTTATCATATAGATAATCAAATATACTGTGCTGGGTTACCAGATAGGTAGGATGTAAGGGTAGATTTATCAATTGTAATATATAGATACCATTACTGTGCTGGTTACAGATAGGTAGGATGTAAGGGTAGATTATCATATATAGATATCATATACTGTGCTGGTTACCAGATAGGTAGGATGTAAGGGTAGATTATCATATATAGATTTAGATATCATATACTGTGCTGGTTACACAGATAGGTAGGATGTAAGGGTAGATTATCATATATAATATATAGATACCATATACTGTGCTGGTTACCAGATAGGTAGGATGTAAGGTAGATTATATATATAGATATATAGATACATATACTGTGCTGGTACAGATAGGTAGGATGTAAGGGTAGATTTATCATATATAGATATATAGATACCATATACTGTGCTGGTTACCAGATAGGTAGGATGTAGGGTAGATTTATCATATATAGATATATAGATACCATAACTGTGCTGGTTACCAGATAGGTAGGATGTAAGGGTAGATTTATCATATAAGATATAGATACCATATACTGTGCTGGTTACCAGATAGGTAGGATGTAAGGGTAGATTTATCATAATAGATATATAGATATATATACTGTGCGGTTACCAGATAGGTAGGATGTAAGGTAGATTTATCAATATAGATACTATACTGTGCTGGTTACCAGATAGGTAGGATGTAAGGGTAGATTATATATATAAATATATAGATATCATATATGTGCTGGTTACCAGATAGGTAGGATGTAAGGGTAGATTTATCATAATAGTATCATATAGTGTGTGTTACCAGATAGGTAGGATGTAAGGGTAGATTTATCATATATAGATATTAGATACCATATACTGTGCTGGTACCACATAGGTAGGATGTAAGGGTAGATTTATCATATATAGATATATAGATACCATAACTGTGCTGGTTACCAGATAGGTAGGATGTAAGGGTAGATTATCATTATAGATATATAGATACCAATAACTGTGCTGGTTACCAGATAGGTGGATGTAAGGGTAGATTTTCATATATAGATATCATACTGTGCTGGTTACCAGATAGGTAGGATGTAAGGTGTAGATTTATCATATATAGATATTAGATACCATATACTGTGCTGGTTACCACTAGGTAGATGATGTAAGGGTAGATTTATCATATATAGATATATAGATACCATTGACTGTGCTGGGTACAGATAGGTAGGATGTAAGGGTAGATTATCATATATAGATATATAGATACCATATACTGTGCTGGTTACCAGATAGGTAGGATTGAAGGGTAGATTTATCATATATAGATACCATATACTGTGCTGGTTACCAGATAGTAGGATGTAAGGGTAGATTTATCATATATAGATATAAGAATCATATACTGTGCTGGTTACCAGATAGGTAGGATGTAAGTGGTAGATTATCTATATAGATATATAGATATCAATACTGTGTGGTTACCAGATAGGTAGGATGTAAGGGAGATTAGATTATTCATATATAGATATTAGATACCATATACTGTGCTGGTTCCATAGGGTAGGATGTAAGGGTAGATTTATCATATATAGATATATAGATACCATATACTGTGCTGGTTACCAGATAGGTAGGATGTAAGGGTAGATTTATCATATATAGATATATAGATACCATATACTGTGCTGGTTACCAGATAGGTAGGATGTAAGGGTAGATTTATCATATATAGATACCATATACTGTGCTGGTTACCAGATAGGTAGGATGTAAGGGTAGATTTAAACCTGCTTATTGAGGTTTCTTGACGTAGAGAGAGGAGAATAGAATTCCAGAGGATGGGAGCCACAAGAGAGAAAGGTTTAAGGCGAGAGGAAGCAGTACGAGTGGGGGGTCTGTACAGGAGCTGGTTCTGCGATGAGCGGAGGGTATGGGCAGGAACATATGGGGAGACAAGAGAGGAGTAACAGGCATTGATTGAAGAACAGAAGGCATAGCTCCTTATCCTCCCGATCTTCAATCAATGCATAATTTTCAAAACAGTAATAGTATTGAACGGCAGCAATCAGCTGGCATGAAATAATTACGTGTGCACAGCAGCTGGCAAACAGGCTTGCGGCGGCTGAGCGACTGTCTCTTCCTATACTTACACAGCTGCTTACTGATAATGCTGAATAGGTGAGTGCAACTATAACACTAAAAAAAAACCTGTGCTGTGACCAGCTGTAAATCTGCCTTTTGCTATCTTTGCGGAGAATGAAGAAATATGTCTGCAGATAAATAAAGACATACACATTGCTATATTATTTCTAACTTCAAAAACAACGTGTTATTTCCATCCCTGCCATACAGATTCACAATGACAGACAGTGACGTCAAAGCTGAGCTGAAATGAAACATCCCTATTGAACTCTTCTGGCTGGAAGGATAAAGTCTGGAAACTACTTCAGCATTGATTCAGTTCTTTGTTCATTTTTGACAGGCGGTAAATACTGCACACACTATACATGGTTTACCAACTTCCATAAAGGGTCTCTTATAATTGACATTGTCAGAACATGGCTACTGGCCTAATTGACTTGTGTTAAGTATTCAGAGGAGGCTAAAAAAGCTCTTGGGGAAATTAAAACTAAATGGCACACACTGCTAATAGGGCTCCATTTATACAAACACTGACTTTGACATAATAGAATTACATGGACTGTGTGAGCTGGATGTTTTTAAAGGAGAACTAAACTTACATTTTTAAAAACCTAACGTGAAAGCTTTACTAACACCTATACATTGTAAGATTCTTCTCTGGTACGTTGCATTTAGTACATGTGAGATTCTATTAAAAAAATTAATAAATAAGAAGACTTCCATGTTGTTGCCAGTACAACCCACAGCCCATGAAGTCATCAAAGAACCACGCCCCCTGACCCCAGTATTCACTGTCTATGCACAAAGTGTTTTCTATACAGATGTCTCCATTCCAATATGGAATCCCTGATAAGACTTTGAAAGCAGCTTGTTACCCTGCAGTTTATTTACCAGTCAGTGTGAGTTGCTGGAAAGTAAATTGCAGGGTAACAAGAAGCTTTCAGCTTTTCAAAGTCTTATCAGGACTTCCATATTCCCTATTTTTTTATTATTCTTTTCCTAGCAAAAAAAAACCCTTCCAAATGTAGTTGGATTCTCTGCTTATTCAGTGTTCGCGCACAGGGGAAGGCACCAGGTTAAAAAATACACAGTTCAGAAGGTCACAAGTTCAATACCCCAGACATTACTTTTTTGTTTCTATTATATTCCATGCAAAAGATAAAGCTTCTAAATGTACCTACATTTTTAGCTTATTCAGTGGTGGCTCACTATGTAAGATGCCAGGTTTAGACACTTACAGGGAGATTCAATAAAAGTTCTTATTGTTTAATATGGTGCTAATTTTGCCCCAACCAATCAGATCTTATTTAACATTTGAAAGCTAACATCCGATTGGTTCGGGCAAAATTAGCACCATTTTTAATGAAAAGAACTTTTATTGAATCTCCCTCATACAGTTCAGATGATCACATTTTTGAATCCCCAAACTTACCTTTTTTTTTTTTGTTTCCATTATGTTCCTAGTACAATATTCTACATGTACCAATGGATTATATTGTATCTCTCTCAGCCTAGAGGTAAGAGCTCTGCTTTTAGCAAGACAGGGTAAATGTACAAGTTGCAGGTTCTATTCCCCTGACTTACTTTGATGAAAGTATTCCGTTTCTTACATCCATCTTTCCATGAAATACACTGCAAAGATTTATTTTTGTAAAAGTAAGGATTATATCATTGTTACGACAGGAGCATTGAATGTGTTTGAAAATAAAAAAAATGAAATCCCTGTTCTGTGTCAGGGAGAGGGAGAATCTCAGTGCCATCATGTGATTGGCTGTCAGCACGATTTGCTCCCTCTTTCTATGTATACTGCCCTAAGATATATTCTGACACTTTTGTGTTAATAACATTTGGATACTTTGTTGAACGAACGCTGGAAGGATTCTGTCTACTTTGTATATACTTACCTGGATTATTTTCATAAATAACTCAATGTCCACAGCAAAGGGAGAGGTGAGACAAAGCTTTTTGCATGTTTGTGAATGTGTTCTGTCTATTGGGACAATATTGTCTGAAGACTTTAATTCCCCTTTAATCTAACAGAGATCATCTTTCTATATGACTGCTTTTAGGCTATATATTTATGTGTGGTTATGGACAATTAACAAGAAATTAAATAAACACAAAATAATCCCTCTCTCTTAAGCTGTACCCAATGTGAGATCCTAAAACACTATGTCCAATCCCCTAGGGGTACAGCTGATCCTTAGAAAATATATCTTCTAGGTGATCTCAATGATTGGGCTGGTCCAACTCCACCCCCTTCCAAAGCCAGATCTTGAACCAATGGCAAGAGCAATGTCCTTCCATCAGAAGTGCATTGATCAAATTGGCAGCCATGGAGAGGGGCAGGTCCAGAAAGGAGTGGCAAGGGTAGAATACCAGCTTTGGCCACATTCTTCCACCCATGACAATTTAAACTATCACCACAGAAACCACTGTACATTATGGATGCTAATATTTTAATCCATGCTGACAAAGGTATCAAACATTTTTTTGAAGCAATTCATTAAAAATACATCCAAGCCACATAATAGCCCAAATGCCATACCAAAGAATTAAATTAGGTCAATTTCTACTCACTTTTAGTCTAGCATCTGATATTAAATAATAAGTCCCAGCATCCCTCAGTAGACTTTAGGCTACAGGTAGAACACCCTTAACACAAACCAATTATCATTCGTAATTATAATAATTTGCCTACTAATAATATTTTATGGTCAGAAGCCTTCAGCCAATGGCAAACACTCTACCAATCTTATATTATGGATAGCTTGGTTCCTTTATATAAAAAGTAAAGCCATATGAAACAATAGGAAATAATGTTTTGTTCAGGCAATTATGTCAAGGCTTGTTGCTCTTATATCAATTTATACATAATTTATACATATACAGTGGTTGGCAAAAGTATTTGGCCCCCTTGAAGTTTTCCACATTTTGTCACATTACTGCCACAAACATGAACCAATTTTATTGGAATTCCATGTGAAAGACCAATACAAAGTGGTGTACACGTGAGAAGTGGAATGAAAATCATACATGATTCCAAACATTTTTAACAAATCAATAACTGCAAAGTGGGGTGTGCGTAATTATTCAGCCCCCCGAGTCGATATTTTGTAGAACCACCTTTTGCTGCAATTACAGCTGCCAGTCTTTTAGGGTATGTCTCTACCAGCTTTGCACATCTAGAGACTGAAATCCTTGCCCATTCTTCTTTGCAAAACAGCTCCAGCTCAGTTAGATTAGATGGACAGCATTTGTGAACAGCAGTTTTCAGATCTTGCCACAGATTCTCGATTGGATTTAGATCTGGACTTTGACTGGGCCATTCTAACACATGGATGTTTTGTTTTACACCATTCCATTGTTGCCCTGGCTTTATGTTTAGGGTTGTTGTCCTGCTGGAAGGTGAACCTCAGCCCCAGTCTCAAGTCTTTTGCTGACTCCAAGAGGTTTTCTTCCAAGATTTCCCTGTATTTGGCTCCATCCATCTTCCCATCAACTCTGACAAGCTTCCCTGTCCCTACTGAAGAGAAGCATCCCCAGAGCATGATGCTGCCACCACCATATTTGACAGTGGGGATGGTGTGTTCTGAGTGATGTGCAGTGTTAGTTTTTCGCCACACATAGCGTTTTGCATTTTGGCCAAAAAGTTCCATTTTGGTCTCATCTGACCAGAGCACCTTCTTCCACATGTTTGCTGTGTCCCCCACATGGCTTGTGGCAAACTGCAAACGGGACTTCTTATGCTTTTCTGTTAACAATGGCTTTCTTCTTGCCACTCTTCCATAAAGTGAAACTTTGTGCAGTGTACGACTAATAGTTGTCCTATAGACAGATTCCACCACCTGAGCTGTAGATCTCTGCAGCTTGTCCAGAGTCACCATGGGCCTCTTGACTGCATTTCTGATCAGTGCTCTCCTTGTTTGGCCTGTGAGTTTAGGTGGACGGACTTTTCTTGGTAGGTTTATAGTTGTGCCATACTCCTTCCATTTCTGAATGATCGCTTGAACAGTGCTCCGTGGGATGTTCAAGGCTTTGGAAATCTTTTTGTAGCCTGCTTTAAATTTCTCAATAACTTTATCCCTGAACTGTCTGGTGTGTTCTTTGGACTTCATGGTGTTGTTGCTCCCAAGATTCTTAGACAACCTCTGAGGCCGTCACAGAGCAGCTGTATTTGTACTGACATTAGATTACACACAGGTGCACTCTATTTAGTCATAAGCACTCATCAGGCAATGTCTATGGGCAACTGATTGCACTCAGACCAAAGGGAGCTGAATAATTACACACACCCCACTTTGCAGTTATTGATTTGTTAAAAATGTTTGGAATCATGTTTGATTTTCATTCCACTTGTCACGTGTACACCACTTTGTATTGGTCTTTCAAATGGAATTCCAATAAAATTGATTCATGTTTGTGGCAGTAATGTGACAAAATGTGGAAAACTTCAAGGGGGCCAAATACTTTTGCCTATCACTGTATATGCTTTCTTAACCGATGTATGCAATTGTATTTAACTTTTATCTATCTGTTTAATGGCTTGCACTTGTTTGCATATTCTGTATTTTCTAATGTACAGCGCTGCGTACCCAAGTAGCGCTTTATAAATAAAATTATACATACAATTAGCACTATGGTTTGATTTAGGAGTAAATTCCATCTTACCTCGGCCCCCAAGCTAACGGAAAGGATTTCATCTTCAAATGCAGAATGGGTATCAACGTGAGGGGGGATTCCTAGAGAACAAGAGATATGGAGACACCTAATGAAATCCATTGTTGTTAATATTATATCATTATCTATGAGCACATTTAGAGACATCGATGTAGAAACCATTACTTTAGATAGTAAACCTAAACTTGTCGCTAGACTCTACTGTTTCATTAAATGGTTACTGTGGTTTCCATACAAGTGCTCTAGGTGCCTAGGATTATGTCTCTAGCTTCTCTGAATCTTAAGATATAGGCTTGTAAAGTTACAGTTCCTGGTCTGTCCTTTCTATCTGAGTCTCTGTGACATGATGCCCGGAGTCACCCAGTATACCTTCAGCGCCTATACTCCAATCTACAGCCGCTGTCTTCCCCTATAGACAAGTTGTGCCTCGCTGTACACGGTTACCCCCAGGTCTTAGAGTGCAAGGTATAGACGCTGAGGCCGGGTATACTCTGGAAAACCGGAACACCAATGGAGCTGAACAGGGACTGGAAGACAATAAAAGACAATAATACAGGATAACAATGAACAATGAGAAGAACAATGATAATATGAAAAGGCAAGAACAAGACTTGGCTACTGAAACTAGACTTGGCTACTAGAACAATAGCTGGGACCACTAGCTTGGCTAACCAAAACTGTAACAGGCAACAAAAGATGGCTGACAACAGGCTTAAATAAAGAAGAGGAACCAATAGGGAATGGAGGACAAGAGTCAGATGCAGGATTGGTTAGTTTAAACTAATTGTAATCTCCTCAGTCCAATCTAGTGCTTGCTTGGATGGAGGAGATAAGAAGAGGTGCCTGTGCGCGTCCGCAAGGCACCAGAAGACTGAGTAGCCGGGGAGCGAGAACACAAGGATGCCGGACGCAAAGTGATAACGTCACCCGCCAAAGAGACCGCGGCCAACCCCGGAGATTCCCGAAGACAGTGAGGAGGTCCGCCGCGGGAGCGAGAGGCAGGTAAGCAATGCCGCCTGACATTACCCCCCCCCCCCCTCACTATAGGCCACTGGACCCTTTAAAGCAGGTTACCCTGGATTGTCTTTGTGAAATTGGTTAACCAGTTCTTGAGCATGTACCTGTTTGTGAGGAACCCAGGATCTTTCTTCAGGACCGTAACCTCTCCAGTCAATAAGATACTGTAAAGAATTTTAGAGCCAACGTTTTTGTCAACCTCAAACTCTGTTTCTCCCTGGACTTCAACTGGAGGTGGCGGTTCAGATGTAGCAAGAGCAGAGGCAGCTGATTTTAGTAATGAAACATGAAATGAATTGGTAGTTTTGTTAGATGGATGAAGGTAGCTGGGCACACCAGTCTTAGTGAATCAAACTTTATTTGTGACGTTTCGGAACCAGTGTGGTTCTTTCCTCAGACCAAACAATTGTTTGGTCTGGGGAAGGAACCACATTGTTTCCAAAACGTCACTAATAGAGTTTGATTCACTAAGACTGGTGTGCCCAGCAACCATCATCTATATATTTGATTACTGTTGGCTACAGTGCTTGGAGCACCCAGCGTTTTGGAATTTTCTCTACATTCGTGGTTTAGGTATGCAGGATCCTATCCATTGTATTTGCCTTTGTAAGATGGAGGTAAAGCCACTTTGTAGTTTACTCTGTTAACCTTTTGAAGAATAGGATATGGACCAATGAATTTAGGACCCAACTTAGAACAGGGTTGACGAAGAGAGAGAGAGAGAGGTTACGAGTGGAGAACCATACAAGATCACCAGGAGAGATGTCCAGTTCCTAGGATCTATGTTTATCAGCAAACTCTTTTTTGATGAGTTGAGGCCTTTTTAAGATTTAGTGGTACCTGGCATCAGATAGATGACGTGTTGAAACCAGTTTTCTAAGAGGAAAGTTGGAAGTGGGTCCGGTTAATAAAGAGGCTTTGGGATGACCGTTGTAAATGCAGAAAAATGGAGATGTACCTGTAGAAGAATGAATAGTATTGTTATAGGAAAATTTGGAAAATGGTAAGAATTCACCCCACGACTCCTGGCAATCTGAGACAAAACAACGAAGGTATTGTTCTAGCGATTGGTTAGTTCTCCCTGTCTGACCATTAGACTGGGGATGGAAAGAAGAAGAAAAAGAAAGAGAGATACCCAGCCGAGTACAAAAGGAGCGCCAAAATTGGGCTACAAATTGGACCCCCTATCTGACACTATGTTCTCGGGAACCCCATGGAGCTAAAAAATATGCTTAACAAATAACAGGGATAAATCTTTGGCAGATGGAAGTTTGCCGAGTGGTATAAAGTGAGTCATTTATACCACTGCATTTCCTGCTTCCTGCTCTTAAACCTGTCAGTCAATCTGCCGTGTCTCCTCCCCTTTGCAGACCCCCTGGTCCCTCCCACTCATGGACCCCATGGTCCCTCCAGTTGCAGGCCCCCCATGGCCCATTCGCTTACAGCCCCATGTGGCCCCCGCCCACTCGCGGATGCCTAAGCCCCACCCACTTACGGGTGTCTAAGCCCCACCCACTCACAGGTGCTGTGGGCCACTCTGACACCCCCCCTACCCCCCCGAAAACTCTGTGGAAACAGTCTTTTCAGGCAGAGTGAGAACACATAGTGAGAAAGAAGGGCTGTAGATTCCCTTACCTTCGCTGCAGCTGCAGGTCCTTCACACAGCAGAGAGGAGGAGGGACTTCCTGTCTCCCTCACAAACTGAGGGAGGCTGTGCTCGCCGGCGGCACTGTGCAGGAGAAGCCTTAGGAATGTCAGCCTCCCACCCATTAACTTTCTGGTCAGTCATTTCTTTATATCTTGGGCTGTGGAGCACGTAGAGAGGTGGCTGATGGCTCGTTTTAAAGGTAGGAAACTGGACTTGTTTGGAGACCACAGTTCCCCTTTAAGGAAGGATGTCTGAGCCTGTTGGGGCCAGGGAGAACGGAAGGCACTTTTCTTAGTTAAGTTGGTCAAAGGGGCTACTAAGGTGGAAAAATTCCTTATAAACCTCCTATAGAAATTGGCAAATCCCCAAAATTTTTGCAGGGATTTGAGGCTGGTAGGAACCTCTCAATCAAGAACTGCAGACACCTTTTTGGGATCCATAGTGAGGCCCTTATCTGAGATGCTAAAACCTAGAAAAAGAATCTGCTGGAACTCAAAGGAACACTTCTCTAGTTTGGCAAACAGACGGTTTTCTCAGAGTTTAGCAAGGACCAACTTGACATGGAGACGGTGCTGTTCTAGAGAGGATGGAAATATAAGAATATTGTCAAGGTATACAATAACAAACCTGCCCAAAAACTCCCAGAGCACATCATTAATACAATTCTGGAAGACTGCTGGGGCGTTACAAAGGGCTTAACTAGGTATTCATAGTGGCCATCCTTGGTGTTAAAAGCAGTCTTCCATTCGTCCCCTTGACGTATTCTAATTAAATTATATGCTCCTCTTAAGTCACACTTGGAAATGATAGAAGACCCGACTACTTAGGAGAACATAAATAAAATTCCAGCTCCCCACTTCCCTCTAGATCATTGGTTGCCCAGATGTCTGTTCCTGGACATAAGTTCAAAATAAAGTATACTAGTTAGAGAGAAACAAATAAATCAGGAAACCCACAGGTATTGCTAATAACAACCGTGCATTATTGTGCACACAACAACATGTTTCCGACAGTCTAGGTCCTTTCTCAAGTGTTCTCCCAAGTGTACTTGGGAGAACATATTGCCAATCAAGGGTAGGGGATACCTATTTTTGACTGTGATGTTATTCAAGGCACGAAAATCAATACAAGGTCTCAGACTACTGTCCTTCTTTTCCGAAAAGAAGAAACCTGCCCCCGCAGGAGAGGTGGAAGGCCGAATAAACCCCTTTTCTAGATTTTCTTTAATATACTAACTCATAGCCAGAGTCTCAGGGCCGGTAATGTTGTAAAGATATCCACGTCGTGGCATTGTACCAGGCAATAAATTTATGGGGCAGTCGTATGGCCGGTGTGGAGGGAGTTTATCGGCAGCCTGCAGGGAAAAAACAAGATAATCGTGATAACAAATAGGTAACCCTTTAACATCAGTCTTCCATTCGTCCCCTTGACGTATTCTAATTAAACCTACTGTCAATTTCGATGGCCAACGCCATAGACTTGTCAAGGAACTCAGTAGGTGGGTAATTCAATGTTTGTCCTGATGAAGGTTCCTAATCTTGGCCTCAGCAGTGGCGGTAAGATCAGGATCCAAGTAGAGAAGGACCATGGTGTTGAAAAAAGAGGTGACAGAAACCAATGATGGACTATCACCTGGAAGACCAAATGCCCAGGTCTGCGGGTCCCCTTGAAGGAGAGATACCACCAGGTCAACTTTCTGGGATTCAGAACCAGTGGAGGTAGGACGCAGCCGGAAATATAACTTGCAACAATTTATAAAGTTGTCAAACTAGCTGCATTCCCCGTAAAATTTTTCGGGCAGCGGGGCCTTGGGCTCGAATACAGGAAGTGGAGCGACTGAAGGAGACCTATTTTCCTGGGCTGCTACCCTTTGGGTAGTTGGTGAACAGCCCCAGTTAAGA
This sequence comes from Hymenochirus boettgeri, assembly GCA_019447015.1. NCBI lineage: Eukaryota > Metazoa > Chordata > Amphibia > Anura > Pipidae > Hymenochirus > Hymenochirus boettgeri. The sequence continues at coordinate 313,416,350 of CM033470.1, read as the reverse complement.
GCCGAAGTTGCTCTTGTATATCTTCCATGGCTTGCTATAATGTGATGCCCGGAGTCCCCAAGTATACCTTCAGCGCCTATACCCCAATCTACAGCCGCTGTCTTCACCTATAGACAAGCCCCCGATGGTCAGGAGACTTGTTGCGCCTGCTGTACACAGTTACCCCCAGGTCTTAAAGCGCAAGGTATAGATGCTGAGGCCGGGTATACTCTGGAAAACCGGAACACCAATGGAGCTTAAAAGGGACTGGAAGACAAGAAAATGACAAGATACAAGGAAAACAAAGAACAATGAGAAGAACAATGATAATATAAAAAGGCAAGAAGACTTGGCTACTGAAACTAGACTTGGCTACTAGAACAATAGCTGGGATTGGTTAGTTTAAACTAATTGGAATCTCATCCGTCCCATCTAGTGCTTACTGGGATGGAGGAGATAAGAAGAGGTGCCTGTGCACGTCCGCAAGGCACCAGAAGACCGAAAAGCCAGGGCGCGAGCACGGGAGGACACGTGAGAACACAAGGATGCCGGACAGTGAGGAGGTCTGCCGCGGGAGCAAGAGGCAGGTAAGCAATGCCGTCTGACAGATGTTCAGTGTAAGAAGCCCCATTCCTAAAAATCGATCTTTTCTGAAGCTAGATACAGATGTGCAACCATTCTCTATCCTTGTAGAGACCTATGGACACCTTAGGGAAGGAAAGGGTTTTATTTTCTGGCTTGTTTCTAGCTTTAAAAATCATTTAGAAGGTTGGAGGCAGGGCTTATGATGCAGCTCATGATGGTCTGTCCCAGCAGTGAGCATGCTCCAACCTTAAACTTATAGGCAGACCCCAAAATTCTGGTGATGTCACAGATCACAGTAATAGCAAGAAAAAACATCATTTATACTTAACTGTAACTTAAGATAAACTGAAGCTAGATGCATGATCCTGGAGTCATTTTAAAGGTAGGAGTCTGCCTCTTTTTAATAAAGGCCACTTGTATAGAGACATACACAGACATTCGATTTAAAGATTCAACATCAAATCTATCTAATGTTTAATAATGTTTGGCCAGCATACATTTTTAGGGCCCACTGTATATAAAAACCATTTGGCAAACAGACATACAGAGCAATGCAATACGCAGAGCCGCGTTACTTACCAGGCTGAGATCCTGCGAAGCAATGATCCTTTTTCTTGACACAGTCAGGTAATCTCGCCTCCATGAAGTAGAAGTTACGTTTTGCTCTACATAGCAGTGGAAAACTTAACTTCTGGGGTTTTGCATCGTGTGTGCTGCATTATTTCAAAAACAGCACATGCCCCCATTAGTCCTCGTAAAACCCACATTAACCCATTTACTTTATACATCGTGTAGTTTGGGTTTTATGCTTATTGGGCTGGCTAGTGGCCTTTATTGCATCGTCCCCATAATATCCCAAACTGCCCAGCACAAAGATAACAGCTTCTGCCAGGCTTCCTGGGTGCATCAGCACTATCTTTAATACAGAAAGGAAGCCCAGAGCACTAACCTGGCAGATGAAAGCTGTATGTGCTGTAGTTCTACAACAAAACAATATTGTAAGGTAGGAAGAATCAATCCTACCTCCCTGCCCCAGTACTTTGCATTTTTAAAAATTTTTATAGTTTCAGACAGAATTCAATTTGTCTTTGGCAAACTTAGTCAAATCCTAAAACATTTTCCTTAAAGATGAACTTTTAAGGTTAGAAAATGCAGGTTAAAGTAATGGTTTACTTGTCCTTCTATGTAATATCTAAACATGTACCAGTTTATGCCTGAATTCAAGAAAATCTTTTACTACTTAGAGGGCACGTCCACCCCACCACTAAAATCTTTCCTCTCCATGGTCTCTGAAGCTCCTTATATTTACCGCTCTCTACCACGATCTTTCCCTGGTGCCAGCATCTCCCTGATAGCAGCCATCAGTCACAGCTTTTGGCTGCAAACCCTCCAACGTCCAATGCAGCAGCACAAGCTCTGCAAAAGCTCATAGAGGAGATGAGAACTAGTCAGACCAGCACCAAGAAATGTAGGTATAAGGAGCTCCAGGAAGCAGACACAATAGGAGGTGCACAAGTTTGCCTGTGCTTTTAATTTGCAGCAGCCAATCAGAAGTTAGCTTTTTACTTTTTTACTGGGTTACTCTAGTTAGATAACATCTAATTGGTTGTTGCAGATTAATAGGACTGAAACAATTTTACACCTTTTATTGCATCAGCCCCTACATCTCTGAACATAGAATAAGATATTAAACAGGTAATAGGTAGGCACTCTCCCCACATCACCTTTAATCCATGTGCAGTATAGCCAATGCTTTGCCCCAGAGCGCTAATCACTTGAATTTTTTCTACTTCAGTCGACTGTCCCGTCAAGTAATGTTATTATATAACATTAAAAATACCCTGTGTATTTAGTTCCTTTAAAATCCCCCCCACACACACAGTATAGACAAGGTAGCAAGATTCTTCTCTTTCATCTGAAATAAAACTGTAATTTTAATACTGATAATTTATCTCAGCATTGAACTGTTGGTAACAAGAAACAAAACACAGTAACTTACCTTGTCCTGGTTCGTACTGGTTAATGGTGAGCTGATCAGGTCTATGCTTTATGAGTTCTTGCTGCAAACATTTCTCCAGGACTTCATTGCAAAAATCAGGAAGACCTGTGAACAAGGAAAAGGTGAAGCTTTGTAAAAAAAATCATCACTCTGAGGGCAACAGGTATTGTTTTTAGTCCCACGAAACGGTCGTCCTCGAGACATAAACTACTGCTTGGCTTAGAAGGAAGCAAAAGCTTTTAATGCTGGGACCTGCAACTGTATCCTTATTGGCTGCCCCAAAGAGGCGTAACTAAAGATACAAAGAGAGTATCAGCCGTCAAATGACTTGCCATACCTGTCACCTTTCTGTTCTGCTAGGATCTCAAACCTTCTGCCCCAAACTGGAACACATACACACTTATGGAAATGGAAAGAAAAATTTATGATCTACAATTGGTTTTCAATAAATATCAGTGTTTTTGGTATACACTTTCATCGGGTCATAAAAAGCTTTATTGTCAACGTTTTGGTGTACAGTTTCTGACAAAAGTCTTGTCGCTGTTGATTTACAAATAGACCTAAAGTGCCACTTAACAATAATTCTAATGCAGATTTTGTTTCAAGAAATGGTTCATTTTACCCCAAAAAGCTTTTGTAATAATGTTTCAATGCAAAACAAAACTAACAAAGTATTGTAATATTCACAGCTTGGTAAAGCCCATTGAGTCAATTTTTGCAAAGACATAAGTGTTGTCGCCTTGTCATATGGGCTTCACCTGTGACTAATAATGGATCAATTAGGTGTCAGGTGTGTATAAAAAGAACCCCAGTACACTAGACCTTCACATCAACTGCAGATAGACCTCTGCAAACATGCCTAAGATTCACCCTGAGACTAAAGTGTTGATTATCAAGAGGCTGAAGACCAAATCCACTGCTGATGTGGCGCACACCTTCAATGTCTCTCAGTGTCAAGTTCAGAGGATAAAGAAAAGATTTGAAGAGACTGGAGAAGTTTTGACCAGGTCAGGCAGACCCCGCAAGACAACTGCTCGAGAGGATCGTTTGTTGGCTCGAAAATCCAAGGCAAGCCCATTTTCATCTGCAGCAGAGCTCCAGGAGACCTGATCACCTGAAATCCCTGTGTCAACCAGAACAGTTTGTCGGATTCTGCCTCAAAATGGCCTCCATGGTCGAATCAGTGCCCATAAACCAGCACGAAACAAAAGAAAAAAACGTGTGGCCTTTGCCAAGTCCCTGCTAAAAGGATGGACGCTGGAAAAGTGGCAAAAGGTGGATTTTTCAAATGAATCTTCTGTTGAATTACACCAAAGTCACCAGAAATATTGCAGGAGACCTACTGGAACCCGCATGAAGCAGAGATTTACCCAGAAAACAGTGAAGTTTGGTGGAGACAAAATCCTGGTCTGGGGTTACATCCAGTATGGGGGTGTGCGAGGGATCTGCAGGGTGGAAGGCAACATCCATAGTGTAAAATACCAAGAAATCTTAGCTACCTCATATATTCCCAACCATAAAAAAGGCCAAATTCTGCAGCAGGATAGTGCTCCATCGCATACTTCCATCTCCACATCAAAGTTCCTTAAGGCGAAGAAGATCAAGATACTCCAGGATTGGCCAGCCCAGTCACCTGACATGAACATCATTGAGCATATGTGGGGTCGGATGAAAGAGGAAGCATAGAAGACGAAACCAAAGAATATTGATGAACTCTGGGAGGCATGCAAGACTGTTTTCTTGGCTATTCCTGATGATTTTATTAATAAATTGTATAAATCCTTGCCAAACCGCATGGATGCTGTCCTTCAAGCTCATGGAAGTCATACAAGATATTAAATTTGGATCTCACAGTACCACTACTTAATTTGCTGACATATTTTTGGATTGGCTGTAATGTAGATCATTTTCTGTATAGGCGACTACACTTTTGTCTTGCAACATTTTGACCTTTCTGTCTTGATTAAATGATAAATCTTTTTTCAGTGAAACTATTTTTTACCAGTATATTTAATATTATTTGGGAGGGCTTTAGCTTTTCATATGAGCTACTTCTAACACCAATTGATCAATTAAAAATCAGGTTAATAGCAGGAGTTACTGCAAAATACACAGGCGACAAGACTTTTATCATAAACTGTATGTTACACCTTTTAATCATTAAATACTGTATATAACAAGAACAATAAATATTTTAATATCAACATTTTTATGTATTACACCTTTATCAGGACATATTAAACAAGCTCAATAAATGCTTTATTGTCAACATTTCTGTGCATTACACCTTCATCAGGGCATACCTAACAAGCTCAAATTATTTATGGTTAACATTTTGGTGCATTACACCTTCATCAGAACATATATATCGAGCTCACTAAATTATTTATGGTTAACGTTTCGGTGCATTACACCTTCATCAGGACATATATATAACAAGCTTAATAAATTATTTATGGTCAACGTTTCGGTGCATTACACCTTTATCAGGACATATCTAAAAAGAGCAATAAATTATTTATTGTCTGCATTTTGGTGCATTACACCTTCATCAGGACATATCTAACAAGCACAATAAATTATTTGTCAACGTTTCGGTGCATTACACCTTCATATGGTGTATTACACCAGGGTTTCTCAAACGGTGTGCCTCCAGATGTTTGAAAACTACAACCCCCATCATTCCTCAACAAATGAGGGAAGCCATGGGAATGCTGGGAGTTGTAGATTTCAAAACATCTGGAGGCACATTGTTTGAGAATCCCTGTATTGCACCTTCATCAGGACCTGGCTATCTAGCTCAATAAATGATTTCATGTCAATAAAGCATTTATTGAAATGTATTTAGTGTGGCAGTTCATGGAATCAGTATTGAAGACATAATTACCACCTATTGGTGTGCATCTGTTTGTATAATCTATAACTGGACAATAATTAAGGTCCCCCAATAAAGGTGGGCTATGAGACTGTTAAGATGGTGATTTAATAAAGTAAACATGGTTTAATTATAAAGGGGTACGTTAACTAGGGCACATGGACCAAGATAAGGTGCACTCATATGTGCTACCTCCAGGCAAAGGTGCATCCTTGTCTACATTGTTGTTGTCATATCGGAATTCGTATCCATAATGTTTCACCCGTCTGTGTTTTAAAGATTTTTGACCTAAAAAAAAAAAAAAAAAAGCAAAATGAGATAGCAACATATTATTTACAACCAAATCAAGTTTTGACAAGTGACATGTCTTTATAGGAGATTACACTGAGTTTTTAGGAGCTACCAATGTGGTGGAGGGTATATGATATTAAATATAGGAAAGTTGTATATGTATGTGTGTACTATCTCACTATAACCATTTAAATGACCATCAGTAAATGTATATAAAGTATAGCACTGACTTATATTATGTACAACACAAAATATACAAAATACATAAACTTACTTACAGAGCTGAGATCCCTATTTTAACATGGAATGGTCAAAATGGGAGGTTAAACCACACCCCTGTGTCTGCTCCATGTGAAAGGAAGAGTAATCCAAAAAAGTTTCTGTCTGCTACACAGGATGTGATGTGTATTGTAATGGACATATACACCAAGGCTCCTTACATACACCACCTCCAGCCTACAGGTGGTGTCAGTGAGTAATAATAGACAATACATCCCTGCTCTTTATGGCTAGGAGAAAAGATAGTGAAAGTAATATTGAATGCAACACAAGATCCTGTGTATAAGATCCTGTTACCACCTGTTGGGAGGACAAATTATTGGACAGACAATTTACCTTATTGGATACAGACTCTGAGGCAACAAAGAATGTGTACACCAACAAGGACACACAATATACAGGCCTGGTCAATATTCAAAGTGGTGCACCATAGACAAGGACACCCCTGATTACTGCACATGTTATGTGGGGAACCTGTTTATGTGCACTGTCTGCTTTGTGCCAGACCACCAGAGTAACCCACTGTGTGCCATACTACCCATAATCCTTCCATAAAGCAGTGATCTGGTACAAATTGGTGTTGCAGCAGTGCTGGTAATACCATTTATTCTCCCTGTTTTCACTGTATATTTGTTCTCTCTATTAAGCTATGGAGGCTGCTTCTGATAGTATTGATTTAAATCCTCCTGTCCTTGTACCTGCAGATGAAATGCCCCAATTAGACTCAGTAGCTCTACCAGGCCCAATAAACCTGATCCATTTGATAGGGTAACTAGGGAGTGGACTGATTGGCTAGAACAATTTGAATTGGCAGCCACTATTAATGGTTGGGATAAAGGTGCTGGCTTGCAAGTCCTTGGCCTTTTGCTTAGTGGTACAGCCAGGCAGGTATACCAAGGATTTACTGTGTTACTGAAATAAAAAGCAGTATTCAGTTATTATTAGGGCAATGCTATTATAATAACATGATGCTGTGAGGTACCTTCTGTTATAATATATGGGGTACCATCACCACTTGCCATGGTGAATACTAATAAGTAATAATCTAGCATGTTTAGTTTTAACCAGACAGTGTGGCAGGATTGCCTAGGTCTACTCTCAGACCTGCAGGGTTATCCTATTTGGTTCCTCTGGAAGCTGGTGACTGTCTGAGTAACAGTTTAAAATATACCTGTGTAAAGATTCTGTATCCACACATAGCAAAACTTACACACACACAATTTCCATTCTGCACCAACGGGCACACTTTTGCTAGTATATATATATATATTTTTTTTTTAAAGTAGATTTCTGTAGAACTCTACATAGCAAACTCGACTAGGGCCCAAAAGTAAGTAAGAAAAGGCGCACAATACTTACTGGATAACTCGCTGTCCCAGGCAATGTTTTCAATCATAGTTATTTCCTGCTCAGGGGACACAAAGTCTTCAAATACCATCAGGCCTGGGGGTAACGCTGGCGATAAAGTCTCTTTCATTTCAACTGTTGGAAAAAATAACACTTGTCAACAATTAAAGGGCATTTTCACCCCCATAATGAAATTCATAGTATTTCAGAAGCAAAAAGGTCGAGGAGATTCAAAATGTCAGCAAGAACATGGGTAAGTATATTAGCACAAAGCTTAAAGAGGGCATAGGGCGGTCTCGCCTAAATAAGCATAGAACTCTACGTGAACGCTACATGATCTAATATCGTGGGATCCATGGGTTTTACATTTAATTAGCAAGGCCTGCACCATTTTTGGAAACTGCAACATGTACAGATGCAAAAAAGATTTTATTGTATTAAGTTAAGCTAGTATTATAATACTAACAGCCTGGTGCACCGAGAGCCTCTATCGGCAAACCCAGTGCAAACACGCCGGCAATGCTATATGTCGATATCGGCTCTCAATGCGTTGATAAGTGCCAGCATCTTTTTCAGCACTTTTAATGTAAGCTTTCAGCTGGCATTTAAAGTGCTGCAATAGAATGCCGCTTTGTTTGGTCAAGCTTCCATGTGGTAATAGCACCCCCAACACGCTCCTTTTATGGGAGGTCCTATGCCTTTAACATAAAGCACTGGATGGCCTCTTCCCTCATTTTAAAAAGCCAAAGGGCTGGGGGGAAGTGAAAGCCTGTTGTATGGATCCAGTGCACAACTATGAGAAATGCAAAAGTAAAAAAGTTTAGAAGTTAGGACCTTCCAGATTGGGGTTACATTGATGTGGTTAGAAGGCTTTTCATTCATGTGATCACAGTAATGTATACTAAAACCCCTTTGTTTATAAAGTATGCCAGTGTGCAGATAATATGATATTGTATGGGGCCTAGGAATGTGCATTGATTATCTTTTCTATGTTTGTATAAATGTTTCACCAGATCAGTAGCACTTCCGTTAAATGTAGTTGTAAATTAGCCCAATTGGAGTGCTTCCACAATCCTTATTGCCTCCCCCTACCCTTTTAGTACCCATTTAAATTGTAGGACTAACTATATACTTTCAGAATAACCACTTTCATTATACTTTTACATAGGGATAACCAGGATGTGGACAGGGTCAATTCTTTGCCAAGTTCCCCCCCAAACTGCCCAATGACACCCTCAGACCAGCCATATCCCTCCCACCACTGGCTCAAAGCTTGGCAGTCTAGAACAGTTGTGGTGGTACAGACTTTTATTAATCAAAGAAATGTATTACAAAGGCCACTTCCTGCACTATATACACAATACAGCTTGGAGAGACTGCCGCCATCACCAAGGACACATTTTTCTGGCTGCCATTAACATTTGGACTAGGGTATGCTCCATTAACATTTGGATTAGGGTATTCTCTGTACCGTACCAAATACTTCCATCTGGTCCTGGGCCAAAATGATAATTTATACTGAGCTTTACCCAAGGGTGAATTCATCTTTATATTATTAATCATCAATGAAATTAGCATTGCTCCTATTTTTCCATCTATACAACTTTAAACACCTTTTATTTCTATAAACCTGCAGATGGATTCATTATAATGCTGCTAATTCATTCAAGCTTAATTTCCATTTTATTTCAGTTCTCCTAATAATATACCAGTTACATTACCTTGTCCAAGAGGAAACATATTTACATTACAAATGCCCTTCGTCTGCCATCCAAATTTAATAATTAGTCACTGTCAGCCAGACAGAAAATGTCACCTTTAAAGAGGAAACGGAGAGAAAAAATTCCCAGCTCCTAATTACATTTTCTACCAGGAGTGAAGAACAGGTGTTCAGTGTTGGGTGACTGAGAATAGTTCAGCGATCGTCTTGCTAATAAGCAGATCGTTTTGTCATATTTTGTGATGATTAAAACACAATAACAAAGTTAACAGAATTTAAAGACAAATTATGATATTCAGCGAGTTATTTTGTTAAAGGGCATGTCCACCCCCAAAACTAAAATTCAACCCACTTCTGACCCCACTGTATAGTGTAAAAAAAGTGTTTTATTCCTGTCATTTGTAAATAGTAGATTTTATCACTTTTTCCAATAAAACTTCATCATACAGTTTAGAGTCTCCTCCCACTGGATTTCCGTCAGATCTCATTCTAGATGGCCATACACGGCATTGATATTCCGATTAATTTCAATTGAATTGATTGGAAAATCAAAAACATTTTTTCTGTGTTTTCGATAGACCGATCAACGATACCAATTGCTCTAATGAAAAAACTATGATCGGGCAAGGAGGAAAATTTTCCATTGACCCCAACTTTCAGAACCTGTATCTTCTGTAGTTTTTAAGCTGAAATCTATTGAAGATCATTGGCACAAGGTGGGGAATTACAATTGGTTTTACAACCGATTGGTTACGATTGATTTTACAGATCGGATTTACAATTGTTTCCACCAATCTTAAATCCAAGCAGAAAACCATTAGCCCATGTATAGCTAGGTTATGTCATTGCTTGATTAGGATATTATCAAAAATGTGGAGTAGGATTGATCTGCTTTGAAGGTTTCACTCACCTTCAGATAGGTACACTATTGAGAAATGCATTGCACAGAGCTGTGCTAAGATAAGGTTCACTTCATTATACTCCTTCTGCAGCTCTTTATTTTGGAACTATTAAAAGGTAATGTTGAAGGGTACACAGATAAGGAGAAAGTAATCTTATAGAGCTTGTGACAGATTGAGCCTGAAAACATTATAGTTCAACGTATTACAAGGATGTGTAGCAGTTCATTGTGACATGATGTACAGCTACACTGTAACCATTTAAATCTGCTACAATCTATCACAGATTGCACTCCTTCTGCAAACCGTTTAATATTTATATTAATAACCCCTTTAATAGTTACACAAAATGCACTACACACATTAACGATAAAGCGATAGATCCAACTGGAATAGTGATAAAATCTACTATTTACAAATGACGTGAAAGATAAAATGGTTGAAGTTGTGTTAGTTAGGTAGCATACACTAAAAAGATGAGTACTGTAGGATAAGGTGATATCTTTTTATTGTGGACTAACAGTTTATTGTTACAGGAAAGCTTAGTGAGATACACCTCTCTCTTCCTCAGGTCAAGCAGTACTAAATAACAGGGTACAGCACGTCATTAAAGGGTATGTCTACCCTTAAAAACAACTTTGTGCCATATCATAGTAATTGGTCCCCCAGACCCAACCGCATTAATATTATAGCAAGAAAGTCCCCCGATCTTTACTTACCTTACCTCTCTCCTTCGCCGCACAATCCCGGGCCCTCTGCTTGCATAGAACTGCAAGCAGGGGGCGTGAGCGGCAGCCGCGTCCATGATTGGCTGAGAGGCAGCCAATCACGGACGCGGCTGCCGGTAGTGTAGAACGGCGAAGGAGAAAGGTGAGGTAAGTAAAGGGAGACCAATAACTATAATATGGCAAAGGGGTTTGGAGCTAGGGGGAGGGAGACCAAATAGGGAGGAAGGGAGGGAGAGGGGGGGGGCTCTTCTGCGCATGGCAAAGGGGGGGGGGAGAAAGGAGGCAGAGTCCTATATTGACTCTGCAGTACTCCTGGTGGGCAGTTTTTGGGACTTTGGAGGGGGATTGCAGGAGAACCATTTTGAGCTGGGATGTAAGGTAAGGATTTTTATACACTACAGAATGGGGCCAGTAGTGGGGGCGATTATAGTTTTGGGGTTGGACATGCCCTTTAAAGTTTATAATGTTGCAACCTTTTTTTGGAAATCCTATTATGAAGGGAATGTAAAACAAGGATTGGCATATAGGGTGAACTATAAGCAGTAAAGCAATAAAAACAAAGTAAACACTAGGGCACTGTAAATAGGACATAATGAGTGAAAGTAATTAGTATGATACAGCCAAGGTACAAGCAGACAGGGACAGGGAAAGTGGAAATGGCTCAAACATATTCCTGATAGTGGCTGAGGAATCCCATGTCCTTATTTAGACCAGTTAGTTCTAAATACAAGTAGCGTTAAATAAAAGGATCATTTAAAATTCAAAGGTTTTCCTTTCCTGTGTGTTTTTGAAATGTCCTATCAATATTGTGAGGTCCGTATCAAAATGATTATAAAGTGTGATATGGTGAGAAAAAGAGAGAAAGTTTAAGAATAAACTTTGGCTTGAAAAAATTTGTCTTCAAAGGTTGCACAAAGCTCTATTAATGTAAGTGTATGTATGATTAGGTATGTGACACAGCTGAACGCATTTAAGAGACAGGTAACCAGATCTGATTAGGTATGTGACACAGCTGAAGCATTTAAGAGACAGGTAACCAGATCGATTAGGTAGTGACACAGCTGAACGATTTAAGAGACAGGTAACCAGTCTGATTAGGTATGTGACACAGCTGAACGCATTTAAGAGACAGGTAACCAGATCTGATTAGGTATGTGACACAGCTGAACGCATTAAGAGACAGGTAACCAGATTGATTAGGTATGTGACACAGCTGAACGCATTTAAGAGACAGGTAACCAGATCTGATAGGTATGTGACACAGCTGAACGCATTTAAGAGACAGGTAACCAGATCTGATTAGGTATGTGACACAGCTGAACGCATTTAAGAGACAGGTAACCAGATCTGATTAGGTATGTGACACAGCTGAACGCATTTAAGAGACAGGTAACCAGATCTGATTAGGTATGTGACACAGCTGAACGCATTTAAGAGACAGGTAACCAGATCTGATTAGGTATGTGACACAGCTGAACGCATTTAAGAGACAGGTAACCAGATCTGATTAGGTATGTGACACAGCTGAACGCATTTAAAGGGTATCTCCACTGATGGAAAAACGTTTTTTTTTTTTCCCCCTATTTGAAAGTTCACCTTCCCCCAACCCCCCTCCTACCTTTTTTTCCCCAAAATTCAGCTCTGTTTCTTTGCAGCAGCCTCTGCAAGCTGTGTAGCTCCTGGGGGTGTGTCTGCTACTGTGCTGGGCAGGCTGTCAGTCAATGTGCATCATCACATGCATATTCATGATTTCTGCCACTCCCACTTGACCCCAGTGATGCCTGGTGTAAACAAAGCCTTTCTACCTGTCTCTGTGATTCACAGTCTCTCTATGATTCCTGTCTCTATTCACAGCTGATAGTGCAGGGAGAGACAGAGGGGGGAAGTTACAAGGTTCAGCCACACAGCTTTATGTAAGGAGACTTTTTTTAACAATTGCAAAAGTAATCTATCTATCTATCTAACTCTGCTATCTATCTATCTATCTCTCTAACTCTGCTATCTATCTATCTATCTCTCTAACTCTATCTATCTATCTATCTATCTATCTCTCTAACTCTATCTATCTATCTATCTATCTATCTATCTCTCTAACTCTGCTATCAATGCATTCAGCTGTGTCACATACCTAATCAGATCTGGTTACCTGTCTCTTAAATGCGTTCATCTGTGTCACAGACCTAATCAGATCTGGTTACCTGTCTCTTAAATGCGTTCAGCTGTGTCACATACTTAATCAGATCTGGTTACCAGCTGTATGACAAGTGCAGGTTATAAAAATCACAGCCCATACATACACTCACATTAATAGAGCTTTGTGCAACCTTTCAAGACAAATTTTTTCAAGCCAAAGTTTATTCTTAAACTTTCTCTCTTTTCTCACCATATCACACTTTATATCATTTTGATACGGACCTCACTATATTGATAGGACATTTCAAAAACACCCAGGAAAGGAAAACCTTTGAACTTTAAATGTCCTTTTATTTAACGCTACTTGTATTTATATTTGCAGTTAGTAACTAAACTGGTCTAAATAAGGACATGGGATTCCTCAGCCACTATCAGGAATAGTTTGTCCATTTCACTTTCCCTGTCCCTGTTGCTTGTACCTTGGCTGTATCATACTAATTACTTTCACTCATTATGTCCTATTTACAGTGCCCTAGTGTTTACTTTGTTTTTATTGCTTTACTGCTTATAGTTCACCCTATATGCCAATCTTGTTTTACATTCCCTTCATAATAGGATTTCCAAAAAAAAGTTTGCAACTCTATAAACTTTAAAGGACATGTCCACCCCAAAACTATAATCGCCCCCACTACTGGCCCCATTCTGGAGTGTATAAAAATCCTTACCTACATCCCAGCTCAAAATGGTTCTCCTGCAATCCCCCTCAAAGTCCCAAAAACTGCCCACCAGGAGTACTGCAGAGTCAATATAGGACTCTGCCTCCTTTCTCCCCCCCCTTTGCCATGCGCAGAAGAGCCCCCCCTCTCCCTCCCTTCCTCCTATTTGGTCTCCCTCCCCCCTAGCTCCAAACCCCTTTGCCATATATAGTTATTGGTCTCCCTTTACTTACCTCACCTTTCTCCTTCGGTTCTACACTACCGGCAGCCGCGCCGTGATTGGTGCCTCTCAGCCAATCATGGACGCGGCTGCCGCTCACGCCCCCTGCTTGCAGTTCTATGCAAGCAGAGGGCCCGGGATTGTGCGGCGAAGGAGAGAGGTAAGGTAAGTAAAGTCGGGGGACTTTCTTGCTATAATATTAATGCGGTTGGGTCGGGGGACCAATTACTATGATATGGACAAAGTTGTTTTTAAGGGTGACATACCTTAATGACGTGCTGTACCTGTTATTTAGTACCTGCTTGACCTGAGAGAGAGAGAGGTGTATCTCACTAAGCTTCTGTAACAATAAACTGTTAGTCCACAATAAAAAGATATCACCTTATCCTACAGTACTCATCTTTTTAGTGTATGCTACCTAACTAACACAACTTCAACCATTTTATCTTTCACGTCATTTGTAATAGTAGATTTTATCACTATTCCAGTTGGATCTATCGCTTTTACGTTAATGTGTAGCGCATTTTGTGTAACTATTAAAGGGGTTATAATATAAATATTAAACGGTTTGCAGAAGGAGTGCAATCTGTGATAGATTGTAGCAGATTTAAATGGTTACAGTGTAAGCTGTACATCATGTCACAATGAACTGCTACACATCCTTGTAAATCGTTGAACTATAATGTTTTCAGGCTCAATCTGTCACAAGCTTATAAGATTACTTTCTCCTTATCTGTGTATCCCTTCAACATTACCTTTTAATAGTTCCAAATAAAGAGCTGCAGAAGGAGTAAATGAAGTGAACCTTATCTTAGCACAGCTCTGTGCAATGCATTTCTCAATAGTGTACCTATCTGAAGGTGAGTGAAACCTTCAAAGCAGATCAATCCTACTCCACATTTTTGATAATATCCTAATCAAGCAATGACATAACCTAGCTATAGAGGGCTAATGGTTTTCTGCTTGGATTTAAGATTGGTGGAAACAATTGTAAATTCGATCTGTAAAATCAATCATAACCAATCGGTTGTAAAACCAATTGTAATCCCCCCCTTGTGCCAATGATCTTCAATAGATTTCAGTTAAAAACTACAGAAATAAGATACAGATTCTGAAAGTTGGGGTCAATGGAAAATTTTCCTCTTGCCTGATCATAGTTTTTTCATTAGAGCAATTGGTATCGTTGATCGGTCTATCGAAAACACAGAAAAAATGTTTTTGATTTTCCAATAATTCAATTGAAATTATCGGAATATAATGCCGTGTATGGCCATCTAGAATGAGATCTGACGGAAATCCAGTGGGAGGAGACTCTAAACTGTATGATGAAGTTTTATTGGAAAAAGTGATAAATCTACTATTTACAATGACAGGAATAAAACACTTTTTTACACTATACAGTGGGGTCAGAAGGGGTTGAATTTTAGTTTTGGGGGTGGACATGCCTTTAACAAAATAACTCGCTGAATATCATAATTTGTCTTTAAATTCTGTTAACTTGTTATTGTGTTTTAATCATCACAAAATATGACAAAACGATCTGCTTATTAGCAAGACGATCGCTGAACTATTCTCAGTCACCCAACACTGAACACCTGTTCTTACTCCGGTAGAAAATGTAATTAGGAGCTGGGAATTTTTCTCTCCGTTTCCTCTTTAAAGGTGACATTTTCTGTCTGGCTGACAGTGACTAATTATTAAATTTGGATGGCAGACGAAGGGCATTTGTAATGTAAATATGTTTCCTCTTGGACAAGGTAATGTAACTGGTATATTATTAGGGGAACTGAAATAAAATGGAAATTAAGCTTGAATGAATTAGCAGCATTATAATGAATCCATCTGCAGGGTTATAGAAATAAAAGGTGTTTAAAGTTGTATAGATGGAAAAATAGGAGCAATGCTAATTTCATTGATGATTAATAATATAAAGATGAATTCCACCCTGGGTAAAGTCAGTATAAAATATCATTTTGGCCAGGACCAGATGGAAGTATTGGTACGGTACAGAGAATACCCTAATCCAAATGTTAATGGAGCATACCCTAGTCCAAATGTTAATGGCAGCCAGAAAAATGTGTCTGGTGATGGCGGCAGTCTCTCCAAGCTGTATTGTTGATATAGTGCAGGAAGTGGCCTTTTTAATACATTTCTTGATTAATAAAAGTCTGTACCACCACAACTGTTCTAGACTGCCAGCTTTGAGCCAGTGGTGGGAGGGATATGGCTGGTCTGAGGGTGTCATTGGGCAGTTTGGGGGGAACTTGGCAAAGAATTGACCCTGTCCACATCCTGGTTATCCCTATGTAAAAGTATAATGAAAGTGGTTATTCTGAAAGTATATAGTTAGTCCTACAATTTAAATGGGTACTAAAAGGGTAGGGGGAGGCAATAAGGATTGTGGAAGCACTCAAGGGCTAATTTACAACTACATTTAACGGAAGTGCTACTGATCTGGTGAAACATTTATACAAAATAGAAAAGATAACAATGCACATTCCTAGGCCCCATACAATATCATATTATTGCACACTGGCATACTTTTAAAACAAGGGGTTTTAGTATACATTACTGTGATCACATGAATGAAAAGCCTTCTAACCACATCAATGTAACCCAATCTGGAAGGTCCTAACTTCTAACCTTTTTTACTTTTGCATTTCTCATAGTTGTGCACTGGATCCATACAACAGGCTTTCACTTCCCCCCAGCCCTTTGGCTTTTTAAAAGAGGGAAGAGGCCATCCAGTGCTTATGTTAAAGGCATAGGACCTCCCATAAAAGGAGCGTGTTGGGGGTGCTTTACCACATGGAAGCTTGACCAAACAAAGCGGCATCTATTGCAGCACTTTAAATGCCAGCTGAAAGCTTACATTAAAAGTGCTGAAAAGATGCTGGCACTTATCAACGCATTGAGAGCCGATATCGACATTAGCATTGCCGGCGTGTTTGCACTGGGTTTGCCCATAGAGGCTCTCGGTGCACCAGGCTGTTGTATTATATACTAGCTTAACTTAATACAATAAAATCTTTTTTGCACTGTACATGTTGCAGTTTCCAAAAATGGTGCAGGCCTTGCTAATTAAATGTAAAACCCATGGATCCCACGATAAGATCATGTAGCGTTCACGTGAGTTCTATGCTTATTTAGGCGAGACCGCCCTAGCCCTCTTTAAGCTTTGTGCTAATATACTTACCCATGTTCTTGCTGACATTTTGAATCTCCTGACCTTTTTGCTTCTGAAATACTATGAATTTCATTATGGGGGTGAAAATGCCCTTTAATTGTTGACAAGTGTTATTTTTCCAACAGTTGAAATGAAGAGACTTTATCGCCAGCGTTACCCCCAGGCCGATGGTATTTGAAGACTTTGTGTCCCCTGAGCAGGAAATAACTATGATTGAAAACATTGCCTGGGACAGCGAGTTATCCAGTAAGTATGTGCGCCTTTTCTTACTTACTTTTGGGCCCTAGTCGAGTTTGTATGTAGAGTTCTACAGAAATTACTTTAAAAAAAAAAATATATATATATACTAGCAAAAGTGTGCCCGTTGGTGCAGAATGGAAATTGTGGTGTGTAAGTTTTGCTATGTGTGGATACAGAATCTTTACACAGGTATATTTTAAACTGTTACTCAGACAGTCACCAGCTTCCAGAGGAACCAAATAGGATAACCCTGCAGGTTGAGGAGTAGACCTAGGCAATCCTGCCACACTGTCTGGTTAAAACTAAACATGCTAGATTATTACTTATTAGTATTCACCATGGCAAGTGGTGATGGTACCCCATATTTAAAAAGAAGGTACCTCACAGCATCATGTTATTATAATAGCATTGCCTAATAATAATGAATACTGCTTTTTATTCAGTAACACAGTAATACCTTGGTATACCTGCCTGGTGTACCACTAAGCAAAAGGCCAAGGACTTGCAAGCCAGCACCTTTATCCCAACCATTAATAGTGGCTGCCAATTCAAAATGTTTAGCCAATCAGTACTCCCTAGTTACCCTATCAAATGGATCAGGTTTATTGGGCCTGGAGAGCTACTGAGTCTAATTGGGGCATTTCATCTGCAGGTACAAGGACAGGAGGATTTAAATCAATACTATCAGAAGCAGCCTCCATAGCTTAATAGAGAGAACAAATATACAGTGAAAACAGGGAGAATAAATGGTATTACCAGCACTGCTGCAACACCAATTTGTACCAGATCACTGCTTTATGGAAGGATTATGGGTAGTATGGCACACAGTGGGTTACTCTGGTGGTCTGGCACAAAGCAGACAGTGCACATAAACAGGTTCCCCACATAACATGTGCAGTAATCAGGGGGGTCCTTGTCTATGGTGCACCACTTTGAATATGACCAGGCCTGATATTGTGTGTCCTGTTGGTGTACACAGTCTTTGTTGCCTCAGAGTCTGTATCCAATAAGGTAAATGTCTGTCCAATAATTTGTCCTCCCAACAGGTGGTAACAGGATCTTATACACAGGATCTTGTGTTGCATTCAATATTACTTTCACTATCTTTTCTCTAGCCATAAAGAGCAGGGATGTATTGTCTTATTACTCACTGACACCACCTGTAGGCTGGAGGTGGTGTATGTAAGGAGCCTTGGTGTATATGTCCATTACAATACACATACATCCTGTGTAGCAGACAGAAACTTTTGGATTACTCTTCCTTCACATGGAGCAGACCCAGGGGTGTGGTGTTAACCTCCATTTGACCATTCCATGTTAAAATATAGGATCTCAGCTCTGTAAGTAGTTTATGTATTTTGTTATTTTGTGTTGTACATAATATAAGTCAGTGCTATACTTATTATACATTTACTGATGGTCATTTAAATGGTTATAGTGAGATAGTACACACATACATATACAACTTCTATTAATATCATATACCCTCCACCACATTGGTAGCTCCTAAAAAAAATCAGTGTAATCTCCTATAAAGACATGTCACTTGTCAAAACTTGATTTGGTTGTAAATAATATGTTGCTATCTCATTTTGCTTTTTTTTTTTTTTTTTTTTAGGTCAAAAATCTTTAAAACACAGACGGGTGAAACATTATGGATACGAATTCCGATATGACAACAACAATGTAGACAAGGATGCACCTTTGCCTGGAGGTAGCACAATGAGTGCACCTTATCTTGGTCCATGTGCCCTAGTTAACGTACCCTTTATAATTAAACCATGTTTACTTTATTAAATCACCATCTTAACAGTCTCATAGCCCACCTTTATTGGGGGACCTTAATTATTGTCCAGTTATAGATTATACAAACAGAGAGCACACCAATAGGTGGTATTATGTCTTCAATACTGATTCATGAACTGCCACACTATAAACATTTCAATAAATGCTTTATTGACATGAATCATTTATTGAGCTAGATAGCCAGGTCCTGATGAAGGTGCAATACAGGATTCTCAAACAATGTGCTCCCAGATGTTTTGAAATCTACAACTCCCAGCATTCCATGGCTTCCCTCCTTTGTTGAGGAATGATGGGGGTTGTAGTTTTCAAACATCTGGAGGCACACCGTTTGAGAAACCCTGGTGTAATACACCATATGAAGGTGTAATGCACCGAAACGTTGACAAATAATTTATGTGCTTGTTAGATATGTCTGATGAGGTGTAATGCACCAAATGCAGACAATAAATAATTATTGCTCTTTTTAGATATGTCCTGATAAAGGTGTAATGCACCGAAACTGACCATAAATAAATTTTAAGCTTGTTTAATATATGTCCTGATGAAGGTGTAATGCACCGAAACGTTAACCATAAATAATTTAGTGAGTCGATATATATGTTTGATGAAGGTGTATGACCAAAATGTTAACCATAAATAATTTGAGCTGTTAGGATGCCCTGATGAAGGTGTAATGCACAGAATGTTGACAATAAAGCATTTATTGAGCTTGTTTAATATGTCCTGATAAAGTGAGATACATAAAAAGTGATATTAAATATTTTGTTCTGTTATATACAGTATTTAATGATTAAAAGGTGTAACATACAGTTTATGATAAAAGTCTTGTCGCCTGTGTATTTTGCAGTAACTCCTGCTATTAACCTGATTTTAATTGATCAATTGGTGTTAGAAGTAGCTCATATGAAAGCTAAAGCCCTCCCAAATAATATTAATATATGGTAAAAAATAGTTTCACTGAAAAAAGATTATCATTTAATCAGACAGAAGGTCAAAATGTTGCAAGACAAAAGTGTAGCCTATACAGAAAATGATCTACATTACAGCCAATCCAAAATATGTCAGCAAATAAGTAGTGGTACTGTGAATCCAAATTTAATATCTTGTATGACTTCCATGAGCTTGAAGGACAGCATCCATGCGGTTTGGCAAGGATTTATACAATTTATAATTGAAATCATCAGGAATAGCCAAGAAAACAGTCTTGCATGCCTCCCAGAGTTCATCAATTTCTTTGGTTTCGTCTTCTATGCTTCCCTTTCATCCGACCCCCACATATGCTCAATGATGTTCATGTCAGGTGACTGGGCTGGCCAATCCTGGAGTATCTGATCTCCTTCCTTAAGGAACTTTGATGTGGAGATGGAAGTATGCGATGGAGCACTATCTGCTGCAGAATTTGGCCTTTTTTATGGTTGGGAATATATGAGGTAGCTAAGATTTCTTGGTATTTTACACTATGGATGTGCCTTCACCCTGCAGATCCCTCGCACACCCCCATACTGGATTGTAACCCCAGACCAGGATTTTGTCTCCACCAAAATTCACGTTTTCTGGGTAAATCTGCTTCATGCGGGTTCAGTAGGTTCCTGCAAATATTCTGGTGACTTTGTGTGTAATTCAACAGAAGATTCATTTGAAAAATCCACCTTTTGCACTTTTCCAGTGTCCATCCTTTTAGCAGGGACTTGGCAAAGGCCACAGTTTTTTCTTTTGTTTCGTGCTGGTTTATGGCACTGATTCGACCATGGAGGCCATTTTGAGGCAGAATCCGACAAACTGTTCTGGTTGACACAGGGATTTCAGGTGATAGGTCTCCTGGAGCTCTGCTGCAGATGAAAATGGGCTTGCCTTGGATTTTCGAGCCAACAAACGATCCTCTCGAGCAGTTGTCTTGCGGGGTCTGCCTGACCTGGTCAAAACTCTCCAGTCTCTTCAAATCTTTTCTTTATCCTTGAACTTGACACTGAGAGACATTGAAGGTGTGGGCCACTCAGCAGTGGATTTGGTCTTCAGCCTCTTGATAATCAACACTTTAGTCTCAGGGTGAATCTTAGGCATGTTTGCAGAGGTCTATCTGCAGTTGATGTGAAGGTCTAGTGTACTGGGGTTCTTTTTATACACACTGACACCTAATTGATCCATTATTAGTCACAGGTGAAGCCCATATGGACAAGGCGACAACACTTATCGTTTTGCAAAAATTGACTCAAGGGCTTTACCAAGCTGTGAATATTACAATACTTTGTTAGTTTGTTTTGCATTGAAACATATTACAAAAGCTTTTTGGGGTAAAATGAACCATTCTTGAAACAAAATCTGCATTAGAATTATTGTTAAGTGGCACTTCTATTTGTAATCAACAGGACAAGACTTTTGTCAGAAACTGTACAACAAACGTTGAAAATAAAGCTTTTTATGACCCGATGAAAGTGTATACCAAAAACACTGATATTTATTGAAAACCAATGTAGATCATAAATTTTTCTTTCCATTTCCATAAGTGTGTATGTGTTCCAGTTTGGGGCAGAAGTGTTGAGATCCAGCAGAACAGAAAGGTGACAGGTATGGCAAGTCATTTGACGGCTGATACTCTCTTGTGTATCTTTAGTTACGCTCTTTGGGGCAGCCAATAAGGATACAGTTGCAGGTCCCAGCATTAAAAGCTTTTGCTTCCTTCTAAGCCAAGCAGTAGTTTATGTCTCGAGGACGACCGTTTCGTGGGACTAAAAACAATACCTGTTGCCCTCAGAGTGATGATTTTTTTTACAAAGCTTCACCTTTTCCTTGTTCACAGGTCTCCTGATTTTTGCAATGAAGTCCTGGGAAATGTTTGCAGCAAGAACTCATAGCATAGCCTGATCAGCTCACATTAACCAGTACGAACCAGGACAAGGTAAGTTACTGTGTTTTGTTCTTTACCAACAGTTCAATGCTGAGATAAATTATCAGTATTAAAATTACAGTTTTATTTCAGATGAAAGAGAGAATCTTGCTACCTTGTCTATACTGTGTGTGGGGGGGGATTTAAAGGAACTAAATACACAGGATATTTTTAATGTTATATAATAACATTACTTGACGGGACAGTCGACTGAAGTAGAAAAAATTCAAGTGGTTAGCGCTCTGGGCAAAGCATTGGCTATACTGCAACATGGATTAAAGGTGATGTGGGAGAGTGCCTACCTATTACGTTTAATATCTATTCTAGTCAAGATTAGGGGCTGATCAATAAAATGTGTAAAATTGTTTCAGTCCTATAATCTGCAACAACCAATTAGATGTTATCTAACTAGAGTAACCCAGTAAAAAAGTAAAAAGCTAAACTTCTGATTGGTGCCGCAAATTAAAAGCACAGGCAAACTTGTGCACACTCATTGTGTCTGCTTCCTGGGCTCCTTATACTACATTTCTTGGTGCTGTGGTGACTAGTTCTTCATCTCCTTATGGCTTTTGCAGAGCTTGTGCTGCTGCATTGGACGTTGGAGGGTTTGCAGCCAAAAGCTGTGACTGATGGCTGCTATCAGGGGGAGATGCTGGCACCAGGGAAAGATCGTGTGGAGAGCAGGTAAATATAAGGAGCTTCAGAGACCATGGAAGAGGAAAGATTTTAGTGGGTGGGGTGGACGTGCCCTAAGTAGTAAAAGATTTTCTTGAATCAGGCAATAAACTGTATATGTTTAGATATTACATAGAAGGAAAGTAAACCATTACTTTAACCGCATTTTCTAACCTTAAAAGTTCATCTTTAAGGAAAATGTTTTAGGATTTGACTAAGTTGGCAAAGACAAATTGAATTCTGTCTGAAAACTATAAAAATTTTTTAAAAATGCAAAGTACGGGGCAGGGAGGTAGGATTGATTTCTACCTACTTTTGTTACACGAACACATTATCTGTTTTGTTGTGTCAGAACTAAAATGGCTCCCCAACAATACAGCTATCTCTTGCCCCAGGTTAGTGCTTGGGCTCCTTTTAGTTATTAAAGATATGTGATGCACGGTAAAGCTGGCAAAGCTGTTATCTTTGTGTGGGCAGTTTGGGATATTATGGGGACGATGGCAATAAAGGCCACTAGCCAGCCCAATAAGCATAAAACCCAAACTACACGATGTATAAAGTAAATGGTTAAGTGGGTTTTACGAGGACTAATGGGGGCATGTGCTGTTTTTGAAATAATGCAGCACACACGATGCAAAAACCAGAAGTTAAGTTTCCACTGCTATGTAGAGCAAAACGTAACTTACTATCATGGAGGCGAGATTACCGACTGTGTCAAGAAAAGGATCATTGCTTCGCAGGATCTCAGCCTGGTAAGTAACCGCGGCTCTGCGTATTCATTGCTCTGTATGTCTGTTTGCCAAATGGTTTTTATATTACATGGGCCCTAAAAATGTATGCTGGCCAAACATTATTAAACATTAGATAGATTTGATGTTGAATCTTTAAATCGAATGTTTGGTGTATGTCTCTATACAAGTGGCCTTATTAAAAAGAGGCAGACTCCACCTTTAAAATGACTCCAGGATCATGCATCTAGCTCAGTTTATCTTAAGTTACAGTTAAGTATAAATGATGTTTTTCTTGCTATTACTGTGATCGTGACATCACCAGAATTTTGGGGTCTGCTATAAGTTTAAGGTTTGGAGCATGCTCACTGCTGGGACAGACCATCATCAGATGACAATAAGCCCTGCCTCCAAACTTCTAAATGGATTTTTTAAAGCTGAGAAACAAGCCAGAAAATAAAACCCTTTCCGTCCCTAAGTTGTCCATAGGTCTCTACAAGGATAGAGAATGGTTGCACATCTGTATCTAGCTTCAGAAAAGATATTTTTAGGAATGGGGCTTCTTACACTGAACATCTGTCAGACGGCATGCTTACCTGCCTCTTGCTCCCGCGGCAGACTCCTCACTGTCCGGCACCTTGTGTTCTCACGTGTCCTCCGTGCTCGCGCCCTGGCTTTCGGTCTTCTGGTGCCTCGGGACGGGCACAGGCACCTCTTCTTATTCCTCCATCCCAAGTAAGCACTAGATGGACGGATGAGATTCCAATTAGTTTAAAACTAACCAACCCAGCTGTGTCTAGTAGCCAAGTCGTAGTTTCAGTAGCCAAGTCTTCTTGCCTTTATATATCATTGTTCTTCTCATTGTTCTTTGTTTCCTTGTATCTTGTCATTTCTTGTCTTCCAGTCCCTAAGCTCCATTGGTGTTCGGTTTTCCAGAGTATACCCGGCGCTCAGCATCTTACCTTGCGCTTAAGACCTGGGGGTAGACTGTGGACAGCAGGCGCAACAAGTCTCCGACCATCGGGGGCTTGCTCATAGGTGAAAGACAGCGGCTGTAGATTGGGGTATAGGCGCTGAAGGTATACTTGGGGACTCCGGGCATCACATTTATAGCAAGCCATGGAAAGATAACAAGAGCAACTTCGGGCTCTTAACTGGGGCTGTCACCAACTACCCAAAGGGTAGCAGCCAGGAAAAAGGTCTCCTTCAGTCGCTCCACTTCCTGATATCGAGCCCAAGGCCCCGCTGCCCGAAAAATTTACGGGGAATGCAGCTAGTTTGACTTTATAAACTGTTGCAAGTATATTTCTTCGGCTGCGTCCTACCTCCACTGGTTCTGAATCCCAGAAAGTTGACCTGGTGGTATCTCTCCTTCAAGGGGACCCGCAGACCTGGGC
Organism: Hymenochirus boettgeri; assembly: GCA_019447015.1. NCBI lineage: Eukaryota > Metazoa > Chordata > Amphibia > Anura > Pipidae > Hymenochirus > Hymenochirus boettgeri. The sequence goes on along the minus strand of CM033470.1, from coordinate 313,391,662 downwards.
ATTTGGTCTTCCAGTGGGATAGTCCATCATTGGTTTTGTCACCTTTTTCAACACCATGGTCCTTCTCACTTGGATCCTGATCTTACCGCCACTGCTGAGGGCCAAGATTAGGAACCTTCATCAGACAAACATTGAAATTACCCACACTACTGAGTTCCTTGACAGTCTATGGCGTTGGCCATCGAAATTGACAGTAGGTTTAATTAGAATACGTCAAGGGGAAGAATGGAAGACTGATGTTAAAGGGTTACCTATTGTTATCACGATTATCTGTTTTTTTCCCTGCAGGCTGCCGATAAACTCCCTCCACACCGGCCGATACGACTGCCCCATAAATTATTGCTGGACAATGCCACAACGTGGATATCTTACAACATTACCGGCCCTGAGACTTGGCTATGAGTGTAGATTAAGAAGAAAATCTAGAAAAGAGGGTTTATTCGGCCTTCCACCTCTCCTGCGGGGGCAGGTTCTTCTTTCGGAAAAGAAGGACAGAATAGTCTGAGACCTGTATTGATTTTCGTGCCTTGAATAAAATCACAGTCAAAAATAAGGTATCCCCTACCCTTGATGGCAATATGTTCTCCCAAGTACAACTTGGGAGAACACTTGAGAAAGGAACCTAGACTTCGGGAAACAGTGTGTTGTGTGACACAATAATGACGGTTGTTATAGCAATACTGTGGGTTTCGATTTATGTTTCTCTCTAACTAGATACTTATTTGAATTATGTCCAGGAACAGACATCTGGGCAACCAATGATTAGAGGGAAGTGGGGGCTGGAATTTTATTATGTTCTCCTAAGTAGTGCGGGTCTTCTATCATTTCCAAGTGTGACTTAAGAGGAGATATAATTTATTAGAATAAGTCAAGGGGACGAATGGAAGATGCTTTTAACACCAAGGATGGCCACTATGGAATACCTAGTTAAGCCCTTTGTAACGCCCCAGTCAGTCTTCCAGAATTGTATTAATGATTGTGCTCTGGGAGTTTTTGGGAGGTTTGTTATGATACCTTGACAAATTCTATATTCCATCCTCTCTAGAAACAGCACCGTCTCCATGTCAAGTTGGTCCTTGCTAAACTCTGAGAAAACCGTCTGTTTGCCAAACTAGGAGAAGTGTTCCTTTGAGCTGCCAGCAGATTCTTTTTCTAGGTTTATAGCATCTCAGATAAGGGCCTCACTATGGATCCAAAAAGGGTCTGCAGTTCTGATTGAGATGGTTCCTACCAGCCTCAAATCCCTGCAAAAATTTTGGGGATTTGCCAATTTCTATAGGAGGTTTATAAGGAAATTTTTCCCCTTAGTAGCCCCTTTGACCAACTATACTAAGAAAAGTGCCTCCGTTCTCCCTGGCCCCAACAGGCTCAGAATCCTTCCTTAAAGGGGAACTGTGGTCTCCAAAATGACGAATCCAGTTTCTACCTTTAAAACGAGCCATCAGCCACCTCTCTACGTGCTCCACAGCCAAGATATATAAGAAAGACTGACCAGAAGTAATGGGTGGGAGGATAGGACATTCCTAAGGCTTCTCCTGCACAGTGCCGCCGGCGAGACACAGCCTCCTCAGTTGTGAGGGAGACAGGAAGTCCCTCCTCCTCTCTGCTGTGTAAGGACCTGCAGCTGCAGCGAAGGTAAGGGGAATCTACAGCCCTTCTTTCTCCTATGTGTTCTCACTCTGCCTGAAAAGACTGTTTCCACAGAGTTTTCGAGGGCGGGGTAGGGGGGGTGTCAGAGTGGCCCACAGCACCTGTGAGTGGGTGGGGCTTAGACACCCAGTAAGTGGGTGGGGCTTAGGCATCGACGAGTGGGCGGGGGCCACATGGGGTGTAAGCGAATGGCCATGGGGGGCCTGCAACTGGAGGGACCATGGGGTCCATGAGTGGGAGGGACCAGGGGGTCTGCAAAGGGGAGGAGGAACGGCAGATTGACTGACAGGTTTAAGAGCAGGAAGCAGGAAATGCAGTGGTATAAATGACTCCCTTATACCATCGGCAAACTTCCATCTGGCCAAAGATTTATCCTGTTATGGTTAAGCATATTTTTTACTCCATGGGTTCCCGAGAAAGAACATAGTGTCAGATAGGGGGTCCAATTTGTAGCCCAATTTTGGCTGCTCCTTTTGTACTCGGCGGTGGTATCTCTTTCTTTTTCTTCTTTTTCATCCCCAGTTCTAATGGTCAGACAGGGAGAACTAACCAATCGTCTACGTTAGAAACAATACCTTCGTTGTTTGTCTCAGATTCGCCAGGAGTCGTGGGGTGAATTCTTACCATTTCCAAATTTTCCTATAAACAATACTATTCATTCTTCTACAGGTAACATCTCCATTTTTCGCATTATACAACGTGTCATCCCAAGCCTCTTATTAACCGGACCCACTCCAACTTTCCTCTTAGAAAACTGGTTTCAACACTCATCTATCTGGGCCAGGTACCACTAAATCTTAAAAAGGCCTCAACCATCAAAGAAGAGTTTGCTGATAAACATAGATCCTAGGAACTGGACATCTTCCCTGGTGATATTGTATGGTTCTCCACTCGTACCTCTCTCTCTCTCTCTTCGTCAACCCTGTTAAGTTGGGTCCTAAAATTCATTGGTCCATATCCCTATTCTTCAAAAGGTTAACAGAGTAAATACAAAGTGGCTTTACCTCATTACAAAGGCAAATACAATGGATAGGATCCTGCATACCTAAACCACGAATGTAGAGAAAATTCCAAAACGCTGGGTGCTCCAAGCACTGTAGCCAACAGTAACAAATATATAGATGCATGGTTAGCTGGGCACACCAGTCTTAGTTGAATCAAACTCTTATTAGTGACGTTTTGGAAAACAATGTTGGTTCCTTCTCCAAGACCAAACACAAATGATTGTGTCTGAGGGAAAGACACACACACTGGTTCCGAAAGTCCAATAAAGTTTGATTCACTAAGATGGGGTGCACAGCTACCTTTCATCCATCTACAAAAACTACCAATTCATTTCATGTTTCATTACTAAAAATCAGTGCCTCTCTCTGCACATCTGAACCGCCAACTCCAGTTGAAGTCCAGGAAGGAAAACAGAGTTGAGGTGACAAAGCCGGTTTGGCTCTCTAAATCTTTACAGTATCTGATTGACTAGAGGAGGGTTATAGGTCCTGAAGAAGATGCTGGGTTCCTCACCACAGGTACATTGTCAAGAAACTGGTTAACCAATTTCCACAAAACCAATCCAGGGTAACCTCTTTTAAACGGTCCAGTGGCCTACGTGAGGGGGGGGTGGGGGTAATGTCAGCGAGGCATGTTACTGCCTCGCTCCGCGGCGCGGACCTCCTCATGTCTTCGGGAATTGGGGTTGGACGCGGCTCTTGGCGAGGTGACGTTATCACTTTTGCGTCCGGACCTTGTGTTCTCGTCACCGGCTCGTCTTCTGGTGCCTTGCGGACGCCACAGGCACCTTTCTTATATCTCCATCAGGCAAGCACTAGTGGACGAGGAGATCATAGTTAAACTAACCAATCCTGATTGCCTCTTGTCTCCATTCACTATGGTTCCTTTCTTTATTTAAGCCTGTTGTCAGCGATCGTTTGTTGCCTGTTATCAGTTTTGGTTAGCCAAGCAGTGGTCCAGCTATTGTTCTAAGTAGCCAAGTATAGTGCAGTAGCCAAGTCTTGTCTTGCCTTTCATATTATCATGGTTATTCCATTGTTCATTGTTTCTGTATTATTGCTTTTATTGTCTTCCAGGTCCCTGTTAGCTCCATGGGTTCTGTTTTCCAGAGTATACCGGCCTCAGCGTTATACCTTGCACTCTAAGACCTGGGGGGTAGTGTACAGCGAGGAACAACTTGTCTATAGGGGAAGACAGCGCTTGTAGATTGGAGTAGTAGTTATAGGCGCTGAAGGTATACTGGGTGACTCCGAGGCATCATGTCACAGAGACAGATAGAAAGGACAGACAGGAACATGTAAACTTTACAAGCCTATATCTTAAGATTCAGAGAAGCTAGAGAACATAATTCCTAGGCACCTAGAGCCACTTGATGGGAAACCACAGTAACAATTAATGAAACAGTAGAGTCTAGCGACAAAGTTTAGGTTTTACTATCGAAAGTTAATGGTTTCACATGATTGTCAGAACATTTCTCAAATAATAATAACTGATTACAAACATGGGCTTTGTAATTATTTCAGTCCCATTTCTTTTAGTAAGGGAGAGGGAGGAGATGCGTGCGGGGAGGGCGGCTACAAGACGAGAATACAAGGGGGGGCAGAAAGTTCTAAAGGGAGCAGGGGTGGGGGGGGGAGATAGGGAAGCATGGAAATGCCGCTGATCGTTAGCTGGGAGCCAGGTGATGATAGATTGAATATTGTATCTTATACTGTATAATTTTATATTTTTTTATTAACGTGGCTTCTTGGGTACGCGCGCTGCTTACGGATTTAGCGGAGAAGAACTTACGATTATCAACAAGTGCACGCTTTAAAACGCCCCACTTTCTGATAAGTCTAATCCATGATTCATCTGCGTCCATCTAGCTCATTCTAGTGTCATGCTAAGTTCTGAGCGGCCCGCTTGAGTTTCAACTGTGGTTGTACATTCTGTCCCACACTGTAGATTTAGATTTGTTGCAATGTCCATTGTAAGACCACTACGTTTGTGGTCACGTGACAGGAATGCATCACAGCTCCAACATTCTGTACATATCTTAAACTTGCCGATGGGGCTGTGTGTACCATATTGCTCTTGATCGTCTGAGTGCAATCAGTGGCCCATGACATTGCCTGATGAAGTGCTATGACTAAAGTAGAGTGCACCTGTGGTAATCTAATGTCAGTAAAATACAGTGCTCTGTGACGGCCTCAGAGGTGTCTAAGAATCCTTGGGAGCAGAACAACACATGAAGTCCAAGGAACACACCAGACAGTTTCAGGATAAAGTTATTGAGAAATTTACAAAGCAGGGCTACAAAAAATTTCCAACAAGCCTGAACATCCCACGGAGCACTGTTCAACGCGATCATTTCAGAAATGGAAGGAGTATGGCACAACTATATCACAAACCTACCAGAAAGTCCGTCTCACTAAACCACAAGGCCAAAACAAGGCTGAGCACTGATCAGAAATCAGTTCAAGAGGGGGCCCCATGGACTCTGGACAAGCTGCAGAGAATCTACAGCCTCAGGGGTGGAATCTGTCTATAGGACAACTATGTAGTCGTTACACTTGCACAAAGTTTCACGTTTAAGGAAGAGTGGCAAGAAGAAAGCCATTGTGAACAGAAAAAAGCATAAGAAGTCCCGTTTGCAGTTTGGCCACAAGCCATGTGGGGAGGGGACACAGCAAAACATGGGGAAGAAGGTGGCTCTGGGTCAAGATGAGGACAAAAATGGACACTTTTGGCCAAAATGCAAAACGCTAGTGTGTGGCGCAAAACTAACACTGCAACATCACCAGAACACACCTTCCCCACATGTCAAATATGGTGGGTTGGCAGCGCGCATCATGCTCTGGGGGATGCTTTCTTTCAGTAGGGACAGGGAAGCTTGTAGAGTTGATGGGAAGAGGATGAGCAAATACAGGGAATCTGGAAAGAAGAAAACCTTTTGGAGTCAGAAAAGACTTGAGATGGGGCTGAGGTTCACCTTCCAGCCAGGACAACAACCCCTAAACATAAACGCCAGGGCAACAATGGAATGGTTGTGTAAAACAAAACAATCCATGGTAGAATGGCCAGTAAAGTCCAGATCTAAATCCACATCGAGAATCGTGGCAAGATCACTGCAAAATGCTGTTCACAAATGCTGTTCCATCTAATCTACAACTGAGCTGAGCCTCGTTTCTGCAACGGACAGAGCACAGGATGGACAAGGGATTTGCCACGTCTATAGATGTGCCAAAGCTGTAGAGAATTACCCTATAAAGACTGGCAGCTTGTAATGCAGCAAAAGGTTGGTTCTACAAAATATCGACCTGGGGGGCTGATAATTACGCCACACCCACTTGAGTATTGCATTGTTAAAATGTGGGAATCATGTATATATTTCATTCACTTTTCACGTTTACACACTTGTATTGGTCTTTACATGGCATTCCATATAAAATTGGTTCATGTTGTGGCGGTAATTGCCTGTGGAAAACAAAAAACTGTTGTGCCAAAACTTAAGGCCACTTTGTTCCTAACCACTGTATATGTATACATATGTATATACAATTGATATAAGAGCAACAATGACTCATTGCACACTTTATTGCTTCACTTCGTTCTGTTGAACAAAAAACCTGTTATTTCCTATTGTTCATTGTGGCTACATTTGTCTAGACTATAGCATAGGAAACCCAAGCTATCCATAAATAAGAGTGGTAGAGTGTTTGCCATTGGCGAAGGCTTCTGACCAATAAAAATATTATTAGTAGGCAAATTATATAATTAGAATGATATTGGTTTTGTGCTTTAAGGGTGTTTACCTGATAGCCTAAAGTCTACTGGGGTGCTGGGACTTATTATTTATTCAGATTGCTAGACTAACAGTGAGTAGAAATTAAACCTAATTTAAGTCTCTTGGTATGGACATTTGGGCTATTATGTGGCTTGAGTATTATTTGTAATGAATTGTTTCAAAAAATGTTGTACTTGTACAGATGGATTAAAATATTAGCATCCATAATGTACAGTGGTTTTCTGTGGTGTACGTTTTAACATAGTCCAAGGATGGAAGAATGCGGCCAAGCGGTGGTATTCTACCCTTGCCACTCCTTTCTGGACCTGGCCCCTCTCCAGGCTGCCAATTTGATCAATGAATTATCGATGAAGGACATTGCCCCTTGCCATTGGTTCAAAGATCTGGCGTTTAGGAACGGGGGTGGGGTTGGCAACAGCCCAATCATTGAGATACACCTAGAAGATATATTTTCAAGGATCAGCTGTACCCCTAGGGGATGTGGACATGTTGTTTGGATCTCACATTGGGTAAGCTAAGAGAGAGAGGATTATTTTGTGTTTATTTAATTCTTGTTAATGTCCATACATCATCACCCTCATTTTTTTCAATATACCAGTTAGCCTAAAAGCAAGTCATATAGAAGATGATCTCGTTAGATGAAAGGGGAATTAATAAAGGCTTCACGGACAATTTGGCCCCAAATAGGACGAACACATTCACAAACTTGCAAAAGCTGTGTCTCACCTCCTCTCCTTTGATTGGACATTGGAGTTATTTTGAAAATAATCCAGGTTAAGTATATACAAAGTAGACAGAATCCTGTCCAGCGTTCGTTACAAAAAAGTATCACAGGTAATGTTAAACCAAAAAGTGTCAGAATATATCTTAGGGCAGATACATAGAAAGAGGGGAGGCAAATCGGTGCGAAGCCACATCCATGATGGCACTGAGATTATCGCCTCTCCCTGACACAGAACGGGATTTCAGTTTTTTTATTTTCAAATTAAGAGACAGGTAACCAGATCTGATTAGGTATGTGACACAGCTGAACGCATTTAAGAGACAGGTAACCAGATCTGATTAGGTCTGTGTCACAGCTGAATGCATTTAAGAGACAGGTAACCAGCGCTGATTAGGTCTGTGACACTTCTGAATGCATTTAAGAGACAGGTAACCAGCGCTGATTAGGTCTGTGACACAGCTGAATACATTTAAGAGACAGGTAACAAGCGCTGATTAGGCCTGTGACAAAGCTGAACCTAATCGAGATAGGTAATCAGAGCTGATTAGGTCTGTGACACAGCTGAATGCATTTAAGAGACAGGTAACCAGCGCTGATTAGGTCTGTGACACTTCTGAATGCATTTAAGAGACAGGTAACCAGCGCTGGTTAGGTCTGTGACACAGCTGAATACATTTAAGAGACAGATAACAAGCGCTGATTAGGCCTGTGACAGAGCTGAACCTAATCAAGATAGGTAATCAGAGCTGATTAGGTCTGTGTCACAGCTGAATGCATTTAAGAGACAGGTAACCAGCGCTGATTAGGTCTGTGACACTTCTGAATGCATTTAAGAGACAGGTAACCAGCGCTGGTTAGGTCTGTGACACAGCTGAATGCATTTAAGAGACAGGTAACCAGATTTGATTAGGTATGTGACACAGCTGAACGCATTTAAGAGGCAGGTAACCAGAGCTGATTAGGTCTGTGACACAGCTGAATACATTTAAGAGACAGGTAACCAGAGCTGATTAGGCCTGTGACAGAGCTGAACCTAATCAAGATAGGTAATCAGAGCTGATTAGGTCTGTGTCACAGCTGAATGCATTTAAGAGACAGGTAACCAGCGCTGATTAGGTCTGTGACACTTCTGAATGCATTTAAGAGACAGGTAACCAGCGCTGGTTAGGTCTGTGACACAGCTGAATACATTTAAGAGACAGGTAATTAAAACTGAACACAATCAAGAGTTCAGTGTTAATTACACCTGCTACACATGTCCATTAAAGTCTATGCACAAAACAACACTGTTAATTTGCCACTTAATTGAGAAGGCTTTCACGGATTACTTAGCTGGAAGATAGCAGATTACCGGTATGTCCTGCACGTTTGTACCAAAATCCGTGTCTCTAGCTCAAAAACTTTGTGAGGAAGATACGGTCCAAAAAAACGGTGGAGAAGTAGAAATAAAAAGAACAGTAAAGTTGCCATAAAAGCTAAACATCTAAAATGATGTAAAAAAAAACCCACCTACAGCACCCTGATTAGGGAATCTATAGAATGTAGCCAATCGTGTTACATTACAGAAGAATTCTACAAATAGATTGCAAAGCATTTACCTTTTTCGACAAAACTTAAGTAAAGAATTATCCCCAGTTCCGAGTCATCAGCAGATATCTCTCGACCGCTTAATGTACTATAAGCCTTAATGGCCTCCTCTGCAGTCATATATGTGACAAATGCATAGGGCTTGTTCCGAGGCATTAGAAGAGTTTCCACCGTGCCACAGCCCTGCAGTACAGAAAGAAGCTGCTCTCTGCTTACTCCATTCCCAAGCCCTCCATTGGCAATTACAATGCTCTAAAAGAAGAAACAAGGGGAATTGTGCTGAAAATAAAGTTAGAATGCAATATTTTAAACTGAAAACATCCCTTAGTGATGTTAATGGAGCCATATTTCAAAGAACAAGACATCCTAGAGATGTTAAAGTAGAACTTTACTCCCCAGACCATACATGTAGAGCAAGATACTAAGCTAGTTTGTTGCTTAAGTACACATAAGAACTGAATTTTCTAAATAACCAGGCTGCCATGTTGCTGCCAGTACATCTGCCTGTCAATGTAATACTTAAACAGCCTTGCATGAATGTACAACTATTGGCTACACCACATGATCCTAGTATTTACCAAATTCTTTTTTGACAGATCATTTTGTATACAAATGTCTTCAATGCAATATGCAAGATCATCTTTCCTTAGACACCATCAGGGAGATTCAATAAAAGTTCTTATCGTTTAAAATGGTGCTAATTTTGCCCCAACCAATCAGATGTTAGCTTTCAAATGTTAAATAAGATCTGATTGGTTGGGGCAAAATTTTCACCATTTTAAAACGATAAGAACTTTTATTGAATAACCCTGCACGAATGGTAGAAAGAAAAGTCATGTAGTAAAATCACAGATGGAAGACTGCAAAACCAAACCCATATCTTCATGGACTTAAAGGGCAACTTTGGTCTCCAAACAGGTTAGGGTTAAATGAAAGCCTGCAGTATTTTTATATTATTATTATTTTTATAATGAGCTGACAATCACATCTCTGGCTTCAACCTGTGAGAAATGATATTGAGGTGAATGTTCAAACTTCCTGCTTCCAGTAGGTTGAGTGACATCACCAGACCTATGTTAGCCCCTCTGCCCCGGGGGAGAAGCATGCTCAGTAAAGACTAATGCTGGGGAAATCAGGAAGTACCGTATATACTCGAGTATAAACCGTCCCGCGCCACAAACTCTGATGGATTTGTTGTGTCATTTAGATGTTAAACTGAAGCTGGGGTTGCTCCTCCCTTTGGGGTTTGCAAGCTCACTCTACCAGGGCACTGGGAGGCTTCATGGGCAGCTCGTCGGGGGTAGCTCCATAGATCAGATTTGCAGAGCAGCTACCTGGTCTTCAATCAACACATCATAAAGTTCTACAGGCTGGATGTGTTGCTACAGCAAGACGACAATAAATTCTTCTGCCCCCTTTACTGTTCGGACTTTGGGACGTCCCATGCTTGTGCCGGGTCCCCCAAGGCTGAAAGAGAAAAGGAGATTTTGTTTACTCACCGTAAAATCTTTTTCTCTGAAGCCGAAGGGGGACCCAGGCACTTCCCTCCCTATGTAATAGGACTAAACTGTTATTTTAGTTGTAAGTTCTTGATGGCAACTCCTTTGCTCCCTCTTTGGGACAAAACTGAAGCAGGCGCTGGGCTGCAGAATATAAGGAAAGGGAAGGAGCACCAGAGCCTGTGCAAAACTTCAATTATTCAAGTGTCCGCCCTCTGAAGGTGGAATACTTAACCACTGCTTTGCCTGGGTTCCCCCCTTCGGCTTCAGAGAAAGAGATTCTACAGTGAGGAATAAAAGAACTAAACTTTAAGTCCAGTTAATCTAACTGAGTACAACAGTAATAAATGCAGTCTATCACACAGGAGGCCATACATGGAAGTCTCTCTAACGAACCTGATTGAAACGATCAGGAACATAACTGGTCAAGACGGAATTGCTGATTTAGGGGAGGACTGGGACCATTTGGACTGGTTACACAACCAAGTAGCTCGTTCACGCAGGCCGAGGAATTCTTGCAAAAATACCAATGGTATTTAGATGGGAACTGTATCGCAGTTTGTAGCATTGAACCATTGGTGAGGGCGGTACACATGACAGACTGGTGGTGGAAGATCTATTGCCATGCAGAAGATCCAGAGCTGTTTAAAGGGTATCATCCACTCGTTTTTAGAAGTTTGGAATCAGGTTCTATGAAGAACGGGAGGTAAAGGAGCTGTTGCCTTACCTTCCGTTTCAATAGAACACATAGGAGCCAGGAGAAGGTAAATAACGCGCCGGGGAGCGACGCGACGGTCGGTCGTTTCTTACCTTCTCTCCTGGCTCCTGTGTGTGTCTATTGAGAACGGAAGTAAGGCAGCTCCTTTACCTCCGTTCTTCAATAGAACTGGATTCCCGAAACTTATTAAAAACGTGTGGAGATACCCTTTAAAAACATTTTCAGGGAGATGCAATAAAAGTTCTTATCATAAAAATTGTGGTAACCAATAAGATGTATTTTATCATTTGAAAGAAACCATCTGATTGGTTGGGGCAAAATTAGCTATTAGCAACTTTTATTACATCTCCCCTGTTTGTGCCTTTAGTTCTCCTATAAGTATCTCTGTTAGGAATTCTATAGAAAGATATTATTAGTAAATTATAAGCAAATAGACATATACTATCATTCTGGGAAAAAACATATGCTGCCTACTTTTGTACTAACATCAGAGTTGAGATTTAAAATCAAGCCTGTCTGAATATTATAAGTTATATATTATAAGTTGGATCATTTTGAATTGGTTGCTTTGTTACCTAGCAAATAAGTCATTATTGGTTTTTGTTGACAGATAAATATGTGAGCAGTGAAAGAATGAGGTCAAAGCTCAGCAAAGATGACAGAAACTTTAAGAAAACAAGCTAAAGCCAAGCTCATTTTATGAAACCACGAAGGCATTGAGACCGTGTCCTATCCTTCAAAGGTGATTTTTCAGCAAAGTTTGTGAGCGTGGGTGCCGGGTGTTAAAAACTGACATGTGTCTCTGAGCTTTAATCGAGAGGCATCACTTTGATGATCTGGAGGTGCTATTCTCTTTTTAAAGGGCATGTCCACCCCCAAAACTATAATCCCCAACTACTGGCCCCACCATGTAGTGTAGTTTAATCCTACCTCACACCCCGCTCCAAGGGTTCTCCTGTAGTCCCCCCCCCAAAGTCCCAAAAACTGCCCACCTGGAGGCTAAGCAGGGCTCTGCCTCCTACCTTGCTCAGTGGATTTTTGCCCATGCGTACTGAGCCCTTCTCCCTCCCCTCCCTCTCCCGATTCCCTCCCCTAGCGTGAAATGGTTAATATGTAAGATTCCCCCTGGGCTCTCAGCCCCAACCGCTATATTTTTATCTTTATAAAGCTCCCCAAAAAAATATAGCGGTTGGGGCTGTGAGCCCATGGGGAATCTTATATCAAAAAGTGCATTTTAGGCTGGACATGCCCTTTAAGGGTAACTAAAGCCACCAGAATAAATTGTCAGATTCACATTAGTATAACAAGCAGTGTTTCATCTCACCATTTGATGAACTTGTTTATTGACTTAAAGGGTATCTCGAGTGGTTAAAACTGTATGTCCACCCTTCATAAAACTTTTAGATAATTATAGTGTTGCTTCCCAGCCCCAACCACTATAATTCCAGAAGTGCCCGATAGTACTTACCTTCCCTCTCGCTTCCCGCACTGTCCCGGCCCTCTGCTTGCACGGAACTGCAATTAGGGGGCCGGACCGGCAGCCGTGTCTGTGATTGGCTGCGAGGCAGCCAATCACGGACGTGGCTGCCTTAAGTTCACAACGGTGAAGGAGAGAGGCAACGTAAGTAACTATCGGGGCACTTTCTGGCAATGACATTATATCGGTTGGGGCTGGGTAAACAAACAATAATACTACTAAAAGGGTTGGAGCTAGAGGGCGGGATCGCAAAACGGGGGAGAGGGAGGCAGGGGAGGGGGAGGCTGCGTGGCATGCAAAATCTCCGAGGAGAGACAGGAGGCAGAGTCCTATATTGGGGATTACAGGAAAACCATTGGGAGCAGGGATTAAGGTAAGGATTTTATTACACTACACAGTGGGGCCAGTAGGGGGGGGATTATAGTTTTGGGGTGGACTCCCTTTTAAAACCATTTTTGCTATTCTGTTTATTGAAGATCTGGAGTTATAGGAGCTGTGTCTTACCTCCCGTTCTTCAATAAAATGTTCAGGAACTGTGAATGAAGGTAAGTAACTTACACTGTCTCTCACTCCTCCGCCGTTCCTCTGACAGTTCCTGAGCCACTAGTAGCCTATCGACTGCATAGAATACAGAGCATCGAGACCTGTCAGGGATGTGATGGAGAAGTGAGCGATCGGGTAAGTTACTTACCTTTGTTCCTGGCTCTTGAACGTTTTATTGAAGAACGGGAGGTAAGACACAGCTCCTTTACCTCCTGTTCTTCAATAAACTGAATAGCAAAAAGTGTTTTAGCAACTGAGATACCTTTAATAGACAATTATAATCACCATTCCCACACACCTGATTAGAACCCCGGGTGAGGACCTGAACCGCCAATCCTCCAAGTGAGAAGATTCATTAAAGGCACACCACAGTAGCCACAGGTTAAAGGACTCTCTTCACCCTCACCTCTTCTTGCACCTAGTAATTGTACCAAGGGTAAGGGAACTAAATCGCTAAGTCCTCACTCCTGGGTACTATCTGCTGGAAACTTACACAAAGTTTCCCTCGCCACGTGGCCTGATCTGCCCTTTAGCTACTGTCAGTGACAGTTTGCCATCTGGCCAATGGATAGACATGCTTCATTGCTGAGTGTGAGCATGAAGTGGATTGGTGTTAAAGGGAAACTTCATGTAACTGTAACATGATTGGTAAATAACCCAGGAGGAAGCTTATGTTAAGATCCTTACCCTTGGTACTATTAAAGGGTATCTCCACTGGAAATAAAAATGGTATTTAGTTTATTGAAGAACGGGAGGTAAAGGAGCAGTGTTACCTGCCGTTCTTCAATAAAACCTTCAGGAGCCAGGTTTATTAAGCTAGCTACTTACCCGATCGCTCGTTCCCTGCGTGTAGTCAGACAAGTCCTGAAAACTTTGTCTTCTATGCGCATCGCATTGTGCATGTGCATAGAAGACATAGCTGTCAGGACTTGTAGATTACACGAGGGAGGAGTAGCTTACCTTTGTTCCTGGCTTCTGCAGGTTTTATTGAAGAACGGGACTTAAGACACAGCTCCTTACCTCACGTTCTTCAATAAAACTAAATGGCAACATTTTTTATTGGATATTGATTACCCTTACCTCCCAAATCATTTTGTGAGGAGCATCAGCATGCACAGTTTTCATCTGCCAAGCTAGTGGCATGGGCTTGAAAGATAATGTATTATAATAGCTGAAGCACTGTGGAAGCCTGGCAAAAGCAGTTTTCTTCATGCACTTGCACTTCCCACAAAAACAATATTAGGAGGTAGGAATTTTCATTTACTTATATAATTTATATGCACTATATTTCCTTAAAGGGTAACTGTGGTCTCCAATTCTCCAAATTAGTAAGGATTATAAATAAAATTTGTGAGAAGTTATTGCTGGAAAGGTCAGTAATATTACTTCCTGCTTGAACACTTCCTTGTTCAGCCATGTGACCAGCTGTAGTCATGTGACCAGCCTGTCTGCATTAATAGGCGCCTCTTCTCAACTGTCAATTTCCCCCCAGGTACCGTATATACTCGAGTATAAACCGAGGTTTCCCGGGTTAAAAAAGCCTGAAAATCTTACCTCGGTTTATACTCGAGTCAACCTTTCTCCTACCCTTGTCCGGCGGCCGCGCGATCCGCATCCTCAGTGCGCATCCAGATGATGTCACTACCCTGCGCCTCTCACTTGCGGCGGCGCCGAGTAGTGACATCATCCGGATGCGCACTGAGGATGTGGAGGCGAGCGGCCGCCCGGACAAGGTAGGAGAATACCACGGACACCAGGGCCAACATTAGGGGCAAATATTTACAAATAAGAGTAAAACCTCTTTATTTGTGCATACTGTATGCACAAATAAAGGAGGATTTACCCCTATTTGCAAGTATTGGCACTTAAGATGTTTGGAAAACTACAACTCCCAGCAATAAAGATGCTGGGAGTTGTAGTTTCAAAATCTTAAGTGGCAAATACTAACCCCCTGGTTATAATGAGTCAATATTTTTCTCCTTTTTAGCTAAAAATAGGTACTTGCAGACAGGCTGGTCACATGACTACAAGCTGGTCACATGGCTGAACACAGGAAGTGTTCAAGCAGGAAGTAATATTACTGAACCTTTCCAGCAATAACTTCTCACAAATTTTATTTATATAATCCTTACTAATTTGGAAGAATTGGAGACCACAGTTACCCTTTAAGGAGAAATATAGTGCATATAAATTATATAAGTAAATGAAAATTCCTACCTCCTAATATTGTTTTTGTGGGAAGTGCAAGTGCATGAAGAAAACTGCTTTTGCCAGGCTTCCACAGTGCTTCAGCTATTATAATACAATTATCTTTCAAGCCCATGCCACTAGCTTGGCAGATGAAAACTGTGCATGCTGATGCTCCTCCACAAAATGATATTGGGAGGTAAGGGTAATCAATATCCAATAAAAAATGTTGCCATTTAGTTTTATTGAAGAACGTGAGGTAAAGGAGCTGTGTCTTAAGTCCCGTTCTTCAATAAAACCTGCAGAAGCCAGGAACAAAGGTAAGCTACTCCTCCCTCGTGTAATCTGACAAGTCCTGACAGACTATGTCTTCTATGCACATGCACAAATGCGATGCGCATAGAAGACAAAGTTTTCAGGACTTGTCTGACTACACGCAGGGGAAGCGAGCGATCGGGTAAGTAGCTAGCTTAATAAAACCTGGCTCCTGAAGGTTTTATTGAAGAACGGGAGGTAAAGGAGCAGTGTCTTACCTGCCGTGAGTGTGGTAAGGAGATGGGGTTTGGGTTTTTAGACACTGGGCTGACTTTTCTGTTGGCTACAATGCTCTTTAGTAGTGGACGGATTTGCACCCAATGGTGATGGTGCAACTGTTTTTGGGGGGAAGATGGCTAGGGGTTTGGAGGAGATTTAAACTAGGTGGTGGGGGGGGAGTGAATCGTTTAACTACCACACAGGGGTAGATAGGAAGTTAAGGGATCTGGGGGCTAGTAACACAACGGAGGGAGAAAGGAGGAGGGGGGAGCTAGAGGATAAGGAGGCTGTATGACCATGTAATTGAAGTAAATCACTTGATATCTAAAATGTATGTTTATTTACAAATGCAAGGATTCTTGGTGGCTGGAAAACCGGCGAACTTGAAATAATACTCTAAAGGAAAGGTATGATGTAATTTGTAGAGCAGAATCATGGCTTATGATCCACACGACGGGACTTATATTGAAGGGTACCCTTATTAGACATGACCGAGTTAATAAGAAGGAGAGGAGTATGTATGTTGTTAACAGGAAATTGAAGCCAATTTAAAAGGATGGAATAGTGGGGGGAGCAACGATGAGGCAGACATTATGGGTGGAACTGTGTACAGGAAGCAAGAATGTAGGTAAATTTAATTGTTGGAGTGTGTTATAAGCCGCCAAATGCCGGGGAAGAGGGTGACATGAATCTCCATATGCAGTGGGACGGCTTGGCTGGTATGGGGCATGTTCTGGTTATGGGGGATTTTAACTACCCTGAAATAGATTGGAGTAATGGAACTGCCAGCACCCCCCTCCAAAAGGTATAAGTTCTTAAATTTTCCTGATATGAAGCATTTCTTTCACAGATGGTAGAGTTCCTACTAGAAGAAGCGTTGTGGATCTGGTGATATCTATAACCCAGAGCTCATTTTGGAGTGAAGTAATGGGAAGCTTAGGGACTAGTGACCATGATATATGTCATTTAATATAGAGGGTGCAGACAACTAAAGTGCACTGGCTTAAATAAAACAAAAAATTTTAACTTTAGGAAAGCTAATTTTTATGCTTTTAAAAGGATCGCTCCTGCTCATATAGACTGGGGGGACTGTTTCTAGGTAAAGATCTGAGGCATATGTGGACCACTTTTAAAGGGATATTAACTATAAAACATCATTCCAAATCGGTACCTTTTAGGAAACAAGTGTAAAATGAGGTCCACTCCCTGCATGGCTTAATGCTCATGTAAAAAGGAAATGAAAAAAAGAAAAGTCTTTTAAAAGTTTTGAAAGCAAGAAAGCCCGAACAGGCTTACAGGGACTTCAAACGTTGTAATAAAGAGTGCAAGAAAGCAATTAAACTAGCAAATAGAAAATGAAATACTGATTGCCCGAACAAATGCAGTCCAACCCCAATTTTTTTAAGTATATAAATGTAAAAATGAGGACTGAAGAATGTGGGAACCATTAATTGGAGCTGGATTTGGTTGTAGAGGATGCCGAAACGGCTAATCTGCTAAACCGTTTTTTCAACATCGGTTTTTTACTGTTGAGAATCCTTACAGTAGGGATTGGTAACATGTGCAGGGAGGAAATGAAAGAGTTTTTCACATTGGATAACAGAGGATATGGGTACGGACTCAATTAACAAAGTTATATCAATAAAGCGCCAGGACCAGATGATTGCATCCTCGGATTTCAAATAGCTTTAGTTCAGTTCTAGCAAGATCCCACTGTGTCTCATCTTTCAGATTCCTTTGTCTGGGGATGTGCCGCTGGATTGGAAAAAAGCCAATGTAATACCATATTCAAAAAAGGGTATGTCGTTCACACCTGGTAACTATAGACTGTAGCCTAACATCAGTGGTAGGAGCGTTGATGGAAACTTTGTTAAAGGGAATCATATCCGTGAACTTGCCTCCAGAGATCACTTATTTAGTAATTGTCAGCATGGAATTTATGAGAATAGATCTGCCAGACAATTTAATTGTTTTTATGAGAGTGAGTAAGAAGTTAGATTCAGGCACCCTGTGGATGTGGTATTTTGGGATTTTGCAAAAGCTTTGATACTTTGCCACATAGGCGACTAATTATAACTGATGACTGTTGGCCTTGAAGAAACATTTGTTCTGGATGAGAACTGGTTCTTGGACCGCAAACAGAGATGGTGGTTAAAATGGAGCTACAATCTATGTGGGCTAAGTTCTAACTGAGTTCCGCAGGGTTCTGTACTGGGGCCGCTTTCTGTTTTAATCTGTTTATTAATGCAACTTGAAGGGGTCATTGAGAGCAGGTCTTGTTTTTGCGGATACCTAAATTAGCAGAGCTTTGGAAAACTTCCAATGAGGTCAAGTGCTGCAGCAGACCTAGATAGAATTATCAAAATGGCCCCTCAGATGGCGAATGAGATTCAATTTTGATAAATGTAATGTGATGCATGTGGGATTTAATAATCCTGTGCCACCTACACATAAAATAACTCGTGTTAGGTGCATCTGGAATGGAAAGAGATTTGGGGTTCTGGTTAGATAACAGACATTAGCTGTTGCAAACAATGCCAGGTACAACGCTAGAGCTAGCAAGGATATGGTCTTGTATAAGAGGGGGAATAGATTCAAGAGAGAAAAATATTATTCTCCTCTTTACAAGGCACTGGTAAGGCCTCATTTGGAATATGCGGGGTGCAAGTTTTGGAATCCCATATACAAAGGTACATCTTGGAAATGGAATCAGTCCGAAAGGGCAACTAAATTAATCAGGGGAATGGAGGGTCTTGAATATGCAGGGCAGATTAACAATTAGGGCTGTTTAATTGGAGAAGCGGCGGTTTTGCGTGGGGACATGATCCCTTATACATATATAATATGGCCCATACAGTGAACTCTCTGGTGCATTGTTTCACTAATAGGTCATATCAGAGGACTCGTGGACATCCTTTAGGTTGGAGAAAAAAGTTTCATCTTCAGTTAGGGAGGTTTCTTTACAGTAAAACGGTGAAACTGTGTGAACTGTTCCCTCTCCAGCAGAGTGGTAATTGCAAGTTCATTTATAACTTTAAAAAGGCCTGGATAAGTTCTAAAACTAAAAAAATATGAAATTACTGGTAATTACATGCATATAGATCTGGTTGATCGCAGGGATACTTTCCCGATTGCCGTTTGGAGTCAGGAAGGAATTTTTTCCCCGTTTTTTACTGGGTTTTTTGCCTTCCTCTGGATCAACTGTTTAGGTAGGGTTAAAAAAAAAAAAAAAAAAAAAAAAAAAAAGGGAATAGGTTGGCTTGATGACGTGTTCTTTATTACACTAATTACTATGTTCCTATGTTACTATGTTACTATTTCTATGAGCACATTAAAGGACACTATAAACTCGACCTCACCCTCGCTCCTCTTCCTCCATAGCAGCATATACCAGGGTGAGGACCTAAAATCCCTAAGTCTCACCCGGTACTTCTCTAACTCCTGCACTACTTCCCGCAAACTGCGTCGCCATCGCTCCTGCTCTTTGCCCCGCTTTCTGCTTCAGTGAGGATCGCGTGCGCCAATAGGATATACGCTCCTGCAAGGAGGCGTGTCTTCCCAATGGCTGCCTCGCGACTTTCACTGACAAGTAGAAGAGAGGGTGTGAACAGTGTGGATCAGCGAAGTTCGATTTCGGTGAAGTAGTGCAGGAGTTAGGGAAGTACCCAGGGTTAGGACTTAGCGATTTTGAAGTCCTCACCCTGGGTACTAGCTGCAGTGGATCGGGGAAAAGTTAGTATATTGTCCTTTAAGAGACATCAATATAGAAACCCATTACGTTAGATAGTAAAACCTAAACTTTGTCGCTAGACTCTACTGTTCTTAATTGTATACTGTGGTTTCCCATACAAGTTGGCTCTAGTGCCTAGAATTATGTGTCTCGAGCTTCTCTGATCTTAAATATAGGCTTTAAAGTTTACATGTTCCTGTCTGTCCTTTCTATCTGATCTCTCTGTGACATGAATGCCCGGAGTCACCCAGTATACCTTCAAGCGCCTACTACTCTCCAATCTGACAAGCGCTGTCTTCCCCTATAGACAATTGTTCCTCGCTGTACAGTACCCCCCAGGTCTTAGAGTGCAAGGTATAACAGCGCTGAGGCCGGTATACTCTGAAAACAGCAACACCCATGGAGCTAACAGGGACTGGAAGACAATAAAAAGACAATAATACAGTAACAATGAACAAGCGAAAACACATGATAATATGAAAAGGCAAGACAAGACTTGGCTACTTGCAACTAACTTGCTACTCTAGAATCAATATGCTGGGACCGACTAGCTTGGCTAACCAAAACTATAACAGGCAACAAAAGATGCTTACAACAGGCTTAAATAAAGAAAGGAACCATAGTGAATGGAGACAAGAGTCAATTCGGATTTGGTTAGTTTGAACTATGTCGATCTCCTCCAGTCCACTAGTGCTTGCACTTGGATGGAGTAGATAAGAAGAGGTGCTGTGGCACGTCCGCAAGGCACCAGAAGACTGAGAGCCGGGATCGCAGAACACAAGGTGCCGGACGCAAAGTGATAACGTCACCCCCGCCAACGAGACCGCGTCCAACCCCAAAGATCCCGAGACATGAGGAAGTCCGCGCGGGAGCGAGTAGCAGTAACGATGCACGCTCCTGACATTACCCCCCCCCCCCCTCACGTAGCGCACTGGACCTTTAAAAGAGGTTACCCTGGATTGGTCTTTGTGGAAATTGGTTAACCAGTTTCTTGATCAATGTACCTGTTTGTGAGGAACCCAGATCTTCTTCAGGACCTAACCCTCCAGTCAATAGATTACTGTAAAGATTTTAGAGCCAAGGACGATTGTGTCACCTCAACTCTGTTTCTCCTCTCCTGGATTCAACTGGAGTGGCGGTTCAGATGTCGCAAGAGCAGAGGCACTGATTTTTAGTAATGAAACATGAAATGATTGGTAGTTTGTTAGATGGATGAAAGGTAGCTGGGCACACCCATCTTAGTGGAATCAAACTTTATTGTGACGTTTCGGAACCAGTGTGTGTTCTTGCCTCAGACAAACAATTGGTTTGGTCTTGGGAAGGAACCAACATTGTTTTCCAAAACGTCACTAATAAAGTTTGATTCACTAAGACTGGTGTGCCCAGCTACCAGTCATCTATATATTTGTTACTGTTGGCTACAGTGCTTGGAGCACCCAGCGTTTTGATTTCTCTACATTCGTGGTTTAGGTATGGCAGGATCCTATCATTGATTTGCCTTTGTAATGAGGTGAAAGCCACTTTGTTAGTTTACCTCTCTGTTAACCTTTTGAAGAATTAGGGATATGGAACCAATGAATTTAGGACCCAACTTAAGAGGTTGACGAAGAGAGAAGAGAGAGGTTACGAGTGGAGAACCATACAAATCACCAGGGAAGATGTCCAGTTTTCCTAGGATCTATTTTATCAGCAAACTCTTTCTTTGATGGTTGAGGCCTTTTAAGATTTAGTGGTACCTGGCATCCAGATAGATGACTGTTGAAACCAGTTTTCTAAGAGAAAGTTTGGAGGTGGGTCCCGGTTAATCAGATGGCTTTGGGATACACGTCTGAAATGCGAAAAATGGAGATGTTACCTGTAGAAAAGAATAGTATTGTTATAGGAAATTTGGAAATGGTAAGATTCACCCCACACTCCTGGACGCATTCTGAGACAAACAACTAAGGTATTGTTTCTAACGTAAGCGATTGGTTAGTTCTCCCCTGTCTGACCATTCTAGCTGGGATGACAAGAAGAAGAAAAAGAAAGAGAGATACCACCGCCGAGTACAAAAGGAGGCACAAAATTGGGCTACAATTGACCCCCCTATCTGACCTATGCCTTGTTTCTCGGGACCCCATGGAGCTAAAAAATATGCTTAACCATAACAGGGATAATCTTGTGGCAGATGGAAGTTTGCCGATGGTAAAAGTGGAGTCATTATACCACTGCTTTCCTGCTTCCTGCCTTAAACCTGTCAGTCAATCTGCCGTTCCTCCTCCCCTTTGCGACCCCTGGTCCCTCCCACTCATGGACCCCATGGTCCCTCCAGTTGCAGGCCCCCCTGGCCCATTCCGCTTAACATGCCCCATGTGGCCCCCGCCCACCTCGTCGGATGCCTAAGTCCCCACCCACATTATTCCGCTGGTGTCTAAGCCCCACCCACTCACAGGTCTGTGGCCCTCTGACACCCCCTCGCCCCTACCCCGCTCCCGAAAACTCTGTGGAAACAGTCTTTTCAGGTCAGAGTGAGAACACATATGAGAGAGAAGGGCTGTAGATTCCCTTACCTTCGCTCAGCTGCAGGTCCTTCACACAGCAGAGAGGAGGAGGGACTTCCTGTCTCCCTCACAACTGAGGGAGGCTGTTGCTCGCCGGCGGCATGTGCAGGAGAACTTAGGAATTCCTCCAGCCTACCCACCCATTAACTTTCTGGCAGTCATTTCTTTAATTCTGGCTGTGGAGGCACGTAAGAGGCTTGGCTGATGGCTCGTTTTAAAGGTTAGGAAACTGGAAATCTGCTCTTGTTGGAGACCACAGTTTCCCCTTTAAGGAAGGATGTCCTGAGCCCTGGTTGGGGCCAAGGGAGAACGTAAGGCACTTTTCTTAGTTAAGTTGTCAAAGGGGCCTACTAAGGGGAAAAATTCCTTATAAACCTCCATAGAAATTGGCAAATCCCCAAAATTTTTGCAGGGATTGAGGCTTGGTAGGACCCTCTCAATCAGAACTGCAGACACCTTTTTTGGATCGCTAGTGAGGCCCTATCTGAGATATAAAACCTAGAAAAAATCTCGGCCTCAAAGGAAACTTCTCTCTAGTTTGGCAAACAGACGGTTTTCTCAGAGTTTAGCAATGACCAACTTGACATGGAGACGTGCTGTTCTAGAGAGGATGGAAATAGAATATCTGTCAAGGTATACATAACAAACCTAGCCCAAAACTCCAGAGCACATCATTAATTACATTCTGGAAGACTGCTGCGGGCGTTACAACAGGGCTTACTAGGTATTCACTATGTGGCCATCCTGGTGTTAAAGCATCCTTCCATTCCCCTCCCCTTGACTTCATTCTATAATTATATGCTCCTCTTAAGTCACACTTGAAATGATGAAGACCCGACTCTTATGGAGAACATAATAAAATTCCAGCCCCCACTTCCCTCTAGATACATTGGTTGCCCAGGATGGTCTGTTTCTGGACTAAGTTCAAATACAGTTACTAGTTAGAGAGAAACAATAAATCAGAAACCCACAGGTATTGCTATAACAACCGTAGCATTATTGTGTCACCAACAACACCTGTTTCCGAAGTCTAGGTCCTTTCTCAAGTGTTTCTCCCAAGTGTACTTTGGGAGAACATATTGCCAATTCAAGGGTAGGGGATACCATTTTTGACTGTGATTTATTCAAGGCACGAAAATCAATACAAGGTCTCATGACTACTGTCCTTCTTTTCCGAAACGAAGAACCTGCCCCCCGCAGGAAGAGTGGAAGGCCGAATAAACCCTTTTTTCTAGATTTTCTTTATATACTACACTCATAGCCATAGTCTCAGGGCCGTATGTTGTAAGATTCCCGTGTGTGCATTGTCGCAGGCAATAAAGTTTTATGGGGCATCGTATGCGCCGGTGTGGAGGGTAGTTTATACGGCAGCCTGCGGGAAAAAACAGATAATCGTGATAACAATAGAACCCTTTAACATCAGGCTTTCCTTCATCCCTTACGTATTCTAATTAAACCTACTGTCCAATTTCTGATGGCCAACCTCCAGACCGTTCAAGGAACTCAGTAGTGTGGTAATTTCAATGTTTTGTCTGATGAAGGTTCCTAATCTTGCCCCTCACAGTGGCGGTAAGACAGATCCAAGTAGAGAAGGACCAACTGGTGTTGAAAACAAGCGGTGACAAAACCAATGATGGACTATCATCCCTGGAAGACCACATGCCAGGTCTGCGGGTCCCCTTGAAGGAGAGATACCACCAGGTCAACTTTCTGGGATCAGAACCAGTGGAGGTAGGACGCAGCGAGAAATATACTTGCAACAGTTTATTAAAGTTCCAAACTATGCTGCATTCCCCGTAAAATTTTCTCGGGCAGCGGGGCCCCTTGGGCTCGATCAGGACAGTGGAGCGACTGAAGGAGACCTCTTTTCCTGGGCTGCTACCCTTTGAGGTAGTTGGTGACACGCCCAGTTAAGAGCCCGAAGTTGCTCTTTTATAACTTTCCATGGCTTGCTATAATGTGATGGCCCGAGTCCCCAAGTATAAACCTTCAGCGCCTATACCCCAATCTACAGCCGGCTGGTCTTTCACCATTAGAGACAAGCCCCCGATGTCGGAGACTTGTTTGCGCCTGCGTTCCAGTCCCACCCCCAGGTCTTAGAAGCGGCAAGTCAAGACGCTGAGCCCGGGTATACTCTGGAAAACTCGGAACACCATGGAGCTTAACGGGACTGGAAGACAAGAAATGTACAAGATACAAAAACAAGAACAATTGAGAAAGAACAATGATATATGAAACAGGCAAGAAGACTTTGGCTACTGAAACTATAGACTTGGCTACTATAACAATGCTGGGATTGGTTATTTTAAACTAATTGGAATCTCTCCGTCCAACTAGTGCTACTGGGACTGGAGGAATAAGAAGAGGTGCCTGTGCACTCCCGAGGCACCAGAAGACCGAAAGAGCCAGGGCGCGACACGGGAGGACCTGTAGAACACAGATGCCGGACATGAGGAGGTCTGTGCCCGCGGAGCAAGAGGCAGGTAAGCATGCCGTCTGACAGATGTTCGTGTAAGAACCCCATTCCTAAAAAATCATCTTTCTCTGAAGCTAGATACAGAATGTGTCAACCATTCTCTATCCTTGTAGAGACCTATGACAACTTAGGAGGAAAGGGTTGTATTTTCTGGCTTGTTTCGTCTAGCTTTTAAAAATCCATTTAAAGGTTTTGGAGGCAGGGCCTTAATAGTCAGTCTGCATGATGGTCTGTCCCAGCATTGGCATGCTCCAACCTTAAAACTTATAGGCAGACCCCAAAATTCTGGTGATGATCCGATCAACAGTAATAGCAAGAAAAAACTCATTTATACTTAACTGTAATCTTAAGATAAACTGAGCTAGATCATGATCCTGGAGTCATGTTTAAGTACGAGAGTCGCCTCTTGTTTACATAAGGCCCATGTTCTTGTAAGAGCACATTACACCTATACATTGGTTATTTAAAAACGGTCCACTCTCTCATGTCCGCGCAACATCAAATCTATCTCAGTTAATAATGTTGGCGCAGCATACCATTTTTAGGGCCCATGTAATATAAAAACCATTTGGCAAACAGACATCAGAGCATGCAATAACGCAGAGCCGATTGTACTACCAGGCTGAGATCCTGCAAGGTCAATGATCCTTTTCTTGACCCGTCGGTAATCTCGCCTCCATGATAGAGTTACGTTGTCTCTACATAGCATGTGGAAACTTAACTTCTGTGTTTTTGCTCGTGTGTGCTGCATTGATTTCAAAACAGCACTGCCCCCCATGTCCTGTAAAACCCACACTTAACCCATTTACTTTATACATCGTGTAGTTGTGGGTTTTATATGCTTATTGGGGCTGCTAGTGGGCCTTTATTGCACGTCCCCATATACCCAAACTGCCATCATCACATTTTGACTACAGTGCGAGTCATTAAATCTAAAGAAATACCTGCAGGGTGGACGTCTACTCAGTTTTTTCTTAGAGAGCCCATTAAAGATTCGCCAGGCTTCCTGGGGCATCAGCACTATCTTTAATAACAGAAAGGAGCCCAGAGGCACTACCTGGCAATGAAAGCTGTAATTGGTAGTCTTACACACAAAACAAACTATTGTAGCGTTAGGAAGATCAATCCTACCCTCCTGCCCCGTACTTTTCATTTTTAAAAAATTTTATAGTTTCCCAAGACAGAATTCATTTTGTCTTTGCCAAACTTAGTCAATCCTAAAACTTTTTCCCTTAAGAGAACTTTTAAGGTTAGAAAATGCGGTTAAATAATGGTTTAGCTTTCCTTCTATGTAATATCTAAACTATTACCAGTTATGCCTGATCAAAAATCTTTTTACTACTTATAGGGCACGTCCACCCCAACCACACTAAATCTTTCCTTTCTCCATGGTCTCTGAAGCTCTCTTATTTTTACCATTACCGCTCTCTCCACGATCTTTCCCTGGTGGCCAGCATCTCTCTCCTGATAGCAGCCATCAGTCACAGCTTTGGCTGCAAACCCTCCAACGTCCCAATGCAGCAGCACAAGCTCTGCAAAAGCCTCATAAGGAGATGAGAACTAGTCGACCAGCACCAAGAAATTAGGTAAAGGAGCCCAGAAGCAGACACAATGGGTGCACAAGTTTGCCTGTGCTTTTAATTTGCGAGCCCAAGCAGAATTTTAGCTTTTTACTTTTTTACTGGTTACTCTATTAGATAACATCTAATTGTTGTTGCAGATTATAGGACTGAAACAATTTTACAACACTTTTATTAATCAGCCCCTGACTTTTAGATAGATATTAAACAGGAATAGGTAGGCACTCTCCCCCATCACCTTTAATCCATGTTCAGTTAGCCCAGCTTTGCCCCAGAGCGCTAATCACTTGAATTTTTTCTACTTCAGTCGACTGCCCCCGTCAAGTAAAATGTTATTATATACATTAAAAATACCTGTGTATTTGTTCCTTTAAAATCCCCCCCCACACACACAGTATTAGACAAGGTAGCAATATTCTTCTCTTTCATCTGAATAAAACTGTAATTTTTAATACTGATAATTTATCTCAGCATTGAACTGTTGGTAACACGAACAAAACACAGTAACTTACCTTGTCCTGGTTCGTAACTGGTTAATGTGAGCTGATCAGGTCTATGCTTTTGAGTTCTTGCTGCAAACATTTCCCCAGGACTTCATGCAAAAATCAGGAACCTGTGAACAAGAAAAGGTGAAGCTTTGTAAAAAACTCATCACTCTGGGGCAACAGGTATTGTTTTTAGTCCCACGAAACGTCGTCCTCGAGACATAAACTACTGCTTGCTTAGAAGGAAGCAAAAGCTTTTAATGCTGGGCCTGCAACTGTATCCTTATTGGCTGCCCCAAAGAGGCTATACTAAAGATACACAAGAGAGTATCAGCCGTCAAATGACTTGCCATACCTGTCACTTCTGTTCTGCTAGGATCTCCAAACCTTCTGCCCCAAACTGGAACACATACACACTTATGAAATGGAAAAAAATTTATGATCTACAATTGGTTTTCAATAAATATCATGTTTTTGTATACACTTTCAATCGGGTCATAAAAAGCTTTATTGTCAACGTTTTGTGTACAGTTTCCTGACAAAGTCTTGTCCCTGTTGATTTACAAATAGAAGTGCCACTTAACAATAATTCCAATGCAGATTTTGTTTCAAGAAATGGTTCATTTTACCCCAAAAAGCTTTTGTAATAATGTTTCAATGCAAACAAACTACCAAAAAGTATTTAATATTCACAGCTTGGTAAAGCCCTTGGCAATTTTTGCAAAGACAAAGTGTTGTCGCCTTGTCCATATGGGCTTCCCTGTGACTAATAATGGATCAATTGGTGTCAGGTGTGTATAAAAAGAACCCAGTACACTAGACCTTCACATCACTGCAGATAGACCTCTGCAAACATGCCTAATTCACCCTGAGACAAGTGTTGATTATCAAGAGGCTGAAGACCAAATCCACTGCTGAGTGGCGCACACCTTCAATGTCTCTCAGTGTCAAGTTCAGGGATAAAGAAAATTTTGAAGAGACTGGAGAAGTTTTGACCCAGGCAGGCAACCCCCCAGACAACTGCTCGAGAGATCGTTTGTTGGCTCGAAAATCCAAGGCAAGCCCATTTTCATCTGCAGCAGAGCTCCAGGAGACCTGGTATCACCTGAAATCCCTGTGTCAACCAGAACAGTTTGGTCGGATTCTGCCTCAAAATGGCCTCCATGGTCGAATCAGTGCCATAACCAGCACGAAACAAAAGAAAAACGTGTGGCCTTTGCCAAGTCCCTCTAAAGGATGACCTGGAAAAGTGGCAAAAGGTGGATTTTTCAAGAATCTTCTGTTGAATTACACCAAAGTCCCAGAAATATTGCAGGAACCACTGGAACCCGCATGAAGCAGAGATTTTACCCAAAAACTGAGTTTGTGGAGACAAATCCTGGTCTGGGGTTACAATCCAGTCATGGGGGTGTGCGAGGATCTGCAGGGGGAAGGCAACATCCATAGTGTAAAATACCAAGAAATCTTAGCACCTCATATATTCCCAACCATAAAAAGGCCAAATTCTGCGCAGGATAGTGCTCCACTCGCATACTTCCTCTCCACATCAAAGTTCCTTAGGCGAAGAGAGATCAGATACTCCAGGATTGGCCAGCCCAGTCACCTGAACATGAACATCATTGAGCATAGTGGGTCGGATGAAAGAGGAGCATAGAAGACGAAACAAAGAATTTGATGAACTCTGGGAGGCATGCAAGACTGTTTTCTTGGCTATTCCCTGATGATTTCATTATAAATTGATAAATCCTTGCCAAACCGCATGGATGCTGTCCTTCAAGCTCATGGAAGTCTACAAGATATTAAATTTGGATCTCACAGTACCACTACTTAATTTGCTGACATATTTTTGGATTGGCTGTAATGTAGATCATTTTCTGTATAGCGACACACTTTTGTCTTGCAACATTTGACCTTCTGTCTTGATTAAATGATAAACTTTTTTCAGTGAAACTATTTTTTACCAGTATTTTTAATATTATTTGGGGGGCTTTAGCTTTTCATATGAGCTACTTCTAACACCAATTGATAATTAAAAATCAGGTTAATAGCAGAGTTACTGCAAAATACACAGGCGACAAGACTTTTGTCATAAACGTATGTGTACACAAACCTTTTAATCATTAAATACTGTAATAACAAGAACAATAAATATTTTAATATCAACATTTTTATGTATTACCCTTTATCAGGACTATTAAACAAGCTCAATAATGCTTATTGTCAACATTTCTGTGCCATTACACCCTTCATCAGGCATACCTAACAGCTCAAATTATTATGGTTAACATTTTGGTGCAATTACACCTCATCGAACATATAATCGCGCTCACTAAATTATTTATGGTTAACGTTTCGGTGCATTACACCTTCATCAGGACTATATATAACAAGCTTAATAATTATTTATGGTCAACGTTTCGGTGCATTACACCTTTATCAGGACATATCTAAAAAGAGCAATAAATTATTTATTGTCTGCAGTTTGTGCATTAACACCTCATCAGAACATATCTAACAAGCACAATAAATTATTTGTCACTTTCGGTGCATTACACCTCATATGGTATTACACCAGGTTTCTCAAACGGTGTGCCTCCAGATGTTTGAAAACTACAACCCCCATCATTCCCTCAACAAAATGAGGGAAGCCATGGGAATGCTGGAGTTTGTAGATTTCAAAACATCTGGGAGGCACATTGTTTGAGATCCGATGACCTTCTAGCCCTTCTCAGGACTGGCTATCTAGCGCAATAATGATTTCAGTCAATAAAGCATTTATTGAAATGTATTAGTGTGGCAGTTCATGGAATCAGTATTGAAGACTAATACCACCTATTGGTGTGCAATCTGTTTGTATAATCTATAACTGGACAATAATTAAGGTCCCCCATAAAGGTGGGCTATGATACTGTTAAGAGGGGTGATTTAATAAAGTAAAACATGGTTTAATTATAAGAGGGTACTGTAACTAGGGCACATGGACCAAGATAGTGCACTCATATGTGCTACCTCAGGCAAGGTGCATCTTGTCTACATTGTTGTTGTCATATCGGAATTCGTATCCATAATGTTTTCACCCGTCTGTGTTTTAAGATTTTGACCTAAAAAAAAAAAAAAAAAAAGCAAAATGAGATAGCACATATATTTACAACCAAATCAAGTTTTACAAGTGACATGTCTTTATAGGAGATTTACACTGAGTTTTTAGGAGCTACCAATGTGGGGGAGGGTTATGATATTAAATATAGAAGTTGTATATGTATGTGTGTACTATCTCACTATAACCATTTAAATGACCATCAGTAAATGTATATAAAGTATAGCACTGACTTAATTATATGTACAACACAAAATATCAAAATACATTAAACTTACTTACAAGCTGAGATCCCTATTTTAACAGGAATGTCAAAATGGAGGTTAAACCACACCCCTGTGTCCTGCTCCATGTGAAGGAAGAGTAATCCAAAAAGTTTCTGTCTGCTACACAGGATGTGTTGTATTGTAATGGGACAATACACCAGGCTCCTTACATACACCACCTCCAGCCTACAGGTGGTGTCAGTGAGTAATATAGACAATACATCCCTGCTCTTTATGGCTAGAGAAAAGATAGGGAAAGTAATATTGAATGCAACACAAGATCCTGTGTATAAGATCCTGTTACCACTGTTGGGAGGCACAATTATTGGACAGACATTTACCTTATTGGATACAGACTCTGAGGCAACAAAGAATGTGTCCACCAACAGGACACACAATCACAGGCCTGTCCATATTCAAAGGGTGCACCATAGACAAGGACACCCCTGATTACTGCACATGTTATGGGGACACCTGTTTATGTGCACTGTCTGCTTTGTGCCAGACCACCAGAGTAAACCCACTGTGTGCCATACTACCCATAATCCTTCCCATAAAGCAGTGATCTGGTACAAATGTGTTGCAGCAGTGCTGGTAATACCATTTATTCTCCCTGTTTTCACTGTATATTTGTTCTCTCTATTAGCTATGAGGCTGTCTTCTGATAGTATTGATTTAAATCTTCCTGTCCTTGTACCTGCAGATGAAATGCCCCAATTAGACTCAGTAGCTCTACCAGGCCAATAAACCTGATCCATTTGATAGGGTAACAGGGAGTGGACTGATTGGCTATAACAATATTTGAATGGCAGCCACTATTAATGGTTGGGATAAAGGTGCTGGCTTGCAATTCCTTGGCCTTTTGCTTAGTGGTACAGTCCAGCGGTATACCAAGGATTTACTGTGTTACTGAAAATAAAAAGCATATTCATTTATTATTAGGGCATGCTATTAGAATAACATGATGCTGTGAGGTACCTTCTGTTATAAATATGGGTACATCACCACTTGCCATGGTGGAATACTAATAAGTAATAATTAGCATGTTTAGTTTTAAACCAGACGTGTGGCAGGATTGCCTAGTTCTACTCCAGACCTGCAGGGTTATCCTATTTGGTTCCTCTGGAAGCTGGTGACTGTCTGAGTAACATTTAAAATATACCTGTGTAAAGATTCTGTATCCACACATAGCAAAACTTACACCACC
This sequence comes from Hymenochirus boettgeri, assembly GCA_019447015.1. Lineage (NCBI taxonomy): Eukaryota > Metazoa > Chordata > Amphibia > Anura > Pipidae > Hymenochirus > Hymenochirus boettgeri. Next base: position 313,360,567 of record CM033470.1, on the reverse strand, counting down.
ACAATTTCCATTCTGCACCAACGGGCACATTTTGCTAGTATATATATATATTTTTTTTTTTTAAAGTAGATTTCTGTAGAACTCACATACAAACTCGCTAGGGCCCAAAAGTAAGTAAGAACAGGCGCACAATACTTACTGGATAACTCGCTGTCCCAGGCAATGTTTCAATCATAGTTATTTCCTGCTCAGGGGACACAAAGTCTTCAAATACCATCAGGCCGGGGGTACGCTGGCGATAAAGTCTCTTTCATTTCAACTGTTGGAAAAATAACACTTGTCAACAATTAAAGGGCATTTCCCCCCATAATGAAATTCATAGTATTTCAGAAGCAAAAGGTCGAGGAGATTCAAATGTCAGCAAGAAACATGGGTAAGTATATTAGCACAAAGCTTAAAGAGGGCATAGGCGGTCTCGCCTAAATAAGCATAGAACTCACGTGAACGCTACATGATCTATATCGTGGGATCCATGGTTTTTACATTTAATTAGCAAGGCCTGCACCATTTTTTGGAAACTGCAACATGTACAGATGCAAAAAAGATTTTATTGTATTAAGTTAAGCTAGTATATAATCCTAACACCTGGTGCAACCGAAGCCTCTATGGGCAAACCCAGTGCAAACACGCCGGCAATGCTTATATGTCGATATCGGCTCTCATGCGTTGATAAGTTGCCATCAAATCTTTTCAGCACTTTTAATGTAAGCTTTCAGCTGCATTTAAAGTGCTGCAATAGATGGCCGCTTTGTTTGGTCAAGCTTCCATGTGGTAATACACCTCCCCCCAACACGCTCCCTTTTATGGGAGTCCTATGCCTTTAACATAAGCACTGGATGGCTCTTTCCCTCATTTTAAAAAGCCAAGGGCTGGGGGGAAGTGAAAGCCTGTTGTATGGATCCAGTGCACAACTATGAGAAATGCAAAAGTAAAAAAGTTTAGAAGTAGGACCTTCCAGATTGGGGTTACATTGATGTGGTTTAGAAGGCTTTTCATTCATGTGATCACAGTATTATATACTAAAACCCCTTTGTTTATATAAGTATGCCAGTGTGCAGATAATATGATATTGATGGGCCAGGAATGTGCATTGATTATCTTTTCTATTGTTTTGTATAATGTTTCTCACCAAGACAGTAGCACTTCCGTTAAATGTAGTTGTAATTAGCCCAATTGGAGTGCTTCCACAATCCTTATTTCCCGCCTCCCCCTACCCTTTTAGTACCCATTAAATTGTAGGACTAACTATATACTTTCCGATAACCACTTTCATTATACTTTTACATAGGGATAACCAGGATGTGGACAGGGTCAATTCTTTGCCAAGTTCCCCCCCCCCAAACTGCCCAATGACACCCTCAGACCAGCCATATCCCTCCCACCACTGGCTCAAAGCTGCAGTCTAGAACCAGTTGTGGTGGTACAGACTTTTATTAATCAAAGAAATGTATTAAAAGGCCACTTGCCTGCACTATATACACAATCACTTGGAGAGACTGCCGCCATCACCAGGACCATTTTTCTGGCTGCCATTAACTATTTGGACTAGGGTATGCTCCCATTAACATTTGGATTAGGGTATTCTCTGTACCGTACCAAATACTCTTCCATCTGGTCCTGGGCCAAAATGATAATTTTATAACTGAGCTTTACCCAGGGTGATTCATCTTTATATTATTAATCATCAATGAAATTAGCATTGCTCCTATTTTTCCATCTATCAACTTTAAACACCTTTTTATTTCTATAAACCTGCAGATGGATTCATTATAATGCTGCTTAATTCTTCAACTTAATTTCCATTTTATTTCAGTTTCTCCTAATAATACCAGTTACATTACCTTGTCCAAGAGGAAACATATTTACATTACAAATGCCCTTCGTCTGCCATCCAAATTTAATATTAGTCACGTCAGCCAGACAGAAAATGTCACCTTTAGAGGAAACGGAGAGAAAAAATTTCCCAGCTCCTAATACATTTTCTACAGGAGTGAAGACAGGTGTTCAGTGTTGGGTACTGAGAATAGTTCGCGATCGTCTGCTAATAAGCAGATCGTTTTGTCATATTTTGTGATGATTAAAAACACAATAACAAAAGTTAAACAAATTTAAAGACAAATTATGATATTCAGCGAGTTTTTTTGTTAAAGGGCATGTCCACCCCCAAAACTAAAATTCAACCACTCTGACCCCACTGTATAGTGTAAAAAAGTGTTTTATTCCTGTCATTTGATAATAGTAGATTTGTATCACTTTTTCCAATAAAACTTCATCAATACAGTTTAGAGTCTCCTCCACTGGATTTCCGTCAGATCTCATTCTAGATGGCCATACACGGCATTGATATTCCGATTATTTCAATTGAATTGATTGGAAAATCAAAAACAATTTTTTCTGTGTTTTCGATAGACCGATCAACGATACCAATTGCTCTAATGAAAAAACTATGATCGGCAATGAGAAATTTTCCATTGACCCAACTTCAGAATCTGTATCTTCTGTAGTTTTTAAGCTTGAAATCTATTGAAGATCATTGGCACAAGGGGGGGAATTACAATTGGTTTTACAACCGATTGTTTATGATTGATTTTACAGATCGATTACATTGTTTCCACCAAATCTTAAATCCAAGCGAAAACCATTAGCCCCATCTATAGCTAGGTTATGTCATTGCTTGATTAGGATATTATCCAAAAATGTGAGTAGGATTGATCTGCTTTGAAGTTTTCACTCACACTCACTTCAGATAGGTACACTATTAGAGAAATGCATTGCACAGAGCTGTGCTAAGATAGGTTCACTTCATTTACTCCTTCTGCAGCTCTTTATTTTGGAACTATTAAAAGGTAATGTTGAGGGTACACATATAGGAGAAAGTAATCTTATGAGCTTGTGACAGATTGAGCCTGAAAACATATAGTTCAAGGAATTATTACAAGGATGTGTAGCAGTTCATTGTGACATGATGTACAGCTACACTGTAACCATTTAAAATCTGCTACAATCTATCACAGATTGCACTCCTTCTCAGAACCGTTTAATATTTATATTATAACCCCTTTAATAGTTTACACAAAATGCGCTACACACATTAACGATAAAGCGATAGATCCAACTGGAATAGTGATAAAATCTACTATTTTCAAATGACGTGAAAGTAAAATGGTGTGAAGTTGTGTTTAGTTAGGTAGCATACACTAAAAAGATGAGTACTGTAGATAAGGTGATATCTTTTTATTGTGGACTAACAGTTTATTGTTACAGGAAGCTTAGTGAGATACACCTCTCTTCTCTCAGGTCAGCAGTAACTAAATACAGGTACAGCACGTCATTAAAGGGTATGTCTACCTTAAAAACACCTTTGTGCCATATCATGTAATTGGCCCCCAGACCCAACCGCATTAATATTATAGCAAGAAAGTCCCCCCCAACTTACTTTACCTCTCTCTCCTTCGCCGCACAATCCCGGGCCCTCTCTTGCATAGACTGCAAGCAGGGGGCGTGAGCGGCAGCCGCGTCCATGATTGGCTGAAGAGGCACCCAATCACGGACGCGGCTGCCGTAGTGTAGAACGGCGAAGGAGAAAGGGTGAGGTAAGTAAAGGGAGACCAATACTATAATATGGCAAAGGGGTTTGGAGCTAGGGGGAGGGAGACCAAATAGGAGGAAGGGAGGGATAGGGGGTGGCTCTTTCTGCGCATGGCAAAGGGGGGGGAGAGGAGGCAGAGTCCTATATTTAACTCTGTCAGTACTCCTGGTGGGCAGTTTTTTTGGGACTTTGGAGGGGGATTGCAGGAGAACCATTTTGAGCTGGGATGTAAGGTAAGGATTTTTTATACACTACAGAATGGGGGCCAGTAGTGGGGGCGATTATAGTTTGGGGTGGACCTGTCCTTTAAAGTTTATAGAGTTGCAAACTTTTTTTGGAAATCCTATTATGAAGGGAATGTAAAACAGGATGCATATAGTATAGGGTGAACTATAAGCAGTAAAGCAATAAAAACAAAGTAAACCTAGGGCACTGTAAATAGGACATAATGTGAAAGTAATTAGTATGATACAGCCAAGGTACAAGCAGACAGGGCAGGGAAAGTGAAATGTCAAACTATTCCTGATAGTGGCTGGAGAATCCCATGTCCTTATTTAGACCAGTTAGTTCTAAAGAATATAAGTAGCGTTAATAAAAGGATCATTTAAAGTTCAAAGGTTTTCCTTTCCTGGGTGTTTTTGAAATGTCCTATCAATATAGTGAGGTCCGTATCAAAATGATAATAAAGTGTGATATGGTGAAGAAAAAGAGAGAAAGTTTAAGAATAAACTTTGGCTTGAAAAATTTGTCTTGAAAGGTTGCACAAAGCTCTATTAATGTGAGTGTATGTAATATTAGTGGTAATGCTGGACACAGCTGAACGCAGAAGCTGCTGCATTTAAGAGACAGGTAACCAGATCTGATAGGTCTGTGACACAGATGAACGCATTTAAGACAGGTAACCAGATCTGATTAGTATGTGACACAGCTGAATGCATTTAAGAGACAGGTAACCAATCTGATTAGGTATGTGACACAGCTGAACGCATTTAAGAGACAGGTACCATATCTGATATGTGTGTGTCACCAGCTGAACGCATTTAAGAGACAGGTAACCATCGATTGATGTATGTTGACACTTCTGAACATTTTAAGAGACAGGTAACCAGCTGATTAGGTCTGTGACACAGCTGAATACATTTAAAGAGACAGGTAACCAGATACTGATTAGGTAATGTGACAGCTGACGCTATCATTAGAGACGGTAACCAGACTGATTAGGTTGTGACACAGCTTGAAATGCATTTAAGAGCCAGGTAACCGCTGATTAGGTCTGGTGACACACGCTGAACGCATTTAAGAGACGGTAACCAGTCTATTTAGGTTGTTGACACAGCTGAACTCATTTAAGAGACGGTAAACCAGACTGATTAGGTATGTGACACGCTGACCGCATTTAAAAGGGTATCCTTCCACTGATGGAAAAAACGTTTTTTTTTTTTTCCCCCTATTTGAAAGGTCACCTCCTTCCCCAACCCCCCCCTCCTAACCTTTTGTTTTTTTTTCCCCCAAATTCAGCTCTGTTTTCTTTGCAGATCTCTGCAAGCTGTGTAGCTCCTGGGGGTGTGTCTGCTACTGTGCTGGGCAGCTGTCAGTCATGTGCTCTCACTGCATATTCATGATTTCTGTTCTGCTCCCCCCACTTGACCCCAGTGATGCCGCCTGGTGTAACACAGCCTTTCTACCTTTCTGTGATTCACAGTCTCCTATGATTCCTGTCTCTATTCACAGCTGATAGTGCAGGGAGAGACAGAGGGGGGGAGTTACAGGTTCAGCCACACACTTATGTACGGAGCTTTTTTTAACAATTGCAAATAATAGAATAAGAATTGCAAAAGGACTCAAATGGGGGGGGGGGGGTGGAGTGTGGGTGTGTTTGTAAGGGAGACAAAAGTGTATTTTCAAGGGAATGGCGGGAGTGTCACAAGTTGGAATTGCAGGGGGGGGGATCTGGGAGACAGAAGGTTATTTCAGGGATGCTGGGAGTGCACAAGTTGATTGCAGGGGGGGGAAATTACTATTATGTTACCTGTCAAAGATACAAATACATTCAGAAATAACCCCTTATGGTCTCTTGAATTTAAAAATTGACAATAAAATAGTTACATTAATATTTCAAGTATCATTTTAGTTGTGTATGAATACTTACAATCTTTCAGTCCAACAACGTCTATAACCCTACCAAAATGCCTGTGTAACTGTTACACAGTAAGCATATAGCGGAATATTGGGGTTTTAATAAAGACGAAAACGTCCCTTTTGTCCATCTTTATCTATCTAACTCTCTATCTATCTATCTATCTATCTAACTCTGCTTGCTATCTATCTATCTATCTAACTCTGCTGCTATCTATCTATCTATCTATCTATCTAACTCTGCTTTGCTATCTTCTATCTATCTATCTATCTATCTATCTATCTAACTCTGCTATTTATCTATCTATCTATCTATCTTCTATCTATCCTAACTCTGCTATCTACCGCCTGCTATCTATCTATCCTATCTATCTACTCTGCTATCTATCTATCTATCTATCTATCTTCTATCTGATCTAGCTAACTCTGCTATCTATCTATCTATCTATCCTATCTACTATCTATCTATCTCTGCTTGCTATCTATCTATATATATATCAATCTTCTATCCATCTAACTCGGGCTTGCTATCTACTATCTAACTCTGCTTGCTATCTATCTATCTATCTATCTTCTAACTCTGCTTGCTACGTATCTATCGATCTTCTATCTATCTATTCTAACTAAACTCTGCTATCTATCTATCTAACTCTGCTTGCATCTATCTATCTATCTAACTCCTGCTTGCTACTACTATCTATTAACTCTGCTATTTATCTATCTATCTCTCTATCTATCTATCTATCTATCTATTCGATCTAACTCGGCTATCTTATCTATCTATCTCCTCTAACTCTGCTATCATCTATCTATCTAACTCTGTCATCTATCTACTATCTAATCTATTCTATCTAACTCTGCTATCTATCTATCTTCTATTATCTAGCTATCTATCTGCTTATCTATATCTATCTATCTACTCTGCTATCTATCTATCTATCTACGCTCGATCTAACTCTGCTATCTATCTATCTATCTATCTATCTATCTAACTCTGCTATCTATCTATCATCTATCTTCTATCTCTATCTATCTATCTATCTATCTATCTAACTCTGCTATCTACTATCTATCCTATCCTATCTATCTATCTATCTATCTATCTATCTATCTAACTCTGCCTATCTATCTATCTATCTATCTATCTATCTTCTTCTCTCTATCTATCTATCTATCTATCTTTCTAACTTGCTATCTATATATCTATCTATCTATCTTATCTAGCTATCTATCTAATCTTATCTATCTATCTATCTAACTCTGCTATCTAATCTATCTATCTATCTATCGTATCTAAGCTTATCTATCTAGCTATCTATCTAGCTATCTATCTATCTATCTTCTCAACTCTGCTATCTACTATCTATCTATCTATTCTATCTATCTAAATCTATCTAACTCCTCTGGCTATCCTATCTATCTATCTATCTCTCTATCTACTAACTCTGCTATCTATCATCTAACCTGGCTATCTATCTCGCTGAATCTTCTATCTAACATCTATCTTCTATCTATACCTGGCTGTCTGTTCTATCTGTCTATCTAATCCATATCTGTCTGTCTGTCTATCATATCTGGCTGTCTTTCTATCTATCTATCTATCTATCTATCTATCTAGCTATCTATCTATTTCTGTCTGTCTGTCTTTCTATCTATGTATCTATCATCTATATCTGGTGGCCTGTCTGTCTGTGCTGTCTATCTATTCTATCATATCGGCGTAGTCTGTCCTATCTCTCTATCTATCCCAATCTTCCTGTATATCCATAATCTCTATCACTCTCCTCCCTCTCCAAAGCGATGTATTACATGTCACAACCGAGTGGCATGAGTGATGAGCGATGATGCACTGACAAGGCCCACAAACAAAATCTGATATAAAATATATATTACAAATAACAATATATTTCATTATCTATTATCATATCCTACAACTGTAGGAGAAGTTTTTAGATGTTAATTATATTATTGTTTAATTATCTAATGGGTTACATGTTCCTTTTAAATAAATATAAATATAATCCACACATAGAGGACTGACCTGTGCAACTGGAAAAAGGATATGTTTGGGGTGTAGCCTGGCCCTGCCATAAGAATTACACATGCCCAAGCCCAACCTTTACATTTATACTGTGTCAGCTGCTATTAATCAGCAGCACAAAGGAGATAAAGTGCCGATGTCCTTTACATTTATTACGTGTCGCTGCCGATTACAGCATCACAAAGGGAGAGAAAGTGCCGATGCTCTCTCTACAATTTTACTGTCTCAGCTGCTATTATCGGCAGCACACGGGAGAGAATCAGCTGCTCTTATCGGCAGCACAATGGAGAGAAAGTGCCGATGTCTCTTGTTGCCATGGAACGTGATTGATGCCAACGTTTGGGCCCATTGGCTGCGGCAGAAGACACTGGGGTCCAGCTTGTCCCTACTGAGAAGTGGAAGTGCCGCATTTCACAGGAGCTCGCGCGTCGGATGAATAGGAGCCAGGCGGGTGTTGTCATGTTCAGCAGGGAGTTTATGCCGGCTGTGCAGGGTAAAGGCAGCAATCAGAGCACATATTCAAGAGATTGACTGAGATTGCAGGTTGGCTTACTTTGGGCTATCACTGCTGATTCTAGCAATGTCAATTTTTCCAAGTGGAGATACCCTTTAGAGACCAGGTTAACCAGATCTGATTAGGTATGTGCCACAGCGAACGCATCTTAGAGACCGGTAACAAGCGCTGATTGAGCCTGGACAGAGCTGACCCATAATTAAGATAGGTAATTCAGAGCTGATTAAGTCTGTGTCAACAGCTGAAGCATTTAAGAGACGGTACCAGCGCTGATAGGTTCTGTGACACTTCTGAATGCATTTTAAAAGACAGGTAAACCAGCGCTGGTTAGTTCTGTGACACAGCTGAATACATTTAAGAGACCATGGTAACAAGCGCTGATTAGGCCTTAGCAGATCTGACCTAATCAAGAATCGGTATCAGAGTGATTAGTCTGGTGTCACAGCTGAATGCCTTTAAGAGACAGGTAACCAAGCGCTGATTAGGTCTGTTGACACTTCTGAATGCATTTAAGAGACAGGTAAACCACGCTGGTTAGGTCTGTACACAGATGAATCATTTAAGAGACAGTAACCAAGCGCTGATTAGGTCTGTGACACTTCTGAATGCATTTAAGATACAGGTAACCAGCGCTGGTTAGGTCTCTGTGACACAGCTGCAATACATTTAAGAGACAGGTAACAAGCGCTGATTAGGCCTGTGACAGAGCTGACCCTAATTAAAGATAGGTTAATCATAGCTGATAGGTGTGCGTGTCACAGCTGAATGCATTAAGAGATCGTTAACCAAGCGCTGATTAGGTTCCTGTGACACTTTCTGAATGCATTTAAGAGACAGGTAACCAGCGCTGTTAGGTCTGGTGACCAGCTGAATACATTTAAGAGACCGGTAACAAGCGCTGATTAGGCCTGAGACAGAGCTGAACCTAATCAGAGAAGGTAATCAGCGCTGTTATGTCCTTTGTCACAGCCTGAAGCATTTAAAGACGGTAACGCAGCGCTGATAGGTCTGTGACACTCTGATGCATTTAAGAGACGGTACCCAGCCGCTGGTTAGGTCTGTGACACAGATGAATGCAATTTAAGATACAGGTAACCCAGCGCTGATTAGGTCTTGAACACTTCTGAATGCATTTAAGAGACAGGTAACCAGCGCTGGTTATGTCTTTGACACAGCTGTACTGCATTTAAGAGACAGGTAACCAGCGCTTATTAGGTCTGTGACACTTCTGATGCATTTAAGAAACAGGTAAGCCAGCGTGGTTAGGTCTGTGACACTTCTGAATGCATTTAAGAGACAGGTACCGCGCTTGGTTGGTCTGTGACAACAGCTGAATACATTTACTAGAGCAGGTAATTACACACTGAACACAATCACGATGAGTCAGTGTTATTTACACAACTGCTAGCGACACTGTCCATTAAAGGCTATGCACAAAACACACCTGGTAATTTGCCATTTAATTTGAGAAGCTTGTGCACGGAATACTGGAAGTGATAGCAATATTATGTCCTGGCACGTGGTGTAACCAAAATCCGTGTCATCTCACTCAAAACTTGGTGAAGGAAGATACGGTCCACAAAAAAACGGTGGAGAGTAGAAATAAAAAGAACACGTAAGTTTGCCATAAAAGTCTAAACATCTAAAATGAGCTAAAAAAAAAACAAAACACCTACAGCAACCTGATTGGGGAATCTATAAATGTACCAATCGTGTTAACATACAGAAGAATTCTCCAAATTCTACAAGCGCTGATTAGGCCTGTGACAAAAGCTGAACCTAATCACAGATAGGTAATCAGAGCTTATTAGTCTGTGTACCAAGCTGAAATGCTTTAAATAGACAGGTAACCAGCGCTGATTAGGTTCTGATGACCTTCTGAATGCATTTAGAGACGGTACCAGCGCTGTTAGTCTGTGACACAGTGAATGCATTTAAGAGACAGGTAAACCAGCGCTGATTGCGTCTGTGACACTTCTGAATGCACTTTAAAAGACAGGTAACGCAGCGCTGTTTAGGTCTGTGACACAGCTGAACTTCATTTAAGAGACAGGTAATTAACACGACACAATCAAGTTCTTAGTGTAATTACCACCTGCTACACATGTCCATTAAAGTCTATGCACAAAAAACACTGTAATTTGCCACTTATGAGAATGCGTTCAATAACAGATTACTTAGCTGAAGATACAGATTATGTCCTGCACGTTTGTACCAATCCAATCGTGTCTCAGCTCAAAAAACTTTGTGACGGAAAGAATGGTCCAAACAAAAAACGGTGGAGAATAGAAATAAAAAGAACAAGTAAGTTTGCCATAAAGCTAAACATGCTAAAATGATTGTAAAAAAAACAAAACACCTACGCAACCCTTTTAGGGAATCTATGAATGTAGCCCATCGTTTACATTACAGAAGACTTCTACAAATAGAGGCACAGCATTTACCTTTTTTCGACAAAACTAAGTAAAGAAATATATCCCACCGATTCCGAGTCAATCTCAGATATCTCCTCGACACGCTTATGTACTATAAAGCTTATGGCCCTCCTCTGCAGTCATATATGTACAAATGCATAGGGCTTGTTCCGAGCATTAGAAAGTTTCCACCGTGCCCGCCCTGCAGTACAGAAAGAGCTGCTCTCTGCTTACTCTCTCTACTCCATCCAAGCCCTCCATTGGCAATTACATGCTCTAAAGAGAAACAAGGGGAATTGTGCTGAAATAAAGTTAGAATCAATATTTTAAACTGAAACATCCCTTAGTGATGTTTAATGGAGCCATATTTCAAAGAACAGACATCCTAGAGATGTTAAGTAGAACTTTACTCCCCAGACCATACATGTGAGCAAGATACTAAAAGCTAGTTTGTTGCTTAGTCATCATAAGAACTGAATTTTCTAAATAACCAGGCTGCCATGTTGCTGCCTGTACATCTGCCTGTCAATGTAATACTTAAACAGCCTTGCATGAATGTACAACTATTGGCTACACCACATGATCCTAGTATTTCGACCAAATTCTTTTTTTTTACAGATCATTTTTGTATACAAATGTCTTCAATGCAATATGCATCATCTTTCCTTAGACACATCAGGGATATTCAATAAAAGTTCTTATCGTTTAAAATGGTGCTAATTTTGCCCCAACCAATCAGATGTTAGCTTTCAAATGTTAAATAAGATCTGATTGGTTGGGGCAAAATTTGCACGCCTTTTAAAAAGAACTTTTATTGAATAACCCTGCACGAAATGGTAGAAAGAAAAGTCATGTAGTAAAATCACAGATGGAAGACTGTCAAAACCAAACCCATATCTTTCATGGACTTAAAGGCAACTTTGGTCTCCACACAGGTTAGGGTTAAATGAAAGCCTGCAGTATTTTTTTTATAATGAGCTGACATCACATCTCTGGCTTCAACCTGTGAGAAATGATATTGAGGTGAATGTTTCAAACTTCCTGCTTCCAGTAGGTTAGTGATATCAACCAGACCTATGGTCACCCCCTCTGCCCCGGGGGAGAAGCATGCTCAGTAAAGACTAATGCTGGGGAAATCAGGAAGTACCTGTATATACTCGAAGTATAAACCGTCCCAATATAAACCGAGGTACCTAGTTTTTAGCTAAAAAGGAGAAAAGGATATTGACTCGAGTATAAACCGAGGGGGTTAGTATTTGCCACTTAATGTTTTTGGAACTACAACTCCCAGCATGCTTTATTGCTGGAGTTGTAGTTTTCAAACATCTTAAGTGGCAATACTTGCAATAGGGGTAAATCCTCCTTTATTTGTGCATACAGTATGCCAATAAAGAAGGTTTTACTCTTATTTGTAAATATTTTGCCCCTTATGTTTGCCCTGGTGTCCTGGTATTCTCCCTACCTTGTCCGGGCGCGCTCTCGCTCCACATCCTCAGTGCGCATCCGGATGATGTCACTACCGGCGCCGCGCAAAGTGAGTGCACGGGTAAGTGACATCACTGATGCGCACTGAGGATGCGGATCGCGCGGCCGCCGGACAAGGTAGGAGAAAGGTTGACTCGAGTATAAACCGAGGTAAGATTTTCAGGCTTTTTTAACCCGGAAAACCTCGGTTTATAACTCGAGTTATACGGATACTGGGGGGAAATTGACAGTTGAGAAGAGGCGCCTATTAATGCAGACAGGCTGGTCCAATGACTCACGCTGGTCACATGGCTGAACACAGGAAGTGGTTTCAAGCAGGAAGTAATATTACTGAACCTTTCCAGCAATAACTTCTCACAAATTTATTTATATAATCCTTACTAATTTGGAGAGAATTGGAGACCACAGTTACCCTTTAAGGAGAAATATAGTGCTTAAATTATATAAGTAAATGAAATTCCTGTCCACCTCCTAATATTTTTTTGTGGGAAGTGCAAGTGCATGAAGAAAACTGCTTTTGCCAGGCTTCCACAGTGCTTCACGCTATTATAATACAATTAGCTTTCAGCCCATCCACTAGCTTGGCAGATGAAAACTGTGCATGCTGATGCTCCTCCACAAAATGATATGGGAGGTATAGGGTAAATCAATATCCAATAACAAATGTTGCCATTTAGTTTTATTGAAGAACGTGAGGTAAGGCGCTGTGTCTTAAGTCCGTTCTTCAATAAAACCTGCAAGAGCCAGGAACAAAGGTAAGCTACTCCTTCCCGTGTAATCTGACAAGAGCCTGACGTACATGTCTTCTATTCACATCTCAAACTATGCGCATAGAGAGCCACACCTGCTACAGAAAGAAGCTGCTCTCCTCTGCTTACTCCATTCCCAAGCCCTCCATTGGCCAATTACATGCTCTAAAAGAAGAAACAAGGGGAATTGTGCTGAAATAAAGTGAATGCAATATTTTAAACTGAAACATCCCTTAGTGATGTTTAATGGAGCCATATTTCAAAGAACAAGACATCCTAGAGATGTTAAGTAAAACTTTACTCCCAGACCATACATGTAGAGCAGATACTAAGCTAGTTTGTTGCTTATCACATAAGAACTGAATTTTCTAAAATAACCAGGCTGCCATGTTGCTGCCGTACATCTGCCTGTCAATGTAATACTTAAACAGCCTTGCATGAATGTACAACTATTGGCTACACCACATGATCCTAGTATTTACCAAATTCTTTTTTGACAGATCATTTTGTATACAAATGTCTTCAATGCAATTCATGATCATCTTTCCTTAGACACACATCAGGGATTCAATAAAAGTTCTTATCGTTTAAAATGGTGCTAATTTTGCCCCAACCAATCAGATGTTAGCTTTCAAATGTTAAATAAGATCTGATTGGTTGGGGCAAAATTTTCAGCCATTTTAAAACGATAAGAACTTTTATTGAATAACCCTGCACGAATGGTAGAAAGAAAAGTCATGTAGTAAAATCACAGATGGAAGACTGCAAAACCAAACCATATCTTCATGGACCTTAAAGGCAACTTTGGTCTCCAACAGGTTAGGGTTAATGAAAGCCTGCAGTATTTTATATTATTATATTTATAATGAGCTGACATCACATCTCTGGCTTCAACCTGTGAGAAATGATATTGAGTGAATGTTTCAAACTTCCTGCTCCAGTAGGTTGAGTGACATCACCAGACCTATGTTAGCCCCCTCTGCCCCGGGGGAGAAGCATGCTCTCATAAAGACTAATGCTGGGGAAATCAGGAAGTACCGTATATACTCGAGTATAAACCGTCCGAGTATAAACCGAGGTACCTAGTTTTTAGCTAAAAAAGGAGAAAAAGATATTGACTCGAGTATAAACCGAGGGGGTTAGTATTTGCCACTTAAGATTTTGGAAACTACAACTCCCAGCATGCTTTATTGCTGGGAGTTGTAGTTTTCAAACATCTTAAGTGGCAAATCTTGCAATAGGGGTAAATCCTCCTTTATTTGTGCATACTATGCACAAATAAAGAAGGTTTTACTCTTATTTGTAAATATTTGCCCTTATGTTGCCCTGGTGTCCGTGGTATTCTCCTACCTTGTCCGGCGGCCGCTCGCTCCACATCCTCGTGCGCATCCGGATGATGTCACTACTTGCGCCCGGCAAGTGAGAGGCGCGGGTATGACATCATTGGATGCGCACTGAGGATGCGGATCGCGCGGCGCCGGACAAGGTAGGAGAAAGGTTGACTCGAGTATAAACCGAGGTAAGATTTTCAGGCTTTTTTAACCCGGGAAAACCTCGGTTTATACTCGAGTATTATACGTGGCCGGGGGGAAATTGACAGTTGAGAAGAGGCGCCTATTAATGCAGACAGGCTGGTCACATGACTACAAGCTGGTCACATGGCTGAACCAGGAAGTTGTTCAAGCAGGAAGTATATTACTGACCTTTCCAGCAATAACTTCTCACAATTATTTTTTTATAATCCTTACTAATTTGGAAGATTGGAGACCACAGTTACCCTTTAAGGAGATATAGTGCTATAAATTATATAAGTAAATGAAAATCCTACCTCCTAATATTGTTTTTGTGGGAAGTGCAAGTGCATGAAGAAAACTGCTTTTGCCAGGCTTCCACAGTGCTTCAGCTATTATAATACATTATCTTTCAAGCCCATGCCACTAGCTTGGCAGATGAAAACTGTGCATGCTGATGCTCCTCCCACAAAATGATATTGGGAGGTAAGGTAATCAATATCCAATAAAAAATGTTGCCATTTAGTTTATTGAAGAACGTGAGGTAAGAGCTGTTGTCTTAAGTCCCGTTCTTCAATAAAACCTGCAGAAGCCAGGACACAAAGGTAAGCTACTCCTCCCTGTGTAATCTCAAGTCCCTGACAGACTATGTCTTCTATGCACATGCACAAATGCGATGCGCATAGAAACAAAGTTTTCAGGACTTGTCTGACTACACGCAGGGGAAGCGAGCGATCGGGTAAGTAGCTAGCTTAATAAAACTGGCTCCTGAAGGTTTTATTGAAGAACGCAGGTAAACACTGCTCCTTTACCTCCGTTCTTCAATAAACTAAAACCATTTTTATTTCCAGTGGAGATACCCTTTAATAGTACCAAGGGTAAGGATCTTAACCATAAGTCTTCCCTCCTGGGTTATTTACCAATCATGTGTTACAGTTACATGAAGTTTCCCTTGTAACACCAATCCACTTCATGCTCACACTCAGCAATGAAGCATGTCTATCCATTGGCCAGATGGCAAACTGTCACTGACAGTAGCTAAAGGCAGATCAGGCCACGTGGCGAGGGAAACTTTGTGTAAGTATTCCAGCAGATAGTACCCAGGAGTGAGGACTTAGCGATTTAGTTCCCTTACCCTTGGTACAATTACTAGGTGCAAGAAGAGGAGTGAGGGTGAAGAGAGTCCTTTAACCTGTGGCTACTGTGGTGTGCCTTTAATGAATCTTCTCACTTGGAGGATTGGCGGTTCAGGTCCTCACCGGGGGTTCTAATCAGGTGTGTGGGAATGGTGATTAAATTGTCTATTAAAGGGTATCTCCAGTTGCTAAAACACTTTTTGCTATTCAGTTTTTTGAAGAACAGGAGGTAAAGGAGCTGTGTCTTACCTCCCGTTCTCATAAAACGTTCAAGAGCCAGGAACAAAGGTAAGTAACTTACCCGATCGCTCACTTCTCCATCACATCCTCTGACAGGTCTCGATGGACTCTGTATTCTATGCACGTCGCATAGGCTACTAAGTGCGTCAGGAACTGTCAGAGGACACGGCGGAGGAGTGAGAGACAGTGTAAGTTACTTACCTTCATTCACAGTTCCTGAACATTTTATTGAAGAACGGGAGGTAAGACACAGCCTCTATAACTCCATATCTCACATAAAACAGAATAGCAAAAAATGGTTTTAAAGGGCAGTCCACCCCAAAACTATAATCCCCCCACTACTACTGGCCCCACTGTGTATTGTAATAAAATCCTTACCTTAAATCCCTGCTCCCAAGGGTTTTCCTGTATCCCATATAGGACTCTGCCTCCTGTCTCTCCTCGGAGATTTGCATGCGCAGCCCTCCCCCCCCTCTGCCTCCCTCTCCCTCCCGTTTTGCGATCCCGCCCTCTAGCTCACAACCCTTTTATTTATAGTTGTTTGTTTACCCAGCCCCAACCGATATAATGTCATTGCCAGAAAGTGCCCCGATAGTTACTTACGTTGCCTCTCTCCTCACCGTTGTGAACTAAGGCAGCCACGTCCGTGATTGGTGCCTCGCAGCCAACACAGACACGGCTGCCGGCCGCGGCCCCCTAATTGCAGTTCCGTGCAGCAGAGGGCCGGGACAGTGCGCGAAGCGAGAGAGGAAGGTAAGTGACTCTCGGGGCACTTTCTGGAATTATAGTGGTTGGGGCTGGGGAAGCAAACACTATAATATACTAAAAGTTTTATTGAAGGGTGGACATACAGTTTAACCACTCGAGATACCCTTTAGTCAATAACAGTTCATCAAATGGTGAGATGAAACACTGCTTGTTATACTAATGTGAATCTGACAATTTATTCTGGTGGTTTCTTAGTTACCCTTAAGGCATGTCCAGCCTAAAATGCACTTTTTGATATAAGATTCCCCTGGGCTCACAGCCCCAACGCTATATTTTTTTGGGGAGCTTTTAAAGATAAAAATATAGCGGTTGGGCTGAGAGCCCAGTGGAATCTTACATATTAAACATTCACGCTAGGGGAGGGAATCGGGAGAGGGAGGGGGAGGGAGAGGGGCTCAGTACCATGGCAAAAATCACCTGGGCAGGTAGGAGGCAGAGCCCTGCTAGCCTCAGTGGGCAGTTTTTGGGACTTTGGGGGGGGGACTACAGGAGAACCCTTGGAGCTGGGGTGTGAGGTAGGATTAAACACACTACATGTGGGGCCAGTAGTTGGGGGGTGATAGTTTGGGTGGACATGCCCTTTAAAAGAGAAATAGCACCTCCAAATCATCAAAGTGATGCCTCTCGATTAAAGCTCAGAGACACTGTCAGTTTTAACTACCCGGACCCTGCTCACAAACTTTGCTGAAAAATCACCTTTGAAGGATAGGACACCGGTCTCAATGCCTTCGTGTTTCAGTAAAATGAGCTTGGCTTTAGCTTGTTTCTTTAAAAGTTTTTCTGTCATCTTTGCTGACTTTGACCTCATTCTTTCACTGCTCACATATTTTCTGCAACAGAAACCAAATAATGATCTTTATTTGCTAATGTAACAAAGCAATCCAATTCAAAATGATCCAACTTTATTAATATATAACTTATAATAATTTCAGGCTTGATTTTAAATCTACAACTCTGATGTTAGTACAAAGTAGGCACATATGTTTTTTCCCAGAATGCTAGTATATGTCTATTTGCTTATAATTTACCTATAATATCTTTCTATAATTCCTAACCAGAGATACTTATAGGAGAACTAAAGGGCACTAAACGGAGATGTAATAAAAGTTGCTAATAGCTAATTTTGCCCCACCAATCAGATGGTTTTCTTTCAAATGATAAATACATCTTATTGGTTACCACAATTTTTAATGATAAGAACTTTTATTGCATCTCCCTGAAAATGTTTTAAGGGTATCTCCACACGTTTTTTATAGTTTCGGGAATCCAGTTCTATTGAAGAACGGGAGGTAAAGGAGCTGTGCCTTACCTTCCGTTCTTCAATAGAACACACAGGAGCCTTCAATAGAACACACAGGAGCCAGGAGACAAGGTAAGAAACTTACCCGCTCGCTCGCTCCCCCGGCGCTTGGTCTGACAGGTCCCGACGGACCTTGTATTCTATGCGCATAGTGTTGTATTGGCATGCGAACTCCAATGTTTCTCAAGTTTTCTGACCACAATACTAATCTGATCCATCACTGATACAGCTGTATAGAAGGAGAATAATTCAATATCCTTCACTAATAACTTTATGTACCTAGACGTAAGGGTTTTCATATAAACTATAGAGATGTCTTTAAATTCTAATCACAGGGTTAGTGCTATAATGGTCTAGGGCAACAGGAAGATCAGAGCATATGTTCATACAGCCAGTAAGTAGATTCTGTGTGCAAAGTGTTTCTAGATAACTACAGTTGCTTGTACCTGCCGTATTTAGAATTTTTCGAAGTCATCTAAAAAATAGGACTATCAGGGTTATTCAATAGAAATTCTTATTGATAAAATGGTGTTAATTTTGCCCCAACCAATTGGATCTTGTTAGCTTTTGAAATCTAATATCTGATTGGTTGGGGCAAAATTAGCGCCATTTTGAACTTTTATTGAATCTCTCTGATAGTGTCTATACACACTCTGTGACTAACAATGTGCAGCCAATCAGTTCTCTCCTGAAGTCCGATTGAACTTACAACTTTGTACCATCTACGTAGCTGCTAATGGAATTGTTGGAAGATTTTCCAACCATTCCAATCAGATACTGCCTAATATGCATGTGAAGGTTCTCATTCATCCAGGTCATGGTATTTCTGTTGTATTCAGTTAGATCAATGAGAGTGATTTCGTCTTATACGTTTTCTACACGCAGGATTGTCTTGCCTTAGGTTTCAATTGCAGCTCTTTCAATTTTCTTCACCGAGCGACTGGCATCTCGAAAGGATTGGCAAACCTTCTTACAGGGGTGGCTCACATTCATCCTCCGTACAGACAGTCTGTACAACCTTGGGATTTTCCCTGGTTCTTCAAGTTATACAAGGACCTCCTTTGACCTTAAGGTCGGTAGAACGCTACCACTCTCCTCTCTTGAAAAGCACCTTTCTCTTAGCTATTTCTCAATACGCAGGGCAGCATCAGAACTGGCAGCTCTGTCGGTGTAAGACCTCTTTCTCTCCTTCCACAAGGATAAAGCAGTTCTTTGGCCAACTTTTCAACCTAAAGTCGTTCCCTCCTTTCACCTAAGTCAGGAAATCGTTGTCCCAGCTCTATATCCTCGGCCAGTTTCTTTTCAAGAAAAGGAGGTTGCATTCACTGGACGTAGTCAGAGCTCTCCAGACGTACGTACATCTCCAGAACGGAATCTTTCGTTTTCGGCGCTGGTTTATCCCATAACAGGGCCTCCAAAGGTTCCAGAGCGTCGCCCAAACTCTGATGGATGTTGTGTGTCATTTCAAGATGTTAAACTGAAGCTGGGGTTGCTCCTCCCTTTGCGGGTTGCAGCTCACTCTACAGGGCACTGGGAGCTTCATGGGCAGCTCGTCGGGGAGCTTCCATAGATCAGATTTGCAGAGCAGCTACCTGGTCTTCAATCACACTATCATAAAGTTCTACAGGCGGAGTGTTTGCTACAGCAAGACGACAATAAATTCTTCTGCCCCCTTTACTGTTCGGGACATTGGGACGTCCCCATGCGTGCCTGGGTCCCCCAAGGCTGAAAGAAAAGAGATTTTGTTTATACCACCGTAAAATCTTTTTCTCTGAAGCGAAGGGGGACCCAGGCACTTCCCTCCCTATGTAATAGGACTAAACTGTTATTTTAGTTGTAAGTTTCTTATGGCAACTCCTTTGCTCCCTCTTTGACAAAACTGAACAGGCTGCTGGGGCTGCAGAATATAAGGAAAGGGAAGGAGCACCAGAGCCTGTGCAAAACTTCAATTATTCAAGTGTCCGCTCCTGAAGGTGGAATACTTAACCACGCTTTGCCTGGGTCCCCCTTCGGCTTCAGAGAAAGAGATTCTACAGTGAGTAAACAAAAAGAACTAAACTTTATTCCAGTTAATCTAACTGAGTACAACAGTAATAAATGCAGTCAATCACACAGGAGCCATACATGAATGTCTTCTCTAAGAACCTGATTGAAACGATCAGGAACAATAACTGGTCAAGACAGAATTGCTGATTTAGGGAGGGACTGGACCTTTGGACTGTTACCAACCAGGTAGCTCGTTCACAGCAGCCGAGAATTCTTGCAAAATACCAATGGTATTTAGATGGAAACTGTATCGCAGTTTGTAGCATTAAACCATTGATGAGGGCAGACACATACAAACTGGTGGTGGAAGATCCTTGCCATGCAGAAGATCCACTATTTTAAAGGGTATCTCCACTTGTTTTTAAAGTTTTGGGACCAGTTCTATTGAAGACGGGGAGGTAATGGGAGCTGTGCCTTACCATTCCGTTTCTCAATAGAACAACAGGAGCCGGAGAGAAGGTAAGAAACTACCAGCGCTCGCTCGCTCCCCGGCGCTTTGGTCTGACAGGTCCCGACGGACCTTGTATTCTTATTCGCATAGATCGCATCTGCGCATAGAAACAAGGTCCGTCGGGACCTGTCAGACTACGCGCCGGGGGAGTGAGGAGCTATGTAAGTTTCTACCTTCTCTCCTGGCTCCTGTGTGTTCTATTGAAGAACGGAAGGTAAGGCACAGCTCCTTTACTCCCGTTCTTCAATAGAACTGGATTCCGAAACGTATAAAAACTATTGGAGATACCCTTAAACTTTTCAGGGAGATGCAATAAAAGTTCTTATCATTAAAAATTGTGGTAACCAATAAGATGTTATTATCATTTGAAAGAAACCATCTGATTGGTTGGGGCAAAATTAGCTATTAGCAACTTTTATTACATCTCCCTGTTGATGTGACCTTTAGTTCTCCTATAAGTATCTATGGTTAGGAATTCTATAGAAAGACAACGGTAATCCCCACTGGTGTAGTGTATAAAATCCTTACCTTAATCCCTGCTCCCAATGGTTTCCTGTATCCCATATAGGACTTGCTCCTGGTCTCTCCTTCGGAGATTTTGGCATGCGCACGCAGCCTCCCCCTCCCCTGCCTCCCTCTCCCTCCGTTTTGCGATCCCGCCCTCTAGCTCCAACCCTTTTAGTATATTATGTGTTGTTTACCCAGCCCCAACCGACTATAATGTCATTGCCAGAAAGTGCCCCGATAGTTACTTACGTTGCCTCTCTCCTCACGTTGTGAACTTAGGCAGCCACGTCCGTGATTGCTGCCTCGCAGCCAACACAGACCGGCTGCCGGTCCGGCCCCCCTAATTGCAGTTCCGTGCAAGCAGAGGGCCGGACAGTGCGGCGAAGCAGAGAGGGAAGGTAAGGTACTATCGGGCACTTCTGGAATTATAGTGGTTGGGGCTGGGAAGCAACACTATAATTATCTAAAAGTTTTATTGAGGGTGGACATACAGTTTAACACTCGAGATACCCTTTAAGTCATAAACAAGTTCATCAAATGGTGAGAGAAAACCTGCTTGTTATACTAATGTGAATCTGACAATTTTATTCTGGTGGCTTTAGTTACCCTTAAAGGCATGTCCAGCCTAAAATGCACTTTTTGATATAAGATTCCCCATGGGCTCACAGCCCCACCGCTATATTTTTTTTGGGGAGGCTTTATAAAAGATAAAAAATAGCGGTTGGGGCTGAGAGCCCAGGGGGAATCTTACATATTAACCATTTCACGCTAGGGGGAGGGAATCGGGAGAGGGAGGGGAGGGAGAAGGGCTCAGTACGCAGGGCAAAATCCACTGAGCAAGTAGGAGGCAGAGCCCTGCTCTAGCCTCCAGGTGGGCAGTTTTTGGGACTTTGGGGGGGGGACTACAGGAGAACCCTTGGAGCGGGGTGTGAGGTAGGATTAAACTACACTACATGGTGGGGCCAGTAGTTGGGGATTATAGTTTTGGGGGTGGACATGCCCTTTAAAAAGAAATAGCACCTCCAGATCATCAAAGTGATGCCTCTCGATTAAAGCTCAGAGACACATGTCAGTTTTTAACACCCGGCACCCACGCTCACAAACTTTGCTGAAAAATCACCTTTGAAGGATAGGACACGGTCTCAATGCCTTCGTGTTTCATAAAATGAGCTTGGCTTTAGCTTGTTTTCTTAAAGTTTCTTGTCATCTTTGCTGAGCTTTGACCTCATTCTTTCACTGCTCACATATTTTTCTCAACAAAAACCAATAATGATCTTATTTGCTAGGTAACAAAGCAATCCAATTCAAAATGATCCAACTTTATTAATATATACTTAAATATTAACACAGGCTTGATTTAAATCTCAACTCTGATGTTAGTACAAAAGTAGGCAGCATATGTTTTTTCCCAGAATGCTAGTATATGTCTATTTGCTTATAATTTACCTAATAATATCTTTCTATAGAATTCCTAACCGAGAGATACTTATAGGAGAACTAAAGGCACAAACAGGGGAGATGTAATAAAAGTTGCTAATAGCTAATTTTGCCCCAACCAATCAGATGGTTTCTTTCAAATGAAAAATAACATCTTATTGGTTACCACAATTTTTATGATAAGAACTTTTATTGCATCTCCCTGAAAATGTTTTAAAGGGTATCTCCACACGTTTTTATAAGTTTCGGGAATCCAGTTCTATTGAAGAACGGAGGTAAAAGGAGCTGCCTTACCTTCCGTTCTTCAATAGCACACAGGAGCCAGGAGAGAAGGTAAGAAACGTACCGACCCGCTCCTCGCTCCCCCGGCGCTTAGTCTACTTCTCCCTGGCTCCTATGTGTTTCTATTGAATACGGAAGGTAAGGCAACGCTCCTTTACCTCCCGTTCTTCATAGACCTGATTCCCAACTTCTAAAAACGAGTGGAGATACCTTTAAAACAGCTCTGGATCTTCTGCATGGCATAGGATCTTCCACCACCAGTCTGTCATGTGTCGCCCTCACCAATGGTTCAATGCTACAAACTGCGATACAGTTCCCATCTAAATCATTGGTATTTTTGCAAGAATTCCTCGGCCTGCGTGAACGAGCTACTTGGTTGTGTAACCAGTCCAAATGGTCCCAGTCCTCCCCTAAATCAGCAATTCCGTCTTGACCAGTTAGTTCCTGATCGTTTCAATCAGGTTCGTTAGAGAGACATTCATGTATGGCCTCCTGTGTGATAGACTGCATTTATTACTGTTGTACTCAGTTAGATTAACTGGACTAAAGTTTAGTTCTTTATTCCTCACTGTAGAATCTCTTCTTGAAGCCGAAGGGGGACCCAGGCAAAGCAGTGGTTAAGTATTCCACCTTCAGAGGCGGACACTTGAATAATTGAAGTTTTGCACAGGCTCTGGTGCTCCTTCCCTTTCCTATATTCTGCAGCCCAGCCGCCTGCTTCAGTTTTGTCCCAAAGAGGGAGCAAAAGGAGTTGCCATAAGAACTTACAACTAAAATACAGTTTAGTCCTATTACATAGGGAGGGAAGTGCCTGGGTCCCCCTCGGCTTCAGAGAAAAGATTTTACGGTGAGTAAACAAAATCTCCTTTTCTCTTTTCAGCCTTGGGGACCCAGGCACAGCAGGGACGTCCCAAAGTCCGAACAGTAAAGGGGGCAGAAGAATTTATTGTCGTCTCTGCTGTAGCAACACATCCAGCCTGTAGAACTTTATGAATGTGTTGATTGAAGACCAGGTAGCTGCTCTGCAAATCTGATCTATGGACTAGCTCCCCGACGAGCTGCCCATGAAGCCTCCCAGTGCCCTGGTAGAGTGAGCTGCAACCCGCAAGGGAGGAGCAACCCCAGCTTCAGTTTAACATCTAAATGACACAACAAATCCATCAGAGTTTGTGGCGCCATTGCCAGAAAGTGCCCCGATAGTTACTTACGTTGCCTCTCTCCTTCGCCATTGTGAACTTAAGGCAGCCACGTCTGTGATTGGCTGCCTCTCACAGACACGGCTGCCGGTCCGGCCCCCTAATTGCAGTTCCGTGCAAGCAGAGGGCCGGGACAGTGCGGCGAAGCAGAGAGGGAAGGTAAGTGACTATCGGGGCACTTTCTGGCATTAACATTATAGCGGTTGGGGCTGGGGAAGCAAACACTATAATATACTAAAAGTTTTATTAAAGGGTGGACATACCCTTTAACCACTGGAAATACCCTTTAAGTCAATAAACAAGTTCATCAAATGGTGAGATGAAACACTGCTTGTTATACTAATGTGAATCTGACAATTTATTCTGGTGGCTTTAGTTACCCTTAAAAAGAGAAATAGCGCCTCCAAGATCATCAAAGTGATGCCTCTCGATTAAAGCTCAAAGACACATGGTCAGTTTTAAGTACCCGGACCCACTGCTCACAAACTTTGCTGAAAAATCACCTTTGAAGGATAGGACACGGTCTCAATTCCTTCGTGTTTCAGTAAAATGAGCTTGGCTTTAGCTTGTTTCTTTAAAAGTTTCTTGTCATCTTTGCTGAGCTTTGACCTCATTCTTTCACTGCTCAACATATTTATCTGCAACAGAAACCAAATAATGATCTTTATTTGCTAATGTAACAAAGCAATACCAATTCAAAATGATCCAACTTTATTAATATAATTTATAATAATTTCAGGCTTGATTTTAAATCTACAACTCTGATGTTAGTACAAAAGTAGGCAGCATATGTTTTTTCCCAGAATGCTAGTATATGTCTATTTGCTTATAATTCCTTTGTCTTTCTATAGAATTCCTAACCAGAGATACTTATAGGAGAACTAAAGGGCACATAAACAGGGAGATGTAATAAAAGTTGCTAATAGCTAATTTTGCCCCAACCAATCAGATGGTTTCTTTCAAATGATAAATAACATCTTATTGGTTACCACAATTTTTAATGATAAGAACTTTATTGCATTCTCCCTGAAAATGTTTTTAAGGGTATCTCCACACGTTTTATACAGTTTCGGGAATCAGTTCTATTGAAGAACGGGAGATAAAGAGCTGTGCCTTACCTTCCGTTCTTCATAGAACACACAGGAGCCAGGAGAGAAGGTAAGAAACTTACCAGCTCGCTCATCCCCCGGCGCGTAGTCTGACAGGTCCCGACGGACCTTGTCTTGCTAGGCATGGCGATCATGCGCATAGAATACAAGGTCAGTCCGGACCTGTCAAGACCAAGCGCCGGGGAGGGGCGAGGCGGAGCGGGTAAGATTCTTACCTTCTCTCCTGGCTCCTATGTGTTCTATTGAAGAACGGAAGGTAAGGCACAGCTCCTTTACCTCCCGTTCTTCAATAGAACTGGATTCCCAAAACTTCTAAAAACGAGTGGAGATACCCTTTAAAACAGCTCTGGATCTTCTGCATGGCATAGGATCTTCCACCACCAGTCTGTCATGTGTCCGCCCTCACCAATGGTTCAATGCTACAAACTGCGATACAGTTCCCATCTAAATACCATTGGTATTTTTGCAAGAATTCTCGGCCTGCTGTGAACGAGCTACTTGGTTGTGTAACCAGTCCAAATGGTCCCAGTCCTCCCCTAAATCAGCAATTCCGTCTTGACCAGTTATTGTTCCTGATCGTTTCAATCAGGTTCGTTAGAGAAGACATTCCATGTATGGCCTCCTGTGTGATAGACTGCATTTATTACTGTTGTACTCAGTTAGATTAACTGGACTTAAAGTTTAGTTCTTTTATTTACTCACTGTAGAATCTCTTTCTCTGAAGCCGAAGGGGGACCCAGGCAAAGCAGTGGTTAAGTATTCCACCTTCAGGAGCGGACACTTGAATAATTGAAGTTTTGCACAGGCTCTGGTGCTCCTTCCCTTTCCTTATATTCTGCAGCCCCAGCAGCCTGCTTCAGTTTTGTCCCAAAGAGGGAGCAAAGGAGTTGCCATAAGAACTTACAACTAAAATAACAGTTTAGTCCTATTACATAGGGAGGGAAGTGCCTGGGTCCCCCTTCGGCTTCAGAGAAAAAGATTTTACGGTGAGTAAACAAAATCTCCTTTTCTCTTTCAGCCTTGGGGGACCCAGGCACAGCAGGGGACGTCCCAAAGTCCCGAACAGTAAAGGGGGCAGAAGAATTTATTGTCGTCTCTGCTGTAGCAAACACATCCAGCCTGTAGAACTTTATGAATGTGTTGATTGAAGACCAGGTAGCTGCTCTGCAAATCTGATCTATGGAAGCTCCCCGACGAGCTGCCCATGAAGCTCCCAGTGCCCTGGTAGAGTGAGCTGCAACCCGCAAAGGGAGGAGCAACCCCAGCTTCAGTTTAACATCTTGAAATGACACAACAAATCCATCAGAGTTTGTGGCGACGCTCTGGAACCTTTGTGAGGCCCTGTTAGGAGGATAAACAGCGCCTTGGAAAAACGAAAAGATTCCGTTCTGGAGATGTACGTACGTCTGGAGAGCTCTGACTACGTCCAGTGAATGCAACCTCTTTTCTTGAAAAGAAACTGGCCGAGGATATAGAGCTGGGACAACGATTTCCTGACTTAGGTGAAAGGAGGAAACGACTTTAGGTTGAAAAAGTTGGCCAAAGAACTGCTTTATCCTTGTGGAAGGAGAGACAGGATGGTTCCACCGACAGAGCTGCCAGTTCTGATGCTGCCCTGCGTATTGAGAAAATAGCTAAGAGAAAAGGTGTTTTCCAAGAGAGGAGAGGTAGCGCTACCGACCTTAAAGGTTCAAAAGGAGGTCCTTGTATAACTTGAAGAACCAGGGAAAGATCCCAAGGTTGTACAGACTGTCTGTACGGAGGATGAATGTGAGCCACCCCCTGTAAGAAGGTTTGCACATCCTTTCGAGATGCCAGTCGCCGGTGAAAGAAAATTGAAAGAGCTGCAATCTGAACCTTTAAGGCACTGACAATCCTGCCTGTAGAAAACGTATAAGACGAAATCACTCTTCCAGTTGATCTAACTGAATACAACAGAAATACCATGACCTGGATGAATGAGAACCTTCACACGCATATTAGGCAGTATCTGATTGGAATGGTTGGAAAATCTTCCAACAATTCCATTAGCTGCTACAGTAGATGGTACAAAGTTGTAAAGTTCAATCGGAACTTCATGGAGAGAACTGATTGGCTGCACCATCTTGTAGTCACAGAGTGTGTATAGGAACACTATCAGAGAGATTCAATAAAAGTTCAAAATGGTGCTAATTTTGCCCCAACCAATCAGATGTTAGATTTCAAAAGCTAAACAAGATCCGATTGGTTGGGGCAAAATTAACACCATTTTATCAATAAGAATTTCTATTGAATAACCCTGATAGTCCTATTTTTTAGATGACTTCGAAAAATTCTAAATACGGCAGGTACAATGCAACTGTAGTTATCTAGAAAACACTTTGCACACAGAATCTACTTACTGGCTGTATGAACATATTGCTCTGATCTTCCTGTTGCCCTAGACCATTATATAGCACTAACCCTGTGATTAGAATTTAAAGACATTCTCTATAGTTTATATGAAAACCCATTACGTCTAGGTACATAAGATGTTATTAGTGAATGGATATTGAATTATTCTACCTTCTATAACAGCTGTATCAGTGATGGATCAGATTAGTATTGTGGTCAGAAAACTTGAGAAACATTGGAGTTCTGCAATGCAATACAACAATCTGCCACAGGGTGGTGCTATATGACCAGAAATCAAATATAGACAAACTTTCGTGTCAACTTCTTTCTCAATTAAAGAAATACTAATTAAAAAAAAAAAAGTTCTGAACTGTACAATTTGCAGGGAGTAAGTATTACATTCTATTACTAGTGCATGAGCATTGCTGCATAGGTCATGTCAATGCCGGTGGCCACACTGTATGAGCTGTGATCTGTTTTCAGAGCACATGCGATGACCATTTTTTTGCGGGTTAAATACGATCCAATAACGCACTATTGCGTGGATTGCTGCTCAAACGGATGGTAAGTCACGTGGAATGTGCACATTATTAATGCGAATTGCCGTCTAGCACAGTGTGGCCTCAGCCATAGACATATTTGTAATCTCAATAGGATAAGCTGTAGCACTTCGCATTGATGAGGAATTCTAGAAGCTGTAAAGCGAAGCACAAGAGGACGGCAGCTGTTTGGCCGACTATCGATTAGTGTTTGGGGGTTCAGTCAGGCCTCGTTGATGAACTGCTAGGTTGGATTATCAATGACACCCGACCAAACAGCCATACAGCCGACCGAGTGCCCATACACCAAACAATAGTTGGCGGAAGAGGCCATTTGTCTTCTACTCGTGTGTATGGAGCTTAATGCTGGGCTGGCCATGCACTACAAGATATAACAGTAACTCAGCAATGTTGACTATCTACTATCTAAAAAGACCATCAGGGAGATATAATAAAAGTTTTTATTGTTAAAAATGGTGCTAATTATTTATCGTTAGAAAGCTAATATCTGATTGGTTGGGGCAAAATTAGCACAATTTTTAACGATAAAAACTTTTATTATATCTCCCTGCAACATTTTAAGACTAGTTAAACATGAGTGATTAGCATTCGTTTTACAGACATCTTACAGGTGCTTCCAGATGTTTTTTACCATAATAAAAGAAGGGCATTCAGCATTTTCCTAGCGACAGCCACTAAAAACGCAGGTAAAATAAACACTATTCCCACGCTTCTAATCTAGTTAAACTACAACTCAATCCGTTTCTCAAGCATATAATAGCAGAAAATAAATTCAGCAGGTTTTTTTAGTCTAAAGTCAGTGTATCGGCGATACGTAGAGCCAATAATGTCAATCCTGCATATCATCTAACTAAAGACTAACCCCCTTTAATACAGGGTTAGCAGACCGTCATCTGATTGGAGGACACGCTTAATAAAGTATTTATCAGGGCTGCACTTACTACATTAAAATTATATTAATGGGCATGTCCACGCTCAAATCAATATTTAATATTTATATCAAAGGCCTCCCAAACACCGTTTACATTATATTTACAGGCTGGTTCAACTTCCTTTGCTGCTGTGAGCTAGTTATGAATGTACACAGCAGAAGAAGAGGCTGCTTCCCTAACATCTGTCAGTCAATGGCCGTGACATAATAGTCACAGCTTTGATTAACAGACGATACCCAGAAGCTGCAGAACTGAATAACCAGTACCAGCGAGGGATCAGTTCAGCAAATCACTTTAGAAGAGTCTTAGGAAAAGGTATAAAAAAAAATGGGGTTTGTGGGTCCGTGACATAAAATATTGATTTGGGTGTGGACATTCCCTTTACAGCCGCACATACAAGCACTTTTCTAAGCTAACACATTCCAAGAGGTGGCAGCTTGGTGAAAAGATGAAATCATAGCCTATGACTTTACCCATATAGATTTATTTATTGTCCCCCCCTATATACGGCGTTTTGGATTCTAATATTGTACAGCGCTGCGTCCCCAAGTGGCAAAATATAAACATATACAGAAAATAATTGTAGTGCCGTATTAGTTCAATAGATAGTATACACATACATACATGCCACCTCCTCTGCAAAATGTGCATGCTTGTAAGGCTAGGTATACACCGGCAATAGTGGATGCTGCCGACAGTGCGTACAACCAATTGTGCGCTTCCAAAGGGAACCGCACAATTGGCCGTGATTTACCGATGGGCCTGTTCATCTGATTCGGACAAACGTGCGACCGAGCTTGGTCACGGCTGTCCACCCCACACCAGCAGATATTTCCGTCTGGCCGACCGATAGTGCCGTGGATCGGTTGCTCGGAAATATCTGCTTGTGTGTACCCAGCTTAAAAGAGCTTGTGTGTGCAGCAGATTGGAAGAGACAGCTAGGGGCAGTAGATTGGATGAAATATCTGGAAGTAGGCATCACAAACAGGCGCCACACGTTAGATTGACATTTGAAGCAGCAATATCTTTGTGCATTAGATTTGACTGGCAATATCTAAAAAAGACCATACATGTACCAATCCTGGTCACACGATATCGGAATATTCCAATATTGTACAATTGTCGTATCGTGTCAGGTCAACCATAAGATTTTGGTTCGATTTAATTTTTTTTTTAATCAGTATTGGTGCGTGTATGACCTCCTTAACGTGTGCAACGCCTCCTTAACGTGTACAATGCCTCCTAATGTCCTTAACATGTGCAACGCCTCCTTAACGTGTACAACGCTTAATCCATGCTACATGTGTTCGGTTTTCCCGAACACATGTCTGATGACCATTTACACACTGAATTGGGCAGGTTACATAAAGATCCAGCCAATAACTGCCAGACAATAATCTGCCCAATGTCATGTGACTGGGTAATCAGCTGACCAGACTGCATTATTCTAGATCACCTGATACCAAACAGATACACAAGATATGGTGAGTTAGGCTGTGTGTAATATATATATATATATATAAAATGTAATTAGCATAGCCCTGGTAACTACCCTCATTACAGGTCTCCCCAGTCAGTAGATGGTCTGGTGCCCTACCTGCCCTGGCCTGGCACTGTAAGATGCTGTAAACACGTTACCTTACTGCAGGCATCCATTACCAGGAAGTACCTCTGTTTCCTACAATTCCCATCATCCATTGCTCACGAAAGGAATACAACTTCCTGGCACCATCTAAGATTGACCGCCAGAGGGCAGTGCTATGTAAAAGTTACTGGATGTTGACTGTAGTGTTATTAAACTGCATTGAGCATACATGGGAGGTATTGGATTGTAACAAAAATCTAATATATTTTATTCTATAATTACACATACATTATTGTATAAATATGGATACATTATTGTACACATATTGTATAATTACACATACATTATTGTATAAATACGGATACTGTACACATATTGTATAATTACACATACATTATTGTACACATATTGTATAATTACACATACATTATTGTACACATATTGTATAATTACACATACATTATTGTATAAATACGAATACTGTACACATATTGTATAATTACAGATACATTATTGTACACATATTGTATAATTACACATACATTATTTTACACATATTGTATAATTACAGATACATTATTGTACACATATTGTATAATTACTCATACATTATTGTACACATATTGTATAATTACGGATAAATTATTGTACACATATTGTATAACTACACATACATTATTGTACACATATTGTATAATTACAGATACATTATTGTACACATATTGTATAATTACGGATACATTATTGTACACATATTGCATAATTACACATACATTATTGTACACATATTGTATAATTACGGATACATTATTGTACACATATTGTATAATTACGGATACATTATTGTACACATATTGTATAATTATGGATATATTATTGTACACATATTGTATAATTATGCATATATGTTGCATTTTTGCACAACTAATTAAGAAATTGCACCATGTGACCTGCACTGTGCACGGCTGTTAGCATTTGACCTGTTCAGACATGTGTTTGGTATTCTGGGCAGAATTTTTTAAGACTGTGCACTCTATTGGTTTGGTGATGTCTTCTAGTAGGGAAAACCTATAGATAAATATAATGCAAGGGAGAACTATAGTACGTATAAAGTTTTTTTCAAAACAGTTAAAATGAAAAGTACCTGGAGTAGGGAGGTAGGATTGGTGCTTGTACCTCCCTATTTATTTCTGTAAGGAAGCACAAAGAAAACTGCTTCTGCCAGGCTTCCTAAAGGTTCAGCTCTTTCTTTAACACAGTAAGGCCCAGGGCACTAACCTGGCCAATGAAAACTGTATGTGCTGTAGCTCCTTAATGTAACAATATTGGGAGGTAGGAATAATCTATCCTACCTCCTTGCCTCAGGTACTTATTATTTTTTAAAGTTAATTTTTACAGTGTAGTGACAGGGAGATTTAATAAAAGTTCTTATCGTGTAAAATGGTGCTAATTTTGCACCAACCAATCAGATCTTATTTAACATTTGAAAGCTAACATCTGATTGGTGTTGGGGCAAAATTAGCACCATTTTTAACAATAAGAACTTTTATTGAGTAACCCTATTTGTCCTTTAATTAACATACACACCGAATTTTAATAAATTTTTTAGTGAAATATGTAAAGCAATAATTTTTATTAGTAGAAAAGCAATGTTGAAGCTTAATCAGGTCCATCCTAGTTAATCAGGTCCATCCTAGTTAATCATGTCCATCCTAATTAATCAAGTCCATCCTAATTAAGTCTCCCAAGGAGATACCCTAAAATGAAGACAAGCTTGTTACGGAATTTTGCATGGACCTGAATACATAATGTATGATTACATCTCATGGTTAATGAAGAATAACTACCAAGCACACTCCAGTGCAATATCCCCCAAATGGGAATTTTTAGAACCTTTACACCCTTAACATTTTAGACTTGGTCCAGTGTAAAAGGGGAATTTTACAGAAAAACTGTAAAGTAAAAGACATAGTAATAGTGCTTGTAACTGCAGCAGAGGAGACAGCTGAGAGGAGGATTGAGAGGAATATCTGCCTAATGCTATATCAAACAGCAAGGTAAGTATTGCAGTGGTGGTGGTGGTGGTAATTAAGCAATATATGAATTTAAGAGTAAAGGTTCGTACACACGTGCGATCACTGGTCCCGACACTTAACGCACGATGTGTAGGAACAAACGTTTCAGACGATAATCGGCCCATGTGTAAGCACTTTATTGGCCTAAATGGACAACGATCCCCCACCGACCTGGCGGATCCCCGAACAAAGACCATTCCATCCGATAAAGTGCCCACACACAGGCCGATGTTCGTTCGTACACATCGTGCGTCGCGGATCAGGGTCCAGCGATCGCACGTGTGTATGAACCTTAAGGATGAACTTGCCCTTTAAATACATTAACCAGAGGTGGTCACAATGATGATTCCTCTTTAACATTAAATCACCTTTAGCAAATGTTCCCCCCCCGATTTCATTGTGTGGGTGTTCATTTACTTACTGTAAGGGGGGAGAATGATGTATGTCCTTAATGTCCTTTAATATTGGAGCAAAGACTCCCCATTGGTTAAACCTCATATGGAGAAAGCCATAGTATAGTGTCACCATGCTTACTGGGCTTGAGAAATAGATTGAAGAGTCCCAAAACATTTCCTGGTGTGTGACACAATCACTATCACGCCTGGGGAGTCAGCTATTAGCTAATGTTAAATAGCTATGCTACATCAAGTGCAGCCTGGTAATTGATTTATTTTTTCCGGAGGCCCAGGTTTTTTTTTGCGATACCCGCACAACCGGGGCTGCACTTGATGTAAAGTTGCGCTAACCAATAAAGAATCCCTTTTGGTTATTTTTTTTTCGATGTACAGAGGGTTAATGTAGCAAGACTATAATATGGCACGTCCGCCAAAACCAATGTATAGAGCTGATAGCGCTCCTTTTGCAACCTATTTGCAATGAATGGAAAGCTGCAAAAGCGTCTCTACATACATGACCCTAATGGTCCCTCTGTGTCTTGGTTTTTATTACATCTGTTTTAGCCAAAAACGTACCAGCTGTAGTAAAGTGATCAACTTCTCCAGTTGCTGCTCTAGGTCCTCCTTCAGGGGACAATAAATTTGCTTTCTATCCTGAGACTATTTAATTAAAGGCGAGGTGGGTCACCCTGTTGTCAGAAGATGAATCTTCCTTCCCTGCTCTAGTGGATGTTTGGTACTTACTTACCTCTTGCTATGGATAAGGTCAATACAGATATAACGTTTGTAATGTCATTCAAATTGTCATCCAAATGTTAATGAAGATGTTATATCCTGGGACAACTCGTAAATTGGATGTGGTCATGTCTAGGCTTTTAAGAAATACATTGCTGTAAATAGAGAAATGGGTGTCTCAGTGATCCAGTGGACAGAGAATAAAGAATTCATTTAGGAAGGTGTATATGGACACCTTAATTAGATCAATTGGACTTGAAATGTAGTTCTTGAAGACGTTTCGCTAGTCATCCGACTGGCTTTCTCAATTCAGAATGACTTGTACAAGAATCTGTGGCAATTATGTACCCTGGAAAATCCCAATTAGCATATCACAGCCAGGTGTTAAGGGCATGATTAGATAGTGGCTAAGAGGTGTTATAGGAACGCCCAGAGTAAGGTGTTATGGTACCATGACCTGTATGAATGAGAACCTTCACAAGCATATTTCTAATCATTTTGGGGAGAAAACCCTCAGACTTGTACGGCATTATGAAAAGACAGCAAGGAAATTGGCAGACTACAGAAACCACCTGCGATTTAACCTCCGATGCAGACAACAAAGGCTAGTACCATGCAGTATACGTCTGGATTCCACGGTTAAAGGCATCAGAGCCAAACAGATACTGCAAAACACAGCTCCTAAGTGAACGGGTACGACAGACACATTTTACAGTCGATGCTTTAATGCACAACATTAGTCAACTAGAACAGAACCTGGCCTCACAGCTACCTGTGGCCATCTGGGAAAGAGTGATGGGGTTCACCAAACAAGCACAGCTTACTCAGCACTGTAAGGGCAAACAAAGGCAACAGAACAAGTTCTCTATTCTGTCATCTGTCATCCCAGAACAGCCCCAAAGGAGAACAACTACCTTGGTTACAAAAGGAGGGAAGTGTCACTTCATCAAACAAGGAGGAATGGGTGAGAAACTTGTCTAACAGGACCCTGACCCACCAGAAATGGAAGTCAGTAATAAGGTATCACAGAGTGAGGCAGAACAACTTCTGTTATAATACAAGGGTTATTGTATATTGGAGATGTAAAGACACAGCCAGACAATATGGCCCCAGGTCCTTTGTTTAGACTTTCCCTCCTGTACAGAGCTGTGCACGTAACTTGATAAGGAGAGTCACACCCTAGCTCCTAAGTGCACGTGAAAAGTTCTCACCTTCCTGGGGAAGCAACCAATCAGGAGTGCCCTGGGAGATAACGGTCCCTCCTCCCCCACACAACTGGAGTGGGAGATAAGACCCCCAGCCAGGGGAACAAAAGAAGAACTGTGTGGAACTCTGTGTGGATCTAACTGGGTTTGGACTAGAGCTGAGGTTCCGTCCTGCCGTTGGAACAGAACATTATCAAGGACTGTGTGGGCTTTGTGACTAAACCCGACTTGGGGACCGTGAGTAACCGTCTGTGTGAGGACCCACTGTACTGGATTGCTTTGTGTTTATTCATTGGGACTTGGTGGAGTTGCCATACTGCTCCTTCTTAATTCGTGGACCTATTTCTATTCTGTGTGAACTTACAATTACTGAGTGATTTGTAATACTGTGTGGATCCCGTTGACCTCCGGAACTTATTTTTATCCCATTTATTATCCTCTTATTATTCCTGCCTTCTCCTGTACATAGCCAATAAATCAGTGTGTTCCCTATAAAGCCTGGTTACTTTATGTCCTGGTGTTGGTTATACAACTATCTCTGGTGAACCCATAACAACTTCGCCTTAAGGTATCTGCAGCCTTAGCCAGTGCTAAAACTCCTTCATCTAACCTGACTACACAGGAAAGAAGAGCCTTAACATCCCTCAAGAAAGATTCCAGTATCACCATTCTACCGGCAGATAAAGGAAGATGCACAGTGGTACTCAACACCTCAGACTACCATGATAAGGTGACCATGCTCCTGGCCGATAACAACACATATGAGGCTTTAACAAGGGATCCCACCAGCCGTTACAAGAAAAGAGTCATAGACTTACTACAACAGCTTCAAAAGGATAAAGCCATTGACCGAGCAATGTATCATCGCCTCTACCCTGGTGAGGCACATCCATGCATATATGGACTCCCAAAGATACATAAGGAAGGGGCCCCACTAAGACCTATAGTCAGCAGCATCAACTCGGTAACATACAAGGTGGCAAAATACCTAGCCCACATCTTAGGACCTTTGGTGGGAAGTTCTAAGCATCACATCCAGAACTCTCAGGATTTCACCAACAAGATTGAAGATATAGTACTCGGTGTAGAAGAAACTATGGTGTCCTATGATGTGACATCTCTCTTCACTTGTATACCCACCAAGGAGGCTGTTGACATGGTGAGAAAACGGCTGGGCCAAGACAGCACTCTTACCAGCAGAACTGATCTCAACCCAGAACAGGTGTGTTCCTTGTTGGACTTGTGCCTGAATACCACCTATTTCAAATACAGGGATAAGTTCTATAAGCAAAAACATGGATGTGCTATGGGATCTCCAGTTTCACCCATTGTAGCCAACCTTTACATGGAGGAGGTAGAAACACAGGCGCTTAATACCTTTAAGGGCATAGCACCCAGCCACTGGTTCAGATATGTTGATGACACCTGGGTTAAATTCCACCAGAAGGAAGTACAAGCTTTCACAGAACACATTAATGCGGTAGACCAAAACATTAAATTCACAAGGGAAGAGGTACAAAACAACAAACTGGCTTTCTTGGACTGCTTGGTAGAAGTTAAGGAAAATGGTAAACTGGAAGTAGAGGTTTACAGAAAACCAACACACACAGATCAGTATTTGATGTTTGACTCCCACCACCCTTTAGATCACAAGCTGGGTGTCGTCAGAACCCTGCAACACAGAGCCGAGAACATCCCCACTAGCACAGAGGCGAAGGCTAAAGAAATGAAACATCTCAGAGGAGCCCTTAAAACTTGTGGATATGCAGACTGGGCCTTTGTCAAAAGAAGTAGAAGGAAAGAAA
Organism: Hymenochirus boettgeri; assembly: GCA_019447015.1. Taxonomy (NCBI): domain Eukaryota; kingdom Metazoa; phylum Chordata; class Amphibia; order Anura; family Pipidae; genus Hymenochirus; species Hymenochirus boettgeri. The sequence continues at coordinate 313,323,991 of CM033470.1, read as the reverse complement.
AGAACACAAATACCAACAGTGAAGGGGAAAAGCAAGACAGGAGGAAGAACATGGTCATCCCATATGTAGCAGGGGTCTCCGAGAAATTAAGAAGAATTTTCAAAAAACATCGTATCCCTGTCTGCTTTAAACCGAACAACACACTGAGGCAGCAATTGGTACATCCGAAAGACCCAATACCTAAACACAAGAAAAGCGACATCATATATGCAGTGCAGTGCAGTAAAGAATGCTCTGATTTGTATGTGGGGGAGACCAAACAGCAACTGCATCAACGTATGGCCCAGCACAGAAGAGCCAATTCCTCGGGTCAGGACTCAGCCGTGTACCTGCATCTTAAGGATAAAGGACATACCTTTGAAGATTGTAATGTTAACATACTGGCGAAGGAACGTGACTGGTTCAAGAGAGGTGTTAAGGAGGCCATTTATGTGAAAATAAAGAAACCAAGCCTAAATAGAGGTGGGGGGGGTTCGACACCAACTGTCTGCCATATACAATGCTGTTTTAACACCTTACTCTGGGCGTTCCTATAACACCTCTTAGCCACTACCAATCACACCCTTAACACCTGGCCTGTGATATGCTAATTGGGATTTTCCAGGGTACATAATTGCCACAGATTCTTGTACAAGTCATTCTGAATTGAGAAAGCCAGTCGGATGACTAGCGAAACGTCTTCAAGAACTACATTTCAAGTCCAGTTGATCTAATTGAATACAACAGATAATTTTCATTTAGTTATGGAATTCTGCACTAAAGCTGATATGGCTTAGATAATGGCAATTAGACTAACCGTCTAAAACAAACTTTCTTAACTTGCCTTTTCAAGGTGACTTATTTGGTAAGAAGCTGTGATTCGGGGCAAGTTTGTCCCTCTTGGTCAAGATAGACCTCCAGGACTCTTATCTTTAAACTACGGTTATTAATCAGAACTTCCAATCTACTACTCTTCCATTTGGTTTAGCAATGGCTCCAATTAACCAAAGTTACTCATCTGGACATCTGGCATTTGTGTTCCCTTCATTTGTTTTTTATGGGAGGTCCTTCAGAAATCTGGAGTATGACGGTCATTGCATTGATAACTCAATGGCCAAGTAGACCCTGGTACCCCTTGCTGTTGTACCGATCTCTGTGGCTCCAAATCTGCTTCGCCAGGAACCACTAAACATTCCAGATCGAGCAAGATGGGCAATGAACCCCTGTCTGTTCGTGCTTACCTTTTTAGAGGCTAGGAAAAGGTCTACTTAAGCAGCTTATTACAAGATTCCCTATGTTAGCGCCAGGGCCACTCCTACCATGAAGCAATCTGAAAAGATTGGTCATGGCGTGCCCTCTGGGATTGCTACAAAGGCATCAGTCTGTGAGATGCGGGGGGGGGGGTTCTTTCATGTTTGTGCTGCGCTGTGCAGTGCTTTCCCTTGGCTGGCAGCCAGAGTATGAGAAAGAAGCTGAAGTGGACTCCTCTGCATCGCACCGGCTGATTGGTCCCATTGAGCTCCGGTCGCTTAAGTGTAATGTCACTGGCTGAAACTATTAATAGGAACGGTGGAACAACAAAAGCCGCAGCCGGGCCCCTCCCGAGCCTCGAGCAAGAGGCCCACTGGGAGGTCCACAAAAAGGACCCAAGACAGGCCAAAACGCCATTTCCGCCCTCTATCTAGGCTTAGCCCCAGCCCCCCCTCAGCAACGCGCCGGTGGGGACCAGTAAAAAAACGCGACAGCGTCGTCGGACAACACGCTGGCAGCAAAGACACAGGGCCCTCAACAAGCGAACCCGCCGTACAACTCGAGCAGGGCAGAGAAAGGGACCCTCAGGCAAGGTCAGGATCTCACACCCCTCCACAGCCACAACTACAGTCACAATCAAAGCGGGTAAGGGAAGGTACAAGACAACACAGCGCCACCACCCGCCCATCCCAAGATGCGCAGGCAGGCATCCCCTGGTGCCTACTAGCCTGTAACTGTGTATGTATATTACAGGGACTTCACACCTTGCCCCTTTGAAGTCAGACCTCTTGCTAGGTCAGTTAACAACACCAAATGGGAATGGCTATGGGAACGGAAGCAGAGCTTACAACTGAACATGAATTTAACCCTGTGATTACCCATGACAGGGAACAATGTGGGAGCTGCCATACTGCTGGACCATGCCAATATGGTGAAATAATTGAAAATGCAATTCCAGACATGGTGTATGGGGTTTTACATGGCACGCCTGTTCATCACACCTCCCCCCATAGATGTTGCATAGGGATTGGTTTTACACAACCTAGACCGTTGTGACCTGGACAGGTTCTCCGCAGCGTGACAATCCATCTGCATTCTGGTGACGGCTGCCTGCTTTATGTTGGATGGTGAAGTCATACTGCTGCAGCGATAGGCTCCAGCGCATGAGTCTCCCATTGCTCCCCGCAGTACGATTCAAACAGCTAAGTGGGTTATGGTCGGTAATAATGGTAAACCTCCTACCGTACAGATAGGATTGCAGTTTCTGTAGGGCCCATACTATTGCTAGACACTCCTTCTCAGTGGTAGAATATGCTACTTCCCTGGATAACAGCTTTCGGCTCAGGTAAAGAACAGGGTGTTCGTCGCCCTTTTCGTTTACTTGGTTGAGGACTGTGCCCAGCCCATAATCGGAGGCGCCGGTCTAGACAAGGAACCGACGACTGAAGTCCGGGGCTTGAAGTACAGGAGCACTGATCAGCACTTGCTTCAAGGCCTGGAAAGCTCCCTCACACTCTGGGGTCCAGTTAACTACCCTGGGGTGTTTTTTCTTAGTGGCATCAGTCAGGGGCTTAGCCAGGGTATTATAGGCCGGGAACAAATTTCCTATAGTAGCCGGCTGAACCCAGAAAGGCCTGAACCTGTTTCTTAGTGATTGGCTGAGGCCATGCCACAATGGCGTCAACCTTTCCTGTTTCGGGTCTGAGGGTGTTGCCACCCACCCGGTGTCCCAAGTACTGTACTTCTGTCATGCCAATCTGACACTTACTTGGTTTAACTGTCAGATTGGCAGCTGCCAGTCTCTCTAGAACCTGCGACAAGTGATGGAGGTGTTCGTCTCATGTGTTACTGAACACCGCAATATCGTCCAGGTATGCTAGGGTGAAGTCTTGCACGCCATCCAGCAGGTCATTTACAGCCCGTTGGAAACTGGCTGGCGCGTTTTTCATACCAAACGGCATCACTGTAAATTCAAAGAGGCCGAATGGTGTGATAAAGGCCGACTTCTCTCGTGCATCTGGTGCAAGAGGGATTTGCCAATACCCCCTGCTCAGATCCATGATTGTCAGATATCGGCCTGCCGCCAGCTTATCTAACAATTCATCGATGCGAGGCATGGGATAGGCATCGGTGGTGGTTATATCGTTAAGTTTTCTATAGTCTACACAGAATCTAGTGGTCTTGTCTTTTTTGGGGACTAGAACAACTGGGGTGGCCCAGGGGCTACAGGACTTCTGGATGACCCCTAAGTCTAACATCTCCTCTATCTCTCTTTTCATGTCAGTTGGAACCTCAGGGGAGATGCGGTAGGCTGACTGCTTGAGGGGTGGATGGGTACCTGTATTCACCTGGTGTACTGCCAGATTAGTTCGCCCTGGTTTACCGGTGAAAAGCTGGCTATGGGCACTTAGCACTTTCTTCAACTTCCTGGGAGGGTGAGAGTTGCGGATTAACTTTTAAGTCAGCAGCCAACTCTTGTGTGCCATCTAGCATATTTAGGAGCGAGTCTGGTTCCCCCTGTTCTAGCTGACTACACACTGGCAGAACATACTTGGTTCTATCTCTATGGGCTTTCAGCATGTTTACATGGACACTTTTCAGTTTCCTACCTCCCATGTTTACTAGGTACGTTACGGGGTTCACCCTTTTTACAATAGAGTAGGGCCCTTCCCAGGCTGCCTGCAACTTGTTTTGCCTTACAGGAAGCAGTGCATACACTTTGTCATTTACCTCGTAGGACCAATTTCTGCCATGCCGGTCATACCACCTTTTTTGTTTGTCCTGGGCCCTTCTCATATTTTCAGACACTACTTCAACTAAGGACTCCATTTTGTCCCTGAACCTTAGGACATAATCAATTACCGAGACATCTGTGGGATCCCCCTTGCCTTCCCATGTCTCACAGATCAATTTGAGGGGCCCTCGGACATCCCTTCCATACAGGAGTTCGAATGGTGAGAACCCGGTAGATGCTTGTGGCACTTCCCTGTACGCAAATAACAAATGGGGCAGATATCGCTCCCAGTCCTTTCCCTGCGACTCAACGAAGGTTGATAGCATCTGCTTCAGCGTACCATTGAATCGCTCGCACAGGCCATTGGTCTGTGGATGGTAGGGGCTGGAAACGAGGTGAGTCATTTGTATTTTCGCACAGTTAGCCTCCATAAGGTCGGACATGAATTGCGGACCCTGATCAGAGAGCATCTCTGCAGGAAATCCTACTCGCGAGAAAATGGAGAGGAGTGCGTCAGCTACTTTGTCCGCCCTTAGGGAGGAGAGTGCTACCGCCTCTGGATAGCGTGTAGCATAATCTACTGCAGTGAGGATGTACTTTTGCCAGAACTGCTAACAATGGGCAGTGGCATGATTATGTAAATTGCCACCCGCTTAAAAGGCTCATCTATGACAGGCAGTGGATATAGGGGAACCTTGCGAGTATCCCCGGCCTTCTTTACTTTCTGGCAAACAGCACACGACCGACAGTAGTTAATCACATCGGTCTGTAACCCAGGCCAATAAAAATACCTTTGAAGACGGTCAATTGTCTTGCGAATACCCAAGTGCCCAGCTAAGGGAATATCATGGGCGGACTTCAGCACATGCCCCCGGAAGTCACTTGGTACCACAAGCCATTTGGGCTTCATTCCTGTGTCATGTGTGGTGGGTGGTACTTGCTTACTGCACAATTTGAAACCTTCCCAATATACCTTGAAAGCGGCCCCCTCTGCAAGTGGCTCAGAAGCCTGTCTTCAGAGTGACTCCAGACTGGGGTCGCTGTGTAGTGCCTAAACAAATGCGGCACTATCAGATTCAGCCAGTTGGCCCGTACCATACGAGATCAACTGCTGATGGTTAACATCGCTGGGGTCAGAGCCGGAAGAGAGGTCTTGGACTCCCTCTGCCGATACTGAACCCAGGATCCTAGCGGCACTGCGAGTAACCGCTAATACAGGTACAACATTACAATCACAATCTTGGGCATTCTTAACATTATGCATGCATTCCTATCCACAGATACAGGCTTAATGTTAGATACACAATAATTATCAAATTGCACATTTACCCCAGGTACCTCTGAACTAGGTCCTGTCAAACCCCTTTTTCCCTGATGTTCTCACAATTACACAGTACCTTGGTGTGGGTAGAACTTCCCCCTTGGGACTCCGGGACGCCTTCGGCGGTTTGATACTGGGCTACTAATGTGCCTAAATCTGTCCCCAACAACACTGGGACAGGGATATCGTCCGAGATACCCACTACTTTCTCCTGCTTTCCAACCCCCCAGTCGATTTCCAGGGCGATGTTGGGAAGGGTGCCCCCTATTCCTGTGAGGGTCAGGTGCTTATCCGGGAGGATGTTCTCTTTGGTAACAAGGTTAGAGTGAACCAAAGTGATGTCTGCTCCTGTATCCCTGAAGCCAGTAACAATCCGGTCGTTCACTTTAACCAACTGGTGATTTGGAGTGCGGCGTTGGATTTCCTTTCCATTCCACTGCTGCAAATTTAAATTTGTGACTCACTGGTAAACTTGTTCCTCCTGCTCCAGGAGAACTTGGAGATGAACTGTGGGCGGACTGGCGCAGTTTGGCCATTTCCAGTTCATATTGTCGTGCAGCTTGCCGCTCTGCAGCCTCTCGCTCAGCTTGACACTCTGCACTCTCACGCTCAGCCTGTCTCTCAGCTTGCTGCACTGCACTCTCACGCTCAGCCCGACGCTCCTCCATCTCAGCTTGCTGCTGGCATTCCAGAAAGGTACTCCATTGGGTTAGTGTCGCTTAACCTTTGCAACACTGCCTGGAGCTGAGGAGACTCTGTAGCTGCAGGGTTATGCCTTGGTACTGGGGATAAAGTCCTTGATGGTATTCCATGCTGGGCAGTAACAATATCATTTGAGTCCAGGTCATAGTTAGTGATTCCTGCTGTAGGCTCATCAAGCATTTCCTGTGCTTGGAAATCTGCCTCCATTAATACAAGAATTAACCCCCCCCCCTTCTTTTCCCATAGGAATCAATGTGTCTGCTTTGGCAAACAACGATTAAGTCATCCAGACTCATGCTTCTATAATTCATGGATTCAGACATTTTGCCAAGTAGAAAAAGTAGAGAAAAAGATTTTGGGGAAGGGCACTGTGTGTTTACCAGTTCAGTATATATTCTAATGCACCGGCTATTAACCACAGAATTTGGGTTTTGCTCTACAGAGTTAATTTGTTAACACTGTATAATTAGAGATTCTGAGTATAAATACCAAAGATCCCACCGCTGCCAACCAATTGTCACAAACCCTCCGGTACGAGACGCCCAACCACCTATCCGTTACCGGAAAACACACTACAAGCAACTGATAGGTGGACGGAACAGATCGGACCCGGTGGGGTTAGTGAACAAACGATATACTACACAATTAATATTAATTAATATCAATATACTCGCCGCCACCACATTCCGATAAAAACAGCGGAATGACCTGTTTATCTATATCTATGGGGTTATCCGCACCCCTACTTCTAACAACCTGTAAGAAAATTGGTTATTCACCCCTACTATTCTATATATAGTTATACAGTATATCTATATACCTACACAATACTTCTCTATAGTAGCGTACTTGAAAGACACAGGTTTGTTTTGGGATATACTCAGAATAGGACAATAGCCTATAAATGATTTTATATCATTTATTAAAAGTTGACAAAAATAGTGCATAAAAATTATAAAGAAAAACTAAAGCAATTTACTGAACATAAAGCGGTAACACACAGATGAGGCTGAGAAATGGATAAAAGAATGAATACTTAAGGATAATTGGCATCTGAGTTGCCCATGAGCAGAGTCCAGAGCTTGTTAGTCCAAATATGAAAAGTCCAAATAATAGTTCCTGCTGTAAGCCAATACGGTCCATCCTGTTGGCTAGATGTTATTGTAGATGTTTATGACGAACTCTGAGCTGTGACCCAATTCCAATTTTTATCCTTTGTCAGAAAATGGGAGCGGTCTGGTCCCTAGAGGGGCGGACTTGGTTTTGCCCCTGAAGGTTGGTTCCTATTTTTGGAGGGAATTTTAAATATCCAATTCCCCTCCAGTCCATAATCTGTGAACCATACATGTCACATTCAAAATAATATCATGATGGTCCATAACTAATTTTACCCAACAGAATAAGACCAAATACGACATATCTGGTAGATTGTAGGCCTAGGAAGGATAATATCCCAAGTTTGGTTCGGGCTATCATATTATATCAGGTATCTATAATGCAGAATTAATTACTGGATAAACTGGGGGTATTTATGAAAACCTGAAATAATTCTACATCCTGAATTATTAAGGAATATGAATTACCTTTGATCTGCCAGTTGGTTTCTGCTCAATTCTCTACTAGGAGATTCCCTGCTGAGCTGGTGCCTACTAGCCTGTAACAGTGTATGTATATTACAGGGACTTCACACCTTGCCCCTTTGAAGTCAGACCTCTTGCTAGGTCAGCTAACAACACCAAATGGGAATGGCTATGGGAACGGAAGCAGAGCTTACAACTGAACATGAATTTAACCCTGTGATTACCCATGACGGAACAATGTGGGAGCTGCCATACTGCTGGTCCATGCCAATATGGTGAAATAATTGAAAATTAGGAGTGCAATTCCAGACATGGTGTATGAGGTTTTACACGGAACGCCTGTTCATCACACACCATCTCTCCTACCCGAAGGGGAAGAGCATCAACAATGGCATCTCCAAGGAGCTAACATCAGTTTCCATAGAGCAGTTGACCTGGTATGACAAGCAGGCCGGGTAGCGCTCCTCACAAAATCGGACATCAAGTCCGCCTTCCGGAGTGATACGTAGGGATACGACACCTCCTAGTGGCGGCTGGATCTTTGCTGGGGGTTATGTTTATTGGATTTTACAGGCCCACCGTAACAGGTGGCTGGCATACAAAGAAAAGAGCTGGAAATGTATGTGGATGGTTGTCACGTGGTTACGGCGTGGCCATAGCAACCAGTGACATGGTAACAGAGCAAGGGTCCTTAACATCGCATACTGATTATTAATAAAGCTGTGGCCGACCACAATTCACCCAAAAAAACGGTGTCTGCGTCTTCTTAAGGGGGAATAATGGTAGCTAAGGGGGCTTGCTCTATACTTTAAGAAGTGATCTCTAAATTGTGTCAGATATCGATCAGTGATAAAGTTCCTACTCACGCTCATATAATCAGTCTAAAGTTTACTGTATTGTTCATGGTTTACTGTATTGTGTATGGATTACTGTATTGTGTATAGTTTACTGTATTGTACATGGTTTACTGTATTGTATATGGTTTACTGTATTGTACATGGTTTACTGTATTGTACATGGTTTACTGTATTGTGTATGGTTTACTGTAATGTACATGGTTCACTGTATTGTGTATGGTTTACTGTATTGTACATGGTTGACTGTATTTTACATGATTTACTGTATTGTACACGGTTTACTGTATTGTACACGGTTTACTGTATTGTGTATGGTTTACTGTATTGTACATGGTTTACTGTATTTACATGATTTACTGTATTGTGCATAGGTTACTATATTTGCACGTTTTACTGTATTGTACATGGGTTACTGTATTGTACATGATTTGCTGTGTTGTGCATGGTTTACTGTATTGTACATGATTAACTGTATTGTGCACGGGTTACTGTATTGTTCATAGGTTACTGTATTTGCATGTTTTACTGTATTGTACATGGGTTACTGTATTGTACATGATTTGCTGTGTTGTGCATGGTTTACTGTATTGTACATGATTACTTTGTGCACGGGTATGATGTCTTTTATTTATTCATAGGTTACTAGTATTTGCAATTGGTTTACTGTATTTACCTGCGGTTACTGTATTGACATGATGCTGTATTGGCACGTTTAACTGTAGTAGACATGGGTTATTGCTGTATGTGTCTTACATCGCGGGGGATGCGTATTCGCTACGTATTGTACATGGTAATGGATTTACTGTATGTACTGATTTTGCTGTATTTTTGCACGTTTTACTGTATTGTACACTATGATTGCTGTATTTGCAAGTTCTACTGTGTCTTGTACAATGGGTTACTGTTATTTGTACAGATTGTGTACTGTATTGTGCTGGGTTATGTAATTTTACATGATTTTCCTGTTTGTGCAATGGTTTTTACAACTGTATTTGTGCATCAGGGCCGGAATAATTCACAAGGCACCCGGGCAAGTTCCTGGGGCCCGGATGCCAGGGGGGCCTGTTGGGACCTGTCCAGGGCCCCGTATATATTTATAATCTTGGTGATTTATCTTTAAATAGAATCGGATCTGGTGGGGGGCCCGGCCCTGACTTCTATCATAATTCAATTCAATGATAGTCGGCTCCACGTCAATGATAGTCCTCCAGCGTCGGCGCACAGGCGCATCACAATGCTATGCGCCTGCGTGCATCACGTGGGGTGCGTACTTTTTTCCCGCTGCCACCGGGCTGGGTTCACGCAGGAGAGGAAAGGATCGCCTAACCTTCCTTCCAAGTAGCTGTGCTTGCTGTAATGCGGTTCTATTCCAGTTCAGTTATGGTGAAACGCTTGTTTGCCAATCATCCCTATAGTTGCCAGGTAACAGTAGGAAATATTTTAATGAGTATTTACACAAACACACTATCTTTGTCTGTCTGTTTAATCTGTATATCATCTATCTATATCTCATCTATCTATCATATGTCTATCTATCTATCTATCTATCTATCTATCTTCTATTATATCTATCTATCTTTATCTATATCTATCTATCTATATTATCTCATCTATCTATCATTGTCTATCTATCTATATCTATCTATCTATCTATCTATCTATCATCTGTCTATTCTATCTATCTATCTATCATCTGTCTATCTATCTATCTATCTATCTATCTATCTAATCCTATGCTATCTATCATTATCTATCTATCTATCTATCTATCTATCCCTATATATATCATCTCTATCTATCTATCTATCTATTATCTATCTACTAATCTATCTCTTATCTATGCTGTATTATCCATCTATCTAATCTATTATCTATCTATCTATCTATCTATCTATCTATATCTATTATCTATCTATTATCTATCTTCTATCTGTATATTCTATCTATCTATCTATTATCTATCTATCTATCTGTATATCTATCTATCTATCTATCTATTATCTATCTATCTATCTATCTATCTATTTATCTATCTATATATCTATCATCTATCTGTCTGTCTGTATATCTATCTAAAGCTTTGGCCACTATAAAACTGTCCTTTACTTCTTAGGTTTTGTATATCTATCTATATATTTCTTTAGCTGTCTGTATATCTATCTATCATCTCTTATTTATCTGTCTTTCTATGTCGCCTATTTTCTGTCTGTCTATAATATTATCATTTGTCCTACCAGTATACAGCTTGTATGTTGTTAATAGCATTGTCTGGTGGTGGTGGAGGGGTTGTTATGGGGAACCCCAGTCCTCAATTTTTCTGTGCTTGGGTGGTGCTAGTTAGGGCGGCGGTGGTGCTCCATTTGGGGATGTGCTGGTGGTTTCTCTGGGTGGGGGGGGGGTGTTGTAGTAGTCTGGATGCAGGACAGGTGCCATAAAAAAAAATGTGTGGTGCCAGGTCCCAGGGGTATCGGGTTGTGGGATATGGGTAGTGCCAGTGGATGTACCGGTAGTAGACCGAGGGGTTACGGTGTCTGGGGGTCCCAGGGGTATGTGGCTGTGTGGTGCCAGGGCCAGGGTGGTGGGTGCTGGTGGTGCCACCGTGATGTGTGGTGGTACCAGCAAAATATATTTTTTTTTGCTAAGAGCGGCAGGGTGAGATGCCAAATAGTTTGGTAGTGATATTTGGAAATGGAACGTTAGGGGGGCCTAAAATTCTGACTTGTGCCTTGGGCCCCATTTGTCTTAATCCGGGTCTCTGTGTTTGTGCCAATGGGTACTATTTGGTATTTTGTAGTCATGGTTACTGATTCAACGTTTACTGTATTGACATAGGTCTGATGTCGTTTTCTGATTTGCACTTTTTTATGTGTGTAATTTTACTTGTATTGTACATGGGTCATATGTATTGGTACAGATTTTCCTGATTTGGCACGTTTTCTTAACTCCGGTTACAGGTTACTGTATTGTAACATGGATTCTGTCATGATTCTGTATTGCAAAGACTGTGTGTTGTTACTGTATGTACAATGGGCTGTAGACGTTTATGTGTTGTACATGGAATTTACTGTCTTGTACATGATTTACTGTATGTGATAGATTTATGGTTACTGATTTACTGTATTGTGCCATAGTTGAACTGTATTGTAAACATAGGTTTACGTATTTTGCACGGTTTATGTATGTAACATGGTTACTGTATTGTACAATGATTTGTCTGTATTTGCAAGTATTACGTGGTATTGTTACATGGGTTAATGTTATTGTACATGATGTGTGGGGCTGTATTTGCCAACTTTTACTGATTATACATGGGTTACTGTTGTAACAGATTTAGGTATTTTGCAGGTTTTCACATATTGTCACCTGAAGTTACCTCTGTTGTACGATATGTGCTATCATTGTGGCACGTTTTACTGGTATTGTACATGGTTATATTGGTATGTTGTACATGATGTTGCTGTATTTGCAACTTTTACTGTATTTGTAACATGGGTTATGTTACTTTGTACATGGTTTTGCTTGTATTTGCAACGTTATTACTGTATTGTAATGGGTTTACTGGATGTAACAGGATTTGCGGTGATTTACTGTTGTTTATTCTGTATTGCACAGGGTACTATGATTGTAACATGGTTTACTGACTGATGTGCATGGGTTACCTGTATTTTAACATGATTTACTGATTGTGCATGGTTTACGATTTGTGCATGGGTTACTGTATTGTGCTGGGTTTACTTGTATTGTACATAGGTTTTACTGTATTGGCAACTGTTTTACTGTATTGTACATGGGTCATCTCGTATTGTACATGATTTGGTTCTGAATTTGCAACACGTGTTTACTGTATTGTACTGGGTTAACTGGCTATTGTACATGATTTTGCTTGTATTGCCGGAACGTTTTTACTGTGTGGTACATGGGTTACTGATTGGAACATGGAATTTTGCTGTATTTGCAGCAATTTGTAACTGTATTTGGTCCATGGGTTACTGTAATTGTACATGGAATTTACTGTATTGTGCATGAGTTACTGTATTTTACATGATTTATGTATGTGCCATAGTATATGTATTTACCATATGTTACTGTATGTTGCAACGGTTAATGTGTTCTGTACATGGGTTACTGTATGTAGATTTGCTGATTTGCCCTATTACTGTATTGGTCATGGTTAATGTATTGTACATTGAGTTTGCTGTATTTGCCCGTTTTAAATGTATTGTACATGGTGTACTGTATGTACAGATTTGCTGTATTTGGCAGGTTGTTACTGTATTGTAACATAAGTTACTCTGTGTGTACATGATTTGCTATATTTGCAACGTTTTACTGTATTGGTGACCTGGTTTTCTTGGATATTGTGGATTTTTTCTTGTATTTGCAACGTTTTTTACACTGTAGTGTTAACTGGGGTAACTGTATTGTACTGGTTTTGCTGTATTTGCAACGTTTTACTTTATTGTACAATGGTACTGTATTGTAAATGATTTCCTGTAATTTACACCTTTTACCTGTATTGCACATGGGTTACTTGTATGTAACTGGTTTAGTTAAATTGTGCAAGGGTTTACTGTTTTTTACCAATGATTTTACTGTAATTTGTGCATGGGTGGTACTGTATTGGGTGCCATCGTTTTACTCTGTAATTGTACCTAGGTTTTACGAACTGTATTTGCAAGCAAACGGTTTCCTGTAAATGTAACATGGGTCCATTTATTGTAACCGGATTTTCTGTATTTTGCACGTTTTTAACTGTGTGTACATTGGTTACTGTAATTGTACATGACTTTGCTTGTATTTGCCCTTTTCCTGTATTGTCAGGGTTACGGTATTGTACACATTAATTGCTGTTTAATTTTGACATTTTCTGTATTGTGTCACATGGGTTTCCTTAAATTGTACTGGATTTTACTGTATTGTGCATTGGGTTTACTGTTTTTGACATGATTTACTGTATTGGTGCAATGGGGTTTTTACTGTATTTTACAAGGATTTACTTTATTTGTGCTGTTTTATACTTGTATTGTACAATAGGTTACTGTTATTGCCTGGTTTTTACTGTTTGTACATGGGGTTTTTATTGTATTGTACCTGATTTTCTCTGTAAATTTGCATCTTTGCAAGACGTTTTACTGTATTTGTACATGTGTTACTGGACTGGATTTTAACATGTTTACTGTATTGTGCAATGGTTAACAGTTTGTGCAATGGGTTACTTTATTTGTGGCATGGTTTACTGTATTGTACATAGGGTTAACTGTATGTTGCCAAATGGTTTAACTGTAATTGTAACATGGTGGGTTATTGTATTGTACATGATTTGTCCCTGTATTGCAATTGCACACGTTTTAACTGTAATTGTAATGGGTTTTACTGTTATTTTTACTGATTTACTGTAATTGGTGCATGTTTTACTGTAATTGGTGCATGGTTGACTGTTTTTCAATGGTTTACTGTATTGACAATAGGGTTATTGTATTTGCTGTTTACTGTATTGTACATGGGGTTATTGTTTGTTACATGATTTGCTGTATTTTGCACGTTTTACTGTATTGTACGGGTTTAACCCTGTATTGTACAATGGATTTGCTGTATTTGCAACATATTTACTGTAATTGTAACAATGGGTTACCTTTTTGGTTACATGAAATTTGCTATTTTGGTCAGGGTCAATCTCATATATTAAACCACCACCATTTATCCTACAAAACAGGCCCTATAGATGCTTTTGTGCATTGCTAGCAAAGAGTCTTCTCTGTGCTGATCAGTAAGAGGGAGAGGTGGGTGGGGCCTTTATTATTACTGTCTTGTTTGGCTGTGCAAGGGTCTCTATGGTGTGTGTTTGTTGTTTCTTAGACGTGCGTTCCTGTGCAGCATTTCTCTTTATTGAGTGACAGGCCCCACTGCCACGTTGTTATACATTGAAATGGGACCCCCTGAACTGGGACACTACACTTAGTGTACTACAGGTGGGTGCATTAACACTGGCCTGCCAATTGCTTGTATGGTCCATAGCCCTGCGATTCCTTTGTCCAGTAAGATCACACTTCCCTTGTGCACCTCTAAGGGATTTGACTCGTCATGATCTTCAGTTGTGCATAGGGGAATGTTTTGGATTTGTATCCCTGTTGGAAAAAACCTTAAAGATAGACTTCATGGGTGTTTACATGTGGAAACCTGTAATCTTGTCTATTGCTATCTAATATCTTGAGAGCGATCAAATCCTTCTAGTTTTTACCTCTTTAACTGGTCCTACATATCCACTAATTGCCTATATATATATATATACTTTGTATATCTGTAAATATGTATATAATAATAAGATATTATTAATAATAGAATAAAAGTGTTTTTGTAATGGAACTTTTGAATTGCTTTCCATCAATGGATGAATGAATTCCGCCACAATATAGGGGTGGACAATAGAACCCCTGGTATGGACAGAATTCTAATACCCTTGCCCTGTCTCAAAAGCCATGTGACCGATTCAATGGCCCACTTGTCCAGAGAGTTGGACTGGTGTAAGCTGTTTACCTGCTGTTTGAATGGATGGATGTTAACACCATGGATGAGGACAGGAGCTTGATGCAGATAGGAGACAGTTTTTTTGGGGGTTGTAGTGTCTGTAGAATCCCTATTGTTCACAGTTGTAAGTAACAGGGATGCTGGTCCCATGTACTATACTTGTTTACGCTTTAATAACAGACACCTGACGGCTTTGGTTTATTCAACTGATGGCCCTTTATCCCCCCTTCTATGACTTTACTGGACATATTTTATTTAGGGTATGGGAAGCCTTTATAACAATGCCTGGTTTTGTGAGTTGATGTTGCTTTTGGGTGTTGTCGAATTATTTAAAGTTATTTGTCCATCAGCTGTGTGGTCTAACCATGCCCCTATTTAACTATGGCAATATAAACCCCCTCTCTTTTATTCGCCTGATGGTTTTTATAGAGGGTATCGTAACAGTTTTTATAGTGATCACAAATGGTGTTTCTATCTATCTGTCTATCTGTCTATCTATCTATCTATCTATCTATTATTTATCAATTATCTATCTATCTATCTATCTATTATTTATCTATCTATCTATCTATCTATCTATCTATCTATCTATCTATCTATCTATCTATCTATCTATCTATCTATCTATTATCTATCTATCTATCTATCTATCTATCTATCTATCTATTATCTATCATTTATCTATCTATCTATCTATCTATCTATCTATCTATCTATCTATCTATAACGGCAGGTAAGACACTGCTCCTGTTACCCCTTCTTCAATAAAACTAATAACCATTTTAATTCCAGTGGAGATACCCTTTAATAGTACCAAGGTAGGATCTTAACATAAGTCTTCCTCCTGGGTTTTTACCAATCATGTGTACAGTTACATGAAGTTCCCTTGTAACACCACTCCACTTCATGCTCACACTCAGCAATGAAGCATGTCTATCCATTGGCCAGATGGCAAACTGTCACTGACAGTAGCTAAAGGCAGATCAGGCCACGTGGCGAGGGAAACTTTGTGTAAGTATTCCAGCAGATAGTACCCAGGAGTGAGGACTTAGCGATTTAGTTCCCTTACCCTTGTACAATTACTAGGTGCAAGAAGAGAGTGAGGGTGAAGAGAGCCTTTAACCTGTGGCTACTGTGGTGTGCCTTTAATGAATCTTCTCACTCGCATAGAAGACAAAGTTTTCAGGACTTGTCTGACTACACGCAGGGGGAGCGAGCGATCGGGTAAGTAGCTAGCTTAATAAAACCTGGCTCCTGCAGGTTTTATTGAGAAACGGCAGGTAAGACACTGTTCCTTTACCTCCCGTTCTTCAATAAAACTAAATACCATTTTTATTTCCAGTGGAGATACCCTTTAATAGTACCAAGGGTAAGGACCTTAACCATAAGTCTTCACTCCTGGGTTATTTACCAATCATGTGTTACAGTTACATGAAGTTTCCTGAAACTTTGTTAATTGGGTCCTTACCCTTGGTATATTAAAGGGTATCTCCATGGAAAATAAAATGGTTATTAGTTTATTGAAGAACGGGAGGTAAAGGACAGTGTCTTACCTCCGTTTCTCAATAAAACCTCAGGAGCCAAGGTTTATTAAGCTAGCTTACTTACCCGATCGCTCGCTCCCCTGCGTGTAGTCAGACAAGTCCTGAAAACTTTGTCTTCTATGCGCATCGCATTTGGCATGTGCATAGAAGACAAGTACTGTCAGGACTTGTCAGATTACACGAGGAGGAGTAGCTTACCTTTGTTCCTGGCTTCTGAGGTTTTATTGAAGAACGGACTTAAGACACAGCCCTTACCTCACGTTCTTCAATAAACAAATGGCAACATTTTTTATTGGATATTGATTACACCTACCTCCCCAATATCATTTTGTGGAGGAGCATCAGCATGCACAGTTTCATCTGCCAAGCTAGTGGCATGGGCTTGAAAGTAATTGTATTATAATAGCGTGAAGCACTGTGGAAGCCTGGCAAAAGCAGTTTTCTTCATGCACTTGCACTTCCCACAAAAACAATATTAGGAGGGTAGGAATTTTCATTTACTTATATAATTTATAGCACTATATTTTCTCCTTAAAGGGTAACTGTGGTCTCCAATTCTTCCAAATTAGTAAGGATATATAAAAAAATTTGTGAGAAGTTATTGCTGGAAAGGTCAGTAATATTACTTCCTGCTTGAACACACTTCGTGTCAGCCATGTGACCAGTGTAGTCATTGGACCAGCCTGTCTGCATTAATAGGCGCTCTTCTCAACTGTCAATTTCCCCCCGGTACGTATAACTCGAGTATAAACCGAGGTTTTCCCGGGTTAAAAAAGCCTGAAAATCTTACCTCGGTTTATACTCGAGTCAACCTTTCCCTACCCTTGTCCGGCGGCCGGCGATCCGCATCCTCAGTGCGCATCCAGATGATGTCACTACCCTGGCTCTCACTTGCGGGCGCCAGTAGTGACATCATCCGGATGCGCACTGAGGATGTGGAGCGAGAGCGGCCGGACCAGGAGGTAGGAGAATACCAGGACACCAGGGCAACATATAAGGGGCAAATATTTACAAATAAGAGTAAAACCTTCTTTATTTGTGCATACTGTATGCACAAATAAAGGAGGATTTACCCCTATTGCAAGTATTGCCACTTAAGATGTTTGAAAACTACAACTCCCAGCAATAAAGCATGCTGGGAGTTGTAGTTTCCAAACATCTTAAGTGGCAAATACTAACCCCCTCGGTTTTATACTCGAGTCAATATCTTTTCTCCTTTTTTAGCTAAAAACTAGGTACCTCGGTTTTATTTGGGACGTTTATACTCGAGTATATACACGGTACTTCCTGATTTCCCCAGCATTAGTCTTTACTGAGCATGCTTCTCCCCCGGGGCAGAGGGGCAACACTAGGTCTGGTGATTCACTCAACCTACTGGAAGCAGGAAGTTTGAAAATTCACCTCAATATCATTTCTCACAGGTTTGAAGCCAGAGATGTGATGTCAGCTCATATAAAATAAAAATACTGCAGGCTTTCATTTAACCCTAACCTGTGTGGAGACCAAAGTTGCCTTTAAGTCCATGAAGATATGGGTTGGTTTTGCAGTCTTCCATCTGTGATTTTACTACATGACTTTTCTTTCTACCATTCGTGGGGTTATTCAATAAAAAGTTCTTTTTAAAATGGTGAAAATTTTGCCCCAACCAATCAGATCTTATTTAACATTTGAAAGCTAACATCTGATTGGTTGGGGCAAAATTAGCACCATTTTAAACGATAAGAACTTTTATTGAATCTCCCTGATGGTGTCTAAGGAAAGATGATCTGCATATTGCATTGAAGACATTTGTATCACAAAATGATCTGTCAAAAAAAAAGAATTTGGGTAAATACTAGGATCATGTGGTGTAGCCAATAGTTGTACATTCATGCAAGGCTGTTTAAGTATTACATTGACAGGCAGATGTACATGGCAGCCATGGCAGCCTGGTTATTTAGAAAATTCAGTTCTATGTGTACTAAGCAACAAACTAGCTTAGTATCTGCTCTACATGTATGGTCTGGGGAGTAAAGTTCTACTTAACAGCTCTAGGATG
The DNA here is from genome assembly GCA_019447015.1 of Hymenochirus boettgeri. NCBI lineage: Eukaryota > Metazoa > Chordata > Amphibia > Anura > Pipidae > Hymenochirus > Hymenochirus boettgeri. The sequence goes on along the minus strand of CM033470.1, from coordinate 313,305,460 downwards.
TCGTGTTCTTTGAAATATGGCTCCATTAAACATCACTAAGGGATTTTCAGTTTAAAATATTGCATTCTAAACTTTATTCAGCACAATTCCCCTTGTTTCTTCTTTTAGAGCATGTAATTGCCAATGGAGGGCTTGGGAATGAGAGTAAGCAGAGAGCAGCTCTTTCTGTACTGCAGGCTGTGGCACGGTGGAAACTTTCTAATGCCTCGGAACAAGCCCTATGCATTTGTACATATATGACTGCAGAGGAGGCCATTAAGGCTTATAGTACATTAAGCGGTCGAGAGATATCTGCTGATGACTCGGAATGGGGATATATTCTTTACTTAAGTTTTGTCGAAAAAGGTAAATGCTTTGCCTCTATTTGTAGAATTCTTCTGTAATGTAACACGATTGGCTACATTCATAGATTCCCTAATAGGGTGCTGTAGGTGTTTTTTTTTTTTACATCATTTTAGTGTTTAGCTTTATGGCAACTTTACTGTTCTTTTTATTTCTACTTCTCCACCGTTTTTTTTTGGACTATCTTTCCTCACAAGTTTTTTGAGCTATGAGACACGGATGATTTGGTCAAACGTGCAGGACATAATCTGCTATTTCAGCTAAAGTAATAGTTGAAAGCCATTCTCAATTAAGTGGCAAATTAACAGTGTTTTTTGTGCATAGACTTTAATGGGACATGTGTAGCAGGTGGTAATTAACACTGAACATTGATTGTGTTCAGTGTTAATTACCTGTCTCTTAAATGATTCAGCTGTGTCACAGACCTAAACAGCGCTGGTTACCTGTCTTTTAAATGCATTCAGAAGTGTCACAGACTAATCAGCGCTGGTACTGTCTCTTAAATGCATTCAGCTGGTCACAGACCTAACAGCGCTGGTTACCTGTCTCTTAAATGCATTCAGAAGTGTCACAGAACCTAATCAGCGTGGTTACCTGTCTTTCTTAAATGCATTCAGCTGACACAGAGCCTAATCAGCTCTGATTACCTATCTGATTAGGTTCAGCTTCTGTCACAGGCCTAATCAGCGCTTGTAGAATTTGTAGAATTCTTCTGTCATGTAATACACGATTGGCTACATTTATAGATTCCCAATCAGGGTGCTGTAGGTGTTTTGTTTTTTTTTCTACATTTTAGATGTTTTAGACTTTTATGGAACTTACGGTTCTTTTTATTTCTACTCTCACCGTTTTTTTTGGACCGTATCTTCCTCACCAAGTTTTTGAGCTAGAGACACAACGGATTTTGGTTACACCACGTGCAGGACATAAATTGCTATCTCTCAGTATTCCGTGCACAAGCATTCTCAATTAATGGCAAATTACCAGGTGGTCGTTTTGTGCATAGCCTTTAATGGATCATGTGTTTGTGTCCGCCTAGCACGGTTTTGTTGTAACTAACACCTGAATCTCCCCCAATCGTGATGGTCAGTTCAGTGTTGTAATTACCTGTTAGTAAAATGGTATTCAGCTGTGTCACAGACTAACAGCGCTGGGTACCTTGTCTCCTGGGTTATTTACCAATCATGTGTTACAGTTACATGAAGTTTCCCTTGTAACACCAATCCACTTCATGCTCATACTCAGCAATAAAGCATGTCCATCCATTGGCCAGATGGCAAACTGTCACTGACAGTAGCTAAAGGGCAGATCAGGCCACGTGGCGAGGGAAACTTTGTGTAAGTATTCCAGCAGATAGTACCCAGGAGTGAGGACTTAGCGATTTAGTTCCCTTACCCTTGGTACAATTACTAGGTGCAAGAAGAGGAGTGAGGGGGAAGAGAGTCCTTTAACCTGTGGCTACTGTGGTGTGCCTTTAATGAATCTTCTCACTTGGAGGATTGGCGGTTCAGGTCCTCACCTGGGGTTCTAATCAGGTGTGTGGGAATGGTGATTATAATTGTCTATTAAAGGGTATCTCCAGTTGCTAAAACCACTTTTTGCTATTCAGTTTTATTGAAGAACAGGAGGTTAAGGAGCTGTGTCTTACCTCCCGTTCTTCAGTAAAATGTTCAGGAGCCAGGAACGAAGGTAAGTAACTTACCCGATCGCTCGCTTCTCCGCCACATCCTCTGACAGGTCTCGATGGACGCATAGGCTACTGAGTGCGTCATGAACTGTCAGAGGATGTGGTGGAGGAGTAAGAGACGGTGTAAGTTACTTACCTTCATTCACAGTTCCTGAACATTTTATTGAAGAACGGGAGGTAAGACACAGCTCCTATAACTCCAGATCTTCAATAAAACTGAATAGCAAAAAAGTGGTTTTAAAGGGCATGTCCACCCCAAAACTATAATCCCCCACACTACTGGACAAGGTACCCAGCGCTGTTAGTCTGTGACACAGCTGAATACCATTTTACTAACAGGTAATTACAACACTGAACTGACCATCACGATTGGGGGAGATTCAGGTGTTAGTTACAACAAAACCGTGCTAGGCGGACACAAACACATGATCCATTAAAGGCTATGCCAAAACGACCACCTGGTAATTTGCCACTTAATTGAGAAGCTTCGGGTCACGGAATACTGGTAGATAGCCAATATTATGTCCTGGCACGTGTGTAACCGAAAACCGTAGTGTCTCAGCTCAAAAACTTTGGTGAGGAAGATACGGTCCCAAAAAAACGGTGGAGAACGTAGAAATAAAAAGAACGTAAAGTTGTCCATAAAGCTAAACATCTAAAATGTAGTAAAAAAAAACAAAACACCTACCGCACCTGATTGGGAATCTATAGAATGTAGCCAATCGTGTTACATTGACAGAAGAGATTCTACCAAATTCTACAAGCGCTGATTAGGCCTGTGACAAAGCTGAACCTAACAGATAGGTAATCAGAGCTGATTAGGCTCTTGTAAAGCTGAATGCTTTAAAAGACAAGGTAACCCGGCTGATTAGGTCTGTGACACTTCTGAATGCATTTAAGAGACAGGTAACCAGCGCTGTTTAGGTCTGTGACACAGCTGAATGCATTTAAGAGACAGTACCAGCGCTGATTAGTCTGTGACACTTCTGAATGCATTTAAAAAGACAGTAACCAGCGCTGGTTTAGGTCTGTGACACAGCTGATATCATTTAAGAGACAGGTAATTAAACGAACACAATCAATGTTCATGTGTAATTACCACCTGCTACACATGTCCATTAAAGTCTATGCACAAAAAACACTGTTAATTTGCCACTTAATTGAGAATGGCTTTCACTATTACTTTAGCTGAATAGCGATTATGTCCTGCACGTTTGATACCAAATCCATCCGTGTCTCAGCTCAAAACTTTGTGAGGAAGATAGTCCAAAAAAAAACGGTGGAGAAGTAGAAATAAAAAGAACAGTAAAGTTGCCATAAAGCTAAACATCTAAAATGATGTAAAAAAAAAACACCTACAGCACCCTATTAGGGAATCTATGAATGTAGCCCATCGTGTTACATTACAGAAGATTCTACAAATAGAGGCAAAGCATTTACCTTTTTCGACAAAACTAAGTAAAGAATATCCCCGATTCCGAGTCATCAGCAGATATCTCTCGACACGCTTAATGTACTATAAGCCTTAATGGCCGTCCTCTGCAGTCATATATGTACAAATGCATAGGGCTTGTTCCGAGCATTAGAAAGTTTCCACCGTGCCCAGCCTGCAGTAAGAAAGAGCTGCTCTCTGCTTACTCTCCATTCCCAAGCCCTCCATTGGCAATTACATGCTCTAAAAGAAGAAACAAGGGGAATTGTGCTGAATAAAGTTAGAATGCAATATTTTAACTGAAAATCCCTTAGTGATGTTTAATGGAGCCATATTTCAAAGAACACGACATCCTAGACATGTTAAGTAGAACTTTACTCCCCAGACCATACATGTAGAGCAAGATACTAAGCTAGTTTGTTGCTTAGTACACATAGAACTGAATTTTCTAAATAACCAGGCTGCCATGTTGCTGCCATGTACATCTGCCTGTCAATGTAATACTTAAACAGCCTTGCATGAATGTACAACTATTGGCTACACCACATGATCCTAGTATTTACCCAAATTCTTTTTTTTTGACAGATCATTTTGTGATACAAATGTCTTCAATGCAATATGCATCATCTTTCCTTAGACACCATCAGGGAGATTCAATAAAAGTTCTTATCGTTTAAAATGGTGCTAATTTTGCCCCAACCAATCAGATTTTAGCTTTCAAATGTTAAATAAGATCTGATTGGTTGGGGCAAAATTTTCACCATTTTAAAAAGAACTTTTTATTGAATAACCCCACGAATGGTAGAAAGAAAAGTCATGTAGTAAAATCACAGATGGAAGACTGCAAAACCAACCCATATCTTCATGGACCTTAAAGGCAACTTTGGTCTCCACACAGGTTAGGGTTAAATGAAAGCCTGCAGTATTTTTATTTTATATGAGCTGACATCACATCTCTGGCTTCAACCTGTGAGAAATGAATTTGAGGTGAATTTTCAAACTTCCTGCTTCCTAGGTTGAGTGATATCACCAGACCTAGTGTGCCCCTCTGCCCCGGGGGAGAAGCATGCTCAGTAAAGACTAATGCTGGGGAAATCAGGAAGTACCGTGTATATACTCGAGTATAAACGTCCCAAAGTAAAACCGAGGTACCTAGTTTTTAGCTAAAAAAGGAGAAAAGATATTGACTCGAGTATAAACCGAGGGGGTTAGTATTTGCCACTTAAGATGTTTGGAAACTACAACTCCCAGCATGCTTTATTGCTGGGAGTTGTAGTTTTCAAACATCTTAAGTGGCAATACTTGCAATAGGGGTAAATCCTCCTTTATTTGTGCATACAGTATGCACAAATAAAGAAGGTTTTACTCTTATTTGTAAATATTTGCCCCTTATTGTTGCCCTGGTGTCCTGGTATTCTCCTACCTTGGTCCGGCCGCTCCGCTCCACATCCTCAGTGCGCATCCGGATGATGTCACTACTTGGCGCCCGCAAGTGAGGAGCCAGGGTAGTGACATCATCTGGATGCGCACTGAGGATGCGGATCGCCGGCCCGCCGGACAAGGGTAGGGAAAGGTTGACTCAGTATAAACCGAGGTAAGATTTTCAGGCTTTTTTAACCCGGAAAACCTCGGTTTATACTCGAGTTATACGTACCTGGGGGGAAATTGACAGTTGAGAAGAGCGCCTATTAATGCAGACAGGCTGTCCAATGACTACACTGGTCACATGGCTGACACGAAGGTGTTCAAGCAGGAAGTAATATTACTGACCTTTCCAGCAATAACTTCTCACAAATTTTTTTATAATCCTTCTAATTTGGAAGAATTGGAGACCACAGTTACCCTTTAAGGAGAAATATAGTGCTATAAATTATATAAGTAAATGAAAATTCCTACCTCCTAATATTGTTTTTGTGGGAAGTGCAATGCATGAAGAAAACTGCTTTTGCCAGGCTTCCACAGTGCTTCACGCTATTATAATACAATTACTTTCAAGCCCATGCCACTAGCTTGGCAGATGAAACTGTGCATGCTGATGCTCTCCACAAAATGATATGGGGAGGTAGGGTAATCAATATCCAATAAAAAATGTTGCCATTTGTTTTATTGAAGAACGTGAGGTAAGGGCTGTGTCTTAAGTCCGTTCTTCAATAAAACCTCAGAAGCCAGGAACAAAGGTAAGCTACTCCTCCTCGTGTAATCTGACAAGGCCTGACAGTACTGTCTTCTATGCACATGCAAATGCGATGCGCATAGAAGACAAAGTTTTCAGGACTTGTCTGACTACACGCAGGGGAGCGAGCGATCGGGTAAGTATGCTAGCTTAATAAACCTGGCTCCTGAGGTTTTATTGAGAAACGGAGGTAAGACACTGTCCTTTACCTCCCGTTCTTCAATAAATAATAACCATTTTTTTTCCATGGAGATACCCTTTAATATACCAAGGGTAAGGATCATTAACATAAGTCTTCCTCCTGGGTTATTTACCAATCATGTGTACAGTTACATGAAGTTCCCCTGTAACACAATCCACTTCATGCTCAACTCAGCATAAGCATGTCATATCCATTGCCAGATGGCAAACTGTCACTGACAGTAGCTAAAGGGCAGATCAGGCCCCGTGTGCGAGGGAAACTTTGTGTAAGTATTCCAGCAGATAGTACCAGGAGTGAGGGACTTAGCGATTTAGTTCCCTTACCCTTGGTACAATTACTAGGTGCAAGAAGAGAGTGAGGGTGAAGAAGTCCTTTACCCTGTGGCTACTGTGGTGTGCCTTTAATGAACTTCTCACTTGGAGGATTGGCGGTTCAGGTCCTCACCGGGGTTCTAATCAGGTTGTGGGAATGGTGATTATATTGTCTATTAAAGGGTATCTCCAGTTGCTAAAACCACTTTTTGCTATTCAGTTTTTTGAAGAAAGGAGGTAAGGAGCTGTGTCTTACCTCCGTTCTCATAAAAGTTCAGAGCAGGAACAAGGTAGTATACTTCCCGCTCGCTCGTTCTCCATACTCCGCCACACAGTCCATCGCACTGTCTCATGGACGCTAGCTCCTAGAGTGCGTCAGAACTGTCAGAGGACCGGCGGAGGAGTAGAGACGGTGTAAGTTACTTACCTTCATTCACAGTTCCTGAACATTTTATTGAAGAACGGAGGTAAGACACAGCCTCCTATAACTCCAGATCTTCAATAAAACGAATAGCAAAAAGTGGTTTTAAAAGGGCAGTCCACCCCAAAACTATAATCCCCCACACTACTGGCCCCACTGTGTGTGTGATAAAATCCTTACCTTTAATCCTGCTCCCAATGGTTTTTTCCTTAATCCCCATAATGGCCAGATAGATAGCTTGGACTCTGCCTCCTGTCTCTCCTCGGGGCATGCAGCCCTCCCCCTCTGCCCCCTCTCGTTTTGCGATCCCGCCCTCTAGCTCCAAACCTTTTAGTGTATTATGTGTTTTGTTTACCCAGCCCCAACCGATCTAATGCTGTCATCTATCTATCTATCTATGTATCTATCTATCTATCTATCTATGTATCTATCTATTATCTATCTATCTATCTATCTATCTATCTATTATCTATCTATCTATCTATCTATCTATCTATCTATCTATCTATCATCTATCTATCTATCTATCTATCTATCTATCTATCTATCTATCTATCTATGTATCTATCTATTATCTATCTATCTATGTATGTATCTATCTATTATCTATCTATCTATGTATGTATCTATCTATTATCTATCTATCTATTATCTATTTACCTATCTATCATCTATCTATCTATCTATCATCTATCTATTAACTATCTACTAATCTATCTATCTATCTATCTATTAACTATCTACTAATCTATCATCTATCTATCTATCTATCTATCTATCTATCTATCTATCTATCTATCTATCGACCTACTTATCTTATCTATCATCCATCTATTATCTATCTATCTATTTACATATTTATTATCTATCTGTCTATCTATCTATCTATCTATCTATCTATCATCTATCCATTATCTATCTATCTATCTATCTACCTATCTATATATCTATCTATCTAACCATCCATGTTTTACTGTATTGTACATGGGTTACTGTATTGTACATGATTTACTGTATTGTGCATGGGTTACTGTATTTTACATGATTTACTGTATTGTGCATGGTACACTGTATTGTACATAGGTTACTGTATTTGCACGGTTTACTGTATTGTACATGGGTTACTGTATTGTACATGATTTGCTGTATTTGCACGTTTTACTGTATTGTACATGATTTGCTGTATTTGCACGTTCTACTGTATTGTACATGGGTTACTGTATTGTACATGATTTACTGTATTGTGCATGGGTTACTGTATTTTACATGATTTACTGTATTGTGCATGGTTTACTGTATTGTGCATGAGTTACTGTATTGTACATAGGTTACTGTATTTGCACGGTTTACTGTATTGTACATGGGTCATTGTATTGTACATGATTTTCTGAATTTGCACGTTTTACTGTATTGTACATGGGTTACTGTATTGTACATGATTTGCTGTATTTGCACGTTTTACTGTGTTGTACATGGGTTACTGTATTGTACATGATTTGCTGTATTTGCACGT